>OX596256.1:3282670-3882670 GCA_951394255.1 Polyploca ridens | reverse complement strand
TTGAAGTCAGCGTAAGAGCATGACGTGTTTCATAAAAAATATCCAATTCTATCAAAATAGTAGAAAATTCTAAATCTATGTTCAAAATGTATATGCTACCGCTAATATTTTTGCTGACTTCAAAACAGTGTCAGATAAGAGTTATTTCATACTTTTAATATGGAGTCGGTATAGTATAATTTGGAGTCGGTTCTCGATGTATATTCCTTCATTAGATGTCACGTCTGTATATATCATTTATTTATTTAAATTAAGATTTATGTTATGACCAAAACGGCTTTCCGTTTGTGTGTGTGAATTCTCGAAATAAAAATCATGTCTTAATTTGTTCACATAATGACACTCATTTGTTTTGGTGCGGTAATTAATTCACTCGTGATTAACATAATAATATGGGCTTAAAAAAACAAGAATAAATACAAATTGTTTACGTACTCATTCAAATGGCATAATTCTGCTTTAAGAGTAGGATAAACAAAATTCTGGCTCTGTGCCTACACGTGTACTTTGAGTTTTTGGGTTCATGTTACAAAACAAGAATTGTTTTCTCTTTGCTACGAATATTTTACGTTGTTTTAGTGGTTATTGTACACATTATGTTGTTTTGTAAGGCATGAAATAAAGAAGAAAAACATTAAAATGATGTTATAATTTAGAATAACTTAATTTTTCAGCTGATAAGGGTCGGCGAATATCTAATTTGTATGTCTAGAGTTTATTTAACTGTTTTTAAAGTATTTAAAAAAAAAAATATAAATAATATTTTTTTTCTTTTCTTTGTATTTGGGTACAAAGGTCTTTGTAGTTTCATTGATAAACTCCTAATAATAATTTCTACAATATAATTAAGTTTGACTGTCTGGAGCATTATTTAGTAAAGTATCAAATCATCTTATGTAGTGTACATTAGAAAAAATCCATTTCAGCTGAGCCAAGAGACGCTATAAGTAGGATTTGGCGCATGGAAATCCAGGGAACGGGAGAACAGATGCGCCAGACAGAGATAGAAGATACCAAGTAAATGAAATGAATGTACATAAGTGTATATAGATTGAACATTAAATACAAGTGGTTCGCAGACTAGAAAGAGAAGAAAGGCGTTGGAAAAATAAAGTAGTTATGTGTCATCTATGAATACAAAATGTTACTTTCAGTTCGTTATTGGATTTGTCTTGTATACTTATTATATTGAGTGGAAGGAAAATTCTATCCTTTTTACATAGAGTTAAAGGAACACGACAAAGTATACAGAGTAGAAAAGTAGACGGGTCAGTAAGGGCAATTTATACTGAGTCGGGGCCTTTTTAGGGTTCCGTAGCCAAATGGAAAAAAACGGAACCCTTATGGATTCGTCATGTCTTATTCGTCCGTCCGTATGTCACAGCCACTATTTTCCAAAACTATAAGAACTATATTTTTGAAACTTGGTAAGTTGATGTATTCTGTGAAAGTCATAAATTTTGGGGGTTCCCCATACTTAGAACTGAAACTCAATTTTTTTTTCATCTATCCCATAAGTGCGGGCTAGATAAGGATAGGTCTTCAAAAATGATATTGAGGTTTCTGATATCATTTTTTTCTAAACTGAATAGTTTGCGCGAGAGACTTCTAAATTGGTAAAATGTGTGGCCAAGCCCCCCCCCCCGTAACTTCTAAAATAAGAGAATGATAAAACTAAAAAAAAAAATTAAATTGGTTTGAACGAGATCTAGTAAGTAGTTTTTTACGCCATAAATCGTAAATCGCAATTTACCTTTCATACAATCGACTCAAATATAAAAAAAAAAATTTTATAGTTACTTGCTGCTACCCTTCATGGTCGAGTCCGACACGCACTTGGCCGCTTTTTATTTACTCCGCAACGCACGCACAGATTATTATTATTGTTGCTACTGTTTAATTTTTCATTATATTGTAATTAATTTGTATTATCCTACCTACCTATTTTTATTCTGTGCGTTCTGGTGGAGGTCTTTGTTTCTTTCAATTACCACAAGGGTTGAAGCCACGCGAATATGGTCTTAGAAGACTATCTTTAATTTTTTAGTAACTACAGAATTTAAAACCCTTAAAGTATCAGCCCTCAGTGACCCATCTAAAATTTCCATGCTGTATAAGGTATAACTGAAACCAGTAAAAAATATGTAGAAGAACCACAGACATAAATCTAAATAGATAACGCAAGTCCCTAATACGTATGAAAACCAAGCGTGTCACTTTTTTATGTGTATCTACCATAATGTCACAAGATTGATTTAGTTAGGTTGGCTTTTGATTTTTGACGTGAAAATGAAACTATCCTATTTGTCAGCTAAACACATCCCTCGCTACACTTCTCTGGTGGACATGCAGCCTTCTGCGAGTTTCCTATCCGCGCGAATCAGTTTCAAAAGAAGAACATTGTTCTCCCTTTTTGCACAGATTTTGACACGCGAAGTACATCCACTCGCGTCATCTATTAAGATCTATATCTGTGAGAAAAACAAACTTCTTCTAATGGAATGCACTTAAAACTAAAAAGCTATTGCATTAGTTAGATAATTCTCTAATAATACATCTATATTGGAAGAGAAACGAATATTGGCCAAAAAATCTGTTACACATGGACCTGAAGGACAACATACGTAAGTATGTTGCCTAAAAACTAGTGACTTTATGTATATATTTTACTCATTGTAGCTTTGCTGATGCATTTTCATATTAATACCAGCATTAATATAAGAACATGGAAAAATCTAGATCTCGAAAATTTCTGAAATAAACGTTTACAATAAGAAGCAAAAAACCTTTGCAAATATACTGAGTAGCTTCTGCCATCTATTATTAAAACGGCAAGTAGTATTTTGTAAAGGAAGGGAACTCCATAAAGTGTTGAATTTACAAGTTTCGTGTGCATAAAGTGTTTCAGAAAGAGGGCCGACGTAGAACAAAGACTGGTGCCTTGTGCCTTCGCGGCCATTAATAAAAAGTTCATATCCCGCGACCGAAACTTTTGCAATATCGCGATAGTCTGTCGGAACCTTCATTCATACAAAGTCATGGAACTAAGTTTTTAAATATTTCTTTTCCTTTAGAGCTAAAAAATCCGCCAATGTATGAAATCGGTGTAATCTTGTGTTTGGGTATTTTCCTTTTTATTCGACTCGTTGCAATTTGCATTTGGAAGCAAGTATTTAGCACTCGTGCCAAGCGCTGTGTCGTTGCAAAAAATGTTGGCAAAGATATTTAATGTTGTCTATTAAATTAAATGTCTGTTTTGCGCGTATAAAACGGAATTTGCCAAATTAGGTGCAATTAATTTTGAAATGCAGTGCTATAAAACACTGTCGTCAAAACTCCAGTTTTGTACGATTCACAGTTGATTCCCTTATTTTTAAAGAATTTTACGACTACGAAATGAATTCCCCTACCTTTGATCTTTTCACAAGAGCACATACGTGATAAGAGTAGCGCAGCCCCAATTGGCACAGTCGTACATCTCAGCGTATTTCCACGCATTATCTTATCCACACACGCGAAGCCCCTCCCCAACTCTTTCCCCACACGGGGCCATTTTCTCCCGTTTTCCCCATTTTTCCGATACCTCAGTTCGCCAATACGTACGTGTGTGAGCCGAGAGGCGTGGCCTCACCAACTTTATTGCGAATTCTTTCTTTGAGATTCGAGATTCTTGTTCGATATACCTTTTATTAGGTCCGTTGGATTCCACTTAGTAGTTATTTTACATATCCAATGGTTCTGATTGAGTTTTTTGCGAGATGCTTTCTTCGTGTCGGGTGGATTTTTCATTTAGAAGCAAGAACATTAAGTTGGACAGGAATAAAGGGATTAAATTATTCAGTGATTTTCTTTCATAAAT
The DNA here is from genome assembly GCA_951394255.1 of Polyploca ridens. Lineage (NCBI taxonomy): Eukaryota > Metazoa > Arthropoda > Insecta > Lepidoptera > Drepanidae > Polyploca > Polyploca ridens. The sequence goes on along the minus strand of OX596256.1, from coordinate 3,878,811 downwards.
AAGTCCCAAGAACTTTGCTATGAGATATTTATTTGGCTCTACAATGGAATAAGGATATAATTCTATTCCAGGATAGAATAGAGTACCTAACATTCCTTTAAAATTCTTGATTCTAAAGGTCTATTGTTATTACAAGATATTTACTTATTACTTATTATAAACTAGGTATTTAGCATTTTAGTAACAACAAAAATGTTGGTATATTTTTCTCTTGAATGATACATTTATTCAGGATATTATTATCAGTATTTACCTACATATTTTTTTGATATGTCCGCAAACAAGGTATGTAATGATTAGGCTGCTGGCGGTAAAGCATAATAAGGACCAGGCCATTAAGGGTAGCTGCGGGTACACACCAGATTTTCAACTTGAGGGTGGTAGCCAGTACCAGGTAACCAGACCGAAAACATAAGCTCATTGCAGGGTTTGAGCACTCGCGACCTTTAGCACAAAGAAAATATTGTTTACTATTAAATATTTATTACTTTATTCAAAATCTACTCGCCTTAAGTTACAAGGCAAAACTGTTGAGACACATTTCCCCTGCCTCCCCGCTGGCTTATGAGAAATTCTTTCTTTGACGGCACAAGCAAATTGATTCCGAGACGCGTGAACTTCGTCTTGATATTGGGTAACAAACTTAATATGTGAGCTACAAGAAAATATTTGCCATTTAATTTTCCCAATTTGAAATTAACAACTTGGGTTGTTAGACGATGTTATATTGTGACTTCGTAACGTGTGTAGGCCTTTTCAAGTCTATCAAAAACATTCCTTTTAAAAATTACATTCCCGTATCTACGATTTTTTCGAACCGGGCAGCACATTGATAGCGGTGCCCACACGCTAGAGTTAGAGATACTTTGTAAAAAAATGTGTACAAAAACTTACTGTGCGTTTTAAATCAAATGAATTATCGATAGAACAAGGTGCGCTGGATACTAGGCGCTTTATGAAACTAGTTTTTTAGATTTAATAAAGCCCCGGTTTGCACCCCCCCATAAAGAACCGGGCCTGAAAAATTATGCCAAGTCTAGCAACATTTTCGTCGTAAAGCTTTGAAATCCAGAGAAGAAAAAGTCAGGCATTTTATTAATTTAACAATTAATAATAATTAAAAATGTCTGTCTGTCAGTATTAAAAATATACACTCTATCTAAAGTATTTTTTTAAGTATAAATCAATAATATCCCAAACTAAGCAGAGATACTAAGTACTTTAAAATAAAAATATAAATTCACAGTTTAATAAGTATTGCCGTCGACATTCATATTATTTAGTTTTAATTTGTAGTTATAAATAGGAGTAAAAATCGTACTAATTGGTAACAAGAAATTGCAGACGTAAGAATCGTAATCATTTTTTAATGTTTTTAAATAATAGTCCGAAAGAACACTGGTCACAGTAAATTTACATTTAAAACGCAGTAGCTCATCTCATAATAGATTTAACAGTTACTCTTTGAAAAAGTTTATTATTGAAGTTCAGTTGCAACGAAAAAAATATTTTATGGAAAGAAAGTGTTTTTGGTCATCATTATCATATCAACCTAGGGATGTCCACTGCTGAACATAGGCCTCCCCCATTAACTTCCACTTCTAAAAGTTTTGGGCGGCTAGCATCCAGCGGCCCCCAGCGATTTTAACCAGGTCGTCGGTCCACCTGATGAGAGGTCTTCCCGCACGGCGCTTTCTAGTATGTCGTCGCCATTCGAGAACCTTCTTTCCCCGTCAGTTGAGCGATGTGGCGTGCCTATTGCCACGTCAGCTTACTTTCTCTACGAGCTGTATCGGTAGTTTTCGTTCTCCTACGAATGCCCTCGTTTCGGACCCTGTCACTGTGTGTTTTTGGTAATCCATATTTAATTGATAACTAGCTGTCTGCCCAGTTGTTTCGAAATTTCCTATATTACCACTTAGGAGATGAATTTTGAAAATCACTTCCTTAGTGGATACTCTGGATACCCATGTGCAAAATGTATATTTTCTAGACCCAATGGCTTAAACTACAGTTTAAAATATAACAAAAAAGGAGTCAATAATGATAAAAAATAAAACAAATGCCTCATTGAGATACTGACAAAAAAATGACATAGACTGTGACACAGTTATATAAAAGTACCGATGCCTATTAGGCGTAGTTCATTAAAACACAGTGGGTCCAAAATCGCTTGTGCCATATAAACGGACCATTTATGGTGCACCTATTGAATTTTAATTGGTAGAAGAATTTATTCAAATACTCAACATGCTAATGAATTTAATTAAAAGATCTACGTTCATTAACATAACTGGACGCGGGATCGTTATTTTTATTCATATTGTAATCGTTATCTGTAATCATTCGATATCGACAATCGCATTTGATTAATTAACTATGTTTAAAGATTTATGAGACATTAATATGGTTGGAAAGCTTATGACTGATGAATAAATAGAAGTTTTTTGCACTCTTAACTTTTATTGAAAATGTTTATTTTGAGACACACATTTTAATATTATTAGATAAAGCAAACTATGATCAAGTTAGCTCAAAACAATAAAAAATTTTACTTACGTACGTCAATGCAATCACAATATTCTAATAAAATAGAGTACTTTTAAGTGAACAGTTAGAAAATAATAGCCAGTATATTTTGCAACAACCACTATATGATAAGTCCAGCTGTAATAAATTTCTCAATCGGTAGAAAAAAACTAAAAAGGAAAGAAAACAAAAGATTTCACGAAAATAAGTCATCTCATGTATCGTTTAAAGTCTAACCCCCTTATTCATAATCGCTTTTTAACTAAATCAGTGTAATAGTTCCCCGTCTCACTCTTTTGATCACCAAATGTCACCTGTCAGGTAAAGACTTCGGAATTTTAGATAATCTACGTTTGATAACTTTATTATGAATAAGGGGGTAACACTATAAATTCATAATACAGTTATTACAGAGTACCGGAAATGATAAGGCTCAAGGAAGCAATATTGTTTATGGTGTTCTTACCATAGATGGGATATTAAACGAAACCAGCTTGCGTTTGTCCTTGTACAAGTATGGTTACATTCAATAATTATCTACCATTTATGTGCGTTTGCCTACTGTTTGTGATTACACTGTGTATTTTGTTTCTATGTATTCATTTGTTTATTTTATTTTAGCTAATGGGCTAAATTTGCTAAGGACCTATCGGCGGTCGGCAGTTTTTCTTGAAAGTTCCTACCAGTCAGCGTGCTGATTTCAAAATAGTACCTAATTACGTTATTAAATTAGAGTTCCAATTCCAACCTCGTTATTTTATGCTTTTAGTGCACACTTATATTATTCGGTTTACGTTAATTTTATTACAGCAAGTAGCTGCTGACAGGCCAGCTGGCGCAGTTGGTAAAGATTCACCTTACGCGCCGCAGGTCGTGGGTTCGATTCCCACACAGGACATGCATTTGTGTGCATGAACATGTCTATATGTCCTGAGTCTGGGTGTAATTATATATATTAAATATGTATTTACAAACAAAAAGTAGTATATGTATTATATCAGTTATCTGGTTTCCATAGTGCAAGCTCTGCTTAGTTTGGAATCAGATGACCGTGCGTGTGTGAAGAATGTCCCAGAATATTTATTTATTATTATTTATTTATATTAGTTGGTTTTATTTTGTTTTGAAGTTTATTTTATTACAGCAAGTAGCTAACATTAAAGTCGTCACCACTTTAGTGAATTTCTTCAAACCTTGTGGATTCTAATAGATATCGTGGATATCTTAGATTGTTTTTTAATGCATGAGTGAGTCTATTTAGTCATCTGTCTGTCTATAGCAGTGGCTCCCAACTTTTTCTTGACCAGGGACCACTTTGACTTCTTTGTTATTAGCAGGGACCACGATGTAGGTACAATAAAATTAAACTGAATGAATCCGAAAATCTCAAACCTTTTTAGAAAGTATTTTTTAGTAGAAAGTTAAATTTTTTACTACACGCAAATCACTTACTTTCTATCAACTCCTGACCTTATTTTTAATTACCAACATAGCAGTAGGAAACTCATGTTCACATAAATAAGTTGTTGAGAAAACAATAAGAATTTCCTTTTTCACACCAAAACTTCTCAAATGAATGAGATTTAAATACGTCCTTTAGTGTCTATAATTTTGAAATTGAATGAGTTTTTCTGGATTTCTTCTGAAATGCCCGTGAAATCGTTCATGGACCATATTTTGGCTCCCACGGACTACTTTGGTTGGGAACCATTGGTCTATAGGGTTGTTAAGAAAAAATCCTTCTGTTTCTGATTAAAATTGACAGAGGAGTAGTTTGGACTCCGGAGACTGTCTTAGGATGCTCTATGCCAACAAAGTGGGGTTTTCCCAATTCAAATCAATCTATAAGAAAAGATAATATTGTTTATAGCTTATATAAATACACCTTTGATTATTTATTTATTTCATTATCTACTTAACGCCATACCGTGTTTATTTTGTAAGGTAAATCAAATAGTGTTCAACAAATAACGCATATGAAATTAGTTTCTGGTAATGAAGCCAAAGTTTCGAGAAATTATCAATCTATTCTAATTTATTCAGTTAATACAAATGGGGAATTACGCATACTAGGTACTTGAGACTATACATGCAAATTCCAAATAACCGTAGACGCCATGTAAAAAAAATATAACTCTATGACAATTTTTTTGTTTTACGCAGTCGGGTTTTTTTGTTTCTTTTAATATTTTTTTATTCATAGACGCCATGTAAAAATAATATACCCTATGACACTCCCACAGTTAAGACGAATCGAACGACACTTCATATGCTTAAATCCATCAAGCCGTTTAGGCTGCAGCGTGCCAAAGAAATAGACATACATACATACATACACTCGAAAAACATAACCCTCCTTTCGGGTTAGTCGGGTAAAAATAACCTTCTTCTCTAGCAATAGGAATATCGGAGGTAGGAATAAGGAGCAAAATGCTTACGTTTTTATGCTATCATATCTCACAAATATTCTTATATAGATGAAGTGTTGGTAACTTGGGTCCTGGTTAAAGAATATTACAATTCTCATAGATACAAAAAAATAATAAGGGGCGGCCGGAGAGAGAATGCGTTTCTGACATCATAAATTGGTAAAATTACGGAAACGGCTGATCTGATTGAGATGGGACTTTCATTAAACTATGCCTAAGAAAATAGTGAACCATCCTGTAAAACTCTGTGCCCGAGATCAGCCCAATATTAACTGGAGCACTGAAAAAGATGATCTACAAAACTAGTTATTTAAGTTGACGTTTTGTTGTCGGGAAACTAACTTTAGTTACATTTAATCAAATAATTTAGTAACGAACAAAAACTAGTTTTGTTACTGGTAAATTTTGTTCGCAAGTCACTCTGTTTAGGTTATTGGTCGTAAAATTTTGTGTCACTGTTAAATAAAATTTTGTAGTCACTTGTAGTCCATTTTTTTCAGTGTGTCAGAAACGAAATATCTCGGCAGCTGCACTGTAACAATCCATACAAACTTTCGCAGTAGGTAGTTAAATGTATTGAAGTTATTTTTACCATAGAGCGTTAGAATACTATAGAGCGACTGTACAAGAGTACGGTCTGTGAGCACGGTTGCGGTCTAAATGCCTTGAAACGAAGTGCGCGTAATTTGTTTGAACGACTAAAACGCGTATAATGTATGCCAATTTCTCGTTTTCTATCGATACTTTTACCAAGAACGAATGACAAGGAACCATGTCGCCTTTTTGTCGTAAATGTTTATTTTTTAACTTTTTATAGGCCTGTGTTTAACCACAATCTACCATGGTAAGTGATGATGTGGCCGAAGGTGGTGCACACACAAAGCCTAGAAGGAACTGGCTCTCAAGTGCAGCTTTCAGAACATACCGATAGGTGCTTGGCGACAGATTTTCAACTTGAGTACCACCCTCAAGCCTGCCAGATATGTACTACAAAGTACTCTACCACCGTGCTATGTTTTCCTTCACCGAAAACTTAAGCTCATTGTAGGATTCAAACTCGGGACTTTTGTCTCGGTATCCGACGTCACTACCACTGAGCTATCATCGCCTTAAAATCTACTAGTGTACGATATATCTGTGAATGCATCTATATGGAAACTGCTCACGCTCGCGCAAGGTATCGCTATCACTCTATAATATTCTAACTCTACGATTTTTACCTTTACGTATCATATAGATGGGTTTCTTGATAGTATGAAAATAATGTGTACGGTAGATTATCTAATTTTGACGCTAACCGTACAATCAAACTGTAAGTAAACTGCGGTTTTGATGATGAAAGAACAAATATCGGCCTACAAGTCATGAGTCATTGCATCGATAGAGCTACGAGTCAAGCGGCCTCCATTGAGGCCTCTATTAGATATAATAATTTGCGTGTCTGTCTGTTTGCTTAAAGATGAGAGAAATTTAAGGTGATGGTTCTGTACCGTCAGTAGAATAGTTTATATTAATTGTCTATTACGTTCGTCGTCTTTTCGGTGTAAGTGTCGATTATTAAGATATCCAAACCTACTAATTAAAATCTAGGTAGTTCTCGTTAACCTAGAACTCAGAGATTTGGCAAAAAGCAACATCACACTGCACAAGTAAAAGAAAAAATCCGATATGCTTTAATTTCTAGTTTTATCACATAACAAATGTTATTTTGGTATAACAAACTTACATGGTTTCAGGGTGTATATCAATCTAATCTGTGTATAACTTTAAAATAAAAAGATAGATACACCAAAAAAAAAAGTTTGGAGACTGACTTTTTATCTTGAGCTAGACGGATCGTTTGAGTCGCCAAACAAGCATATGGCCCGCCTGGTGGTAAGCGGTTCGATATCCCTATGGCTGCTTGTGATGCCTCACTAACGCATTACCGACCCTTCCCACATCCCCAATGAGCTCTGGCAACATTACTCACACGCAGGTATACAACAATACTGTGGCACTACGAAAATACGGACACAGCGTTTTGCTTCTTCATTTATAATGCTGACAGCAAGGGAGTGGAACTTCCTTCCGCCGTCTGTGTTTCCTGACTCTTACAATCTAGGAAATTTTAAGGCCAGAGTGAATAGGTTTCTTCTGGGTAAGCGTGTTCCATCTTAGGCTTCGTCATCGTCCCTTATAGGCGAGTCAGTGGCCAAACGAAAGCACAACTAATTAAAAAAAAAACACAACTTTGTTATTTGGCTGCAGTATTCTGTAAGACGAGCTGCTCTTTGAGAATAAAAATACTATGCTCTATCTCTCTTAAAAGTATGCTTTCCTTATATTTTCCTCAAGTATTTCGCTATTCATAATCACACCCAGTGATCAGATTGCACGAAAAAAATACTTGACCCCCATGAAAACTGTGGACGAGTTTTAAATCCAAAAACATACGTGCTAAAACAATTTTGCTGACGCTACCATCCAATGGGCTCTCTTGACGCGTGAGTGTATTGACCGTCGGTACAATACCTATATTTGCACGTCGCTCAGCTACCGCATTCCGCCTCCAAGCAAATATTGTAAGTAGGCTTTGTACCTTTCATTACACACCCGGTTTTTTGCTGTCCGTACACGCTTGAACGACGAGTGGATAAACGAAAATGATCGGAGCGAGTGCTTGGGTAAATAGTGACTGAGCTCTTTGTGGTTTATGGCGATAGTGCTGAGTTGGCGACAGCTGATGGCACTGTCGTATCTGAAGTTATTACATACGGGTCCAAGTCTGCTATTACAATTGTGTTCCAATGAACTATCGGTGGTGTCAAAATTGACACATTTTACAGTTTTGATAGTCTACTAACACAATAGCGTATTAATGGCGCCATAATAGCTTTCCGATGATTTTCCACTGAAACTACAATCGTGCCACAATGGTCTTTTAGTTGTCAGTTTTGACAGTTTTTGTACTAAAATTCTTTTAGTTCATTACGAGACCATTATGAATTAGTAGACTGCGCACATCGGCTCAAAAAATAATGGAATTGCAATAGTATCGTGTCAGTATGACATTTTAGCAGATTTTGTCCCCTGAAGTGTTTCTTTTTGTTTCTACGGATTATTTTTTATGGGAGTGCAATTGCTTTCTTTATAGATAACTTTAAAAGAATTTGTGGTTGACTTAATCCTACTATTTTACTAATTGGCGGGCCAATTGGCGTAGATGGTTAAGATCTATCACACAGGTCGTGGGTTTGATTCCCACCCAAGTTATGCATTTGTGTGCAGGAAAATCTATCTGTATCTCCTGACTCTGGGTGTCATATGTATATTAAGTATGTATTTACAAAAAAAATTGTATTATGTGGAATATCAGTTAATTGGTTTCCATAGTACAAGCTCTGCTTAGTTTGGGATCAGATGACCGTGTGTGAGGAATGTCCCAGGATATTTATATATTAAAATGGTAAACATTATAGTAATCCCTCTGGTATTGTCTAGCATCAGGTGGACCGGACATACAAAAATACACGGCCTGTGTTTGACCACAATCTCACCATGATAGTGATTATGTGGTCGAAGGTGGTAAGCACACAATGCCTAGAAGGAACTGGCTCTCAAGTGCAGCTGTCGGAACACACCGATAGGTATTGGCGAAAGATCTTCAACTTGAGGGTGGTAGCCAGCCAGATGGGTACTACAAAGCACCTTACCACCGTGCTATGGTTTCCTCACGATGTTTTCCTTCAACGAAAGCTCAAGCTCATTGTAGGATTCGAACCCGGGACATGCGTCTCGGTATCCAACGTCACTACTACTGAGCTATCATCGTCTTAAAACATGATTAAGAATGGGCATATTTAAATTGAATTTATTTCTCCATTCCTCAAATAAACATAGGATTATAGGGTAAAATTCTTAAATCCAAATTCTTAATCAAAAGTTTCCATTAGTGCACAGATAAATACAACAAAAACATTTCACAAATAACATCGATCAAAAGTACCATAGATAGACAGAGACAGATTTATAAAATCCATTCTCGTCACCCCTGTAGTCTAGGTGATCAGTATTCCAACAGCGTCCGCCCATCACGTCTGGATTCCCTAAATTCTTTTGTCGAATCCTAGATTTATTGGGTAATTAAATAATCGAAAAGCCTAGAATATAATGCTAAAAGCGTAGAGGTCAACCGCACTTTGAGCTCACACCGAAATCCATCTACTCTTTCTAAGACCCTGGTGACTTTCTGCAATATGCGGTCGATGGAACCTCAGAGTGCACGACATGTAGTTTTGACCATAAAATAAGCTATGTTGTTAAAATATAAACAACATGTGGGAGACACTGTACACGGCCGTGGAAAGTACATATTCTGGTAAATTCCGTTTAGGGTATGAAGTCAACAGCGTGGGTCCATAATACACGGGTGTGTATGCTGTAGAGGGGTATTAAATACTGTTAGTTTATGAATAGTCTAGATGGTGATATTGATACTTTATAGCTATCACATTAGGTTTTGATGGTTCGATGTTTGTGACTTAATCACGCATAAACAAGATGCAATGAAACTTGGTACATAAATAGTTCATACTCTAGCATCTGAGATACTTTTCATGTCGGTAAAATAAAACCTCTCGGGAAAGCAGGTAAAGCCGCAGGGCGGAATAAAGAATTAAAGTACAATATGAACAAAGTAGATTTAATTAAAGACATATTTTAAATTAACTATACTAAAAATTACTGTGTTAACTTGGGTTAAAATTTTAACCGTTTGACATGAAGTTAGATAACCCGATCATACGTACGTCAGAATAGACCCATTATCGCAATCAACGTTTATAATTATAATACAATAGAACACCCATTCAAATTAAAAAACAGCTCACAAATACCGCCTCCGTCAAAATACAAAGTCATTATCACATTGTATCGATTCACCCCGACCTACCTTAAAATCGATACCCTAAAAATCTAATTACCGGCGGGCGTAAATTTAGAACGGGCCTGTATTGATTATTAGCGACCTTGGTGGAAAAAAAATTAAGTCAAAGACTGACCCAATTTTGGCAAAGCTCCCCTCGCTCATTGCCAAGTTTACATTAAAGAAACCGAACGGTTCTGGCCATTAAGTGGAGAATAAAACCGGCGTCGCGTAGTTGAGAAAAAGCTCTTTAATGAGACGAAGGAAGCTGGGGCGTTTAAGATTTGTTATGAGAGTTTATAGTCTTGATACTTGACATTTTTGTTATTCATATTTTAAATTAATGTGTTATCTATTTGCACATGAAGCGCTCGTGGTGTAAGCATGATTGGTCGTTCTAAATCGATCGGTAAAGTTAAGCTACCACCGGTGTGGCCGATACCTGGATGGGTCATCGCCTAGTGGCATTTCAACTCGGGGGTTTTCCGTGCTTCGGATGGCAAGTAAAGCCGTTGGTCCCGGTTATCACTTAATTGTGATAGTCGTTAAGCTAGTTGTAGGCCTCCTAGGCGGCTTGAAAACTCTAACAGTAGGTTGAACACTAGCTTATTTCCACCAATCCGCAGTGGGCATGTGTGGTGGAGTATCTGCCTATTTCCTTTCACCCTCATTTGTGAAAGGAGGCCTATTCTCAGCAGCGGCACATTATAGGCTGATGATGATGATCTATTTGCATAACTGCCAGAAAAAAGAGTGTACAATTTCCAGTCCCACTGCTTACAATTATGTTTTATTGTGATTTCAGCTCACTTTTTAATCCCTTATCTTAATCTTTTACTAAATATATTTTTCCATTGGCAGAATAGGAGGTATCTTAAATTCTATAATAACTAGTGTAGCTAACTTTAGTTATTATAAATATATATTATAAATTTGTACTTTATTTTTAATATTACTTTATTTAATAACAATTTAAATTTTATTTGCTTGTCTCAAGATTACCAAGTCACAGTATAATTAATAAAAAAGAATTAAAAAGGAGTTCGAATCAACGGTCGCGTGCCCCGGAGGCCAATGTCCTTTAGACAAGATCGCCCCCTCTTTGGTGCTGTCCCACTCTAATTAAGCTTCTAATCCATATCGTCATCTCTTTCCGCTAGAGGGATGCTAATATCGCGTTACTCAATATCCCACTGGGACATTGTGCGGATAATAAATTTCAGAATATTATTACAGCTTTTTGGTAATTCATCAAAAGGCTTTCGCATTTTCTTAAAGGTAGAAACTAGAACGCTCGTAAAAGGAAATTTTCCACGGACTAAATGATTCAAGTATTTGCTGATGCGAAACGAGAACATGGCATAGAACTCAGTCCAGTAAATACACGTAATATATTTTTAATGTATGTCTGAATCGTGTTTCTTTATGATATACGACAAACGGGTATCCGATATCGGAGCCGTGAGTTAGCAATAAAAGTAAAGCATGTCGAAAAATATCGTTAAGTAGCACACGCCCGCCCCTTAATATCTTCCACGCGGGCGCACTCGGCGCGCCGTATCGGAGAATTTTCATCTGAATATTTTCCTTTCTCATTGTCGTTATCTGAAAAATATGTTTTTCGTACGACCCGTGCCCCCTCCGCACCCCGCGCCGGCATCCCGGCTCCGGCACCGGTTCCCAAACGGCACACACACCGCACCCCAACTCTTCTAAATTCAAATGTGTCCCTATCATTTCAGAGCTCCGATTCTTTTCTTCGGCACGAATGTCACGTTGCTCTCGAGGGCAAAAGAAAAATAGTGAACGTAGCGCTGACTCAATATAATCCTTCCACGAATGTATTAGAGTAGTGTTTTCGTTGACACATTTCGGGTGGACGCGACGGGTGGTAGGCGGAATATGGAAACCGGAAGCCCGGGGTGGAGGGTGGAGGGGCAAATGGACGGAAGAGAAGCGAAGGCAAATAACTTCGCCCTTCTGTACACATGTATAGGGAAGCTCTGAGGGCACACAAAAATGTTCGCAGCGCGCCGTTCCCAAGTTTCACAATGAAACGTTGAGTATTTTTGTCATTTGTCGTCATAAAATCTCGCGTCTAAAGAAAAATTCGCCCTGAAATGTTTTCGCCAGTTCAAGTTATGAGAGATACGTAGCAACGCACTTGCTGAACATATGAATCGCGGCACTGTATCCCACCTGGGATACAGTGCCGCGTTATACACATTCAGATGATTGTATTTTTTGTTAATCAAACTTTTCAATTGTTCAGTCAACGTCTTAATAAACGGTTCATGATTTATTTCACCTCGAGGCAGTATTTGAATTAACCGAACACTTTCGTAATAGATTCTCGTAACAAAGAGGATCGAGATTGGTTGTTAAATCAAGTACCGGATCATTCATTGTTAAAAGCAATCGAGTACCCATTATTATTCCTATTAAATACTTACAAATAGGTTTGCATGTAGCCGAGTAATTTGTTAACAGACGCTCGGCTCGATCCAATTTACGTAAAAACGTGTACGCCAACGAGCGGCACCTCTCCAAAAACCGCTTTATCGCCACTAAAATCTTTCACGGAGCCACATTTATGGGATCAACCACTACTGCATTAACTGAACATCAAAATTAAATCCTTGCTTAATATCGCACAGTAATTTCCTTTGTGGTCTCAAAATTCTTTTGCCAAGTCGAAAATCAAAGCTTCCAAATAGCGAAAGTTGGGTGCCCTTTGAGCAGTCCCGTTATTATTTTCTCGAGAACCTCTTTTATGTAAAAGAACGCTTCAGATGGCGAGGGTGGTAAAGGGAAAAATATGACGGAGAGTAGTATTGTTTTGGTCCCTTTTCGGCGCGTGGAGTTGGAAAGGGAGGGAGCGGGGTGAAGTCGAGTGGCTTTCGTGTTAAGAGTCTCCATACACGGGTACTCGTTACGTCATGGCCCGGGGCCGGCGCGGCGCGGGCGAAGTCTCGCGTGGGAGGCATTTTGACAAGTATTTTATGAAAAATGTAACCGCCTTTGTGACAATGCTTGAAGCTTTTTAAGCAATGCGCGTGTTGTCAACGGTAATGAGATGAAAGCTGCCACTGGTTTTACGATGTCGAAAGTAATACGGCGACTTCTTGGTAATGCGTAGGCTCATGGCGGTTTATGTTCATTCTAGTTAGTTTTATGTGGTAAAAAAATATGTTCAAAATAATTGCTCCGTGTCGGGGAATAGGCAAAAAAGATCTCAGAGCTACTGTATTTGATGCGTGTGAATATTCCATAAACCTTGGTTTTTTTAAACCTACATAAGAACATTATGTCAAAACGCTTGGACTACTGAAAACAGTACATTTGTTCCCATGTCTTTTAAATGATATATAACATAATATTTTATAACAATTCACTCATGTTTGTTGAAGTAATTTAACTTGTCGTGACACAGATTATAATTTGTTGTGTATTCCCGAATTGATGGAAAGAAGTCTGTTTGACGTATGGAAGCAATAACAGCAATAATAAACTCCGGAAAACATCCGTCCGGATGTTTACCACCCCGGATTAGGTTACTTTTGGATTAGAACAACCTACAAATCGGAGGAAAAACAAGCCAAACGAGATTAATCAGCAGATTTATTGTCTTTAAGAAATATTGCAGCACCCACAAAAATATAAATAAATAGGTAAGCTCTAGTAATCAGTAGGTATGAAATTTCGGTAAAATTATTTAAAGTGTCATGTGCTTTGGAATCGTATGGATTGACTGAAATTTTGATGTAATATTTGATTACTGTTTAGGGTTCCGTACCCAAAGGGTGCCAAACGGGACCCTATTACTAAGATTCCGCTGTCCGTCCGTCCATCCGTCTGTCTGTCAGTGAGCTGTATCTCAAAACCCGTAATAGGTAGGCAGCTGAAATGTACAAAGAATGTGTATTTCTAACAACAAAGAATGTGTATTTCTAAAATTTAATAACAACAAATAATACAAATGAAATAAAATTAGAAATTAAAGGGGGCGCCCATACAAGAACCTTTTTTTTTTGGCGTTTTTTTTTTTCATAGCAATGTTGAGTTAGTTTATATTGTATGGAACCCCCATGTGCGAGTACGAATCGCTTGGCCGGTTTCTTATCTTTACTTCTTCATGCGTGTACTATACCTACATATTAAATACAATTACTAAAAAGCTATAGAAGTAAATAACAAATATATTCTCATCCACTCGCTGTTTAATCAGTGTACATCCTCTCAGAATATTACTCGCGCGTCTCCCTCATTACGAAGCAAATCATTACTCGGTGAAATCGTACGGAATCGCAAAGGAGGGATTGTTAACTTCATCATTTCGAAACTCGTCTTATAACTTTGGTGTTAAAGCTGAATATTGTTTGACAAATTTAGTAAATTATCCGTCGTGATATATGTCATCCACGGGCGTATGAAAAATATGAGACGTATTGAGAGAATGAAATCATTTCGATATTGCTAAGAGGTTTTTAATATCATAAGATATGGAATGAAATGTACATTTATTTTTCAGCTTGAATATTGTAAGGTAGACTCGTCGCAGAAAAAGTATGTACATAATATTTAGGCGCCGATCCCACTGACAAGAGTCCTTGAGTTCCGATTTCCGAGTTCTGCATTCCGCGTTGATTATAAACTATGTGGTGCCTTTGAAAGTAAAAAAAGTGTATGATGTGTGATCAGTAGCGAATATTGCAGAACTCTAGACTGCTTGCTGTGTGCACAATAGTCAACACAGAATGCAGAACTCAGAACGCGGAACTCTAGAACTCTTTCTGTGGGATGGGCGCCTAAAAACCTATATTATACTAGCTGTCCCGCGCGGTTTCACCCGCATTCCCGAGGGATCGTATGTTTTCCCGGGATAAAAAGTATCCTATGTGTTAATACAGAACACATTCTATCGGTGTGCCAAATTTCATCTAAATCCGTTCAGTAGTTTTTGCGTGAAAGAGTACAAACATCCATACATACAAACACACGCGTTTCCTGGCTAAAAAGTAGCCTATGTCCTTCTCCATACTATAGGCTATCTGCATGCCAAATTTCATAGCGATCAGTTCAGCGGTTTAGGCGTGAAAGCGTAACAAACATACCAACAAACATAGTTACTTTCGCATTTGTAATATTGGATGGGTGGTCATTTCCAGAGTTCGTCTTAACCTTAGTTATGTTGATTAGGCTGAACCAATTTTTCAATGAAAGCAACAACTATTTTTCTTCCAACTTTTTTATTTTTTTGTATAACATGACGATTCCAAACTACGTTATCCATCAATGAAAACGGAACGAAATCGTAAATTTTTCGAAAGTCTGCGTGTTGTTAACATGTTTTCTAAAACACTTGGCATAAGATTATTCCAAGCTTGCATTCCACACTTTATCGCTATTTCCGTAGAGTCGTAGAGTAGGTACCTGCCGTTGGAAGTTTATTTGTTTGAATTTGATTACAATAATACTCTTATAATAAAACATACATCAAACTTAACGAATTAATAGAAAATAATACAATAATCATTTTTCACAAAAAAATACGCTGTACGCTGTAATGGCTACAATTAAATAGATTACTTATATTTCTTAATTTTTTTTAAATTATAATTGTCCGTAAACATGGAGTTTACGCCATACCATACATTGGTTAATACTATTTTTGCTCTAGCAATAATAAAATAGTTTTTTTTATTTCTGGTCATTGATCAGATTTGGGTGATTGATTGTTATTATTTTTACAAGCTTTTATTTAACTTGCAATGTATGTATTTATGTTTGTTCGGGTCGAATCTTGCAAGTCGAATTTCACCCACTTTCAGTGGTCGGATTGACTTGATGTTTGGTATACATTAGTATATTGAATGACAATGCAAGTACAGTTAACAAAAAGTATAGTCACTCAAAAAAGCTTGTATTAAAAATGAAATTTTTAACAAAGAAACTTATAAATATCTGAAATACATAAATGTTAGGATACACCAATAATTGTACAAGATCAAACTGTTACGCTGTACACATATGCATATGTAGGCACACATATAACCAAGCCAAAAATCTTCGCCAATAGTAACGAAGACGTGTGGAAAAATCGCGATTTTTCCTTCAGAAACACGCCTACACGCTCCCCCCTAACATACCCCCTTTCACACATACTTGTTACATATGCACTGAATGACAGTACATCATAACAACCATTGACATGTTTTTGATACTAAACTCTAATCGATAGAGAAACGGTTGAATTTACATTATCAGCTTGCGTGGTGTATTTTCCAAATTGTGTGAAAATTATTACGTGTGTTGCCTAAACTTTTATGATATGTCGTAAAACATCATAGACATTTTAGTGTTGTTTTGTAGGTAACATTGCTTAGGTTTCTTAAGCTTGGCCACATTATCTTACCACAATGGATGTGGTAGCATGTGGTAAAATGCGAAAACTAGGTATAAGTGTGTGTATGTGCGAGTGATACCGCAAGGGCAACCGCTTACTATCAGGCGGGTCGTATGCTTATAGATAGATAACTCTTTATTGTACAAAAAGTATTTAACAAAGTATAACAAATAAATGCTTAAAATTAAAAATTACTGTAAGTACAATAGGTGGTCTTATCGCTATGAAGCGATCTCTTCCATAGAACCTTAGGATGGAGAGGAATTTAGACACGTAATTAGACGGTGGTGTATACTTTTATAACGGTAAATAAATATACATTCATACAATTATATAAGTCTTTATATAAATACATTTATATACATAAATACTTATTTGTCACCTGTGTGTTGTTGTGTTATAAAAAGAAAATATTTATAATAAAAAATGTAAAACAAATTGCTTTTTATTTGAATTCACTAATTAGTCAAATAAACCCAAATAATTACAACATTAAATGTACACAAAGATACTCCAAATTGATACCATTTTGTCGGACATTCTGTTAACCGACAAAATTAACAAAGCACCTGCGACATTTTATTACGCGCAATAAATTAGCAGTTTGCTCGAAAGAAAGCTCGTTAATTGTACTCGATGCATTAAGGACCAGCTTATTCGGATATTGTCGTAAATACGTTTTTTTCGTACGATTCAACTGCAATTTATATATTTTTAAATCAGTATTGGTTGACATTTTTAAATATATTATTTAGTACGATGCTTGGATCGAAACTGGTTTGTTTTTGGGTTCTGTACTTAAATGGTCCAGACCGAACCCTTCTTCTTCTTCTCAGTCGGGCACTCTTGTCAGAGTGGTCGTGGTTGCAAAAGATGGTGTACATGGAGGGTCTTCAAAGTCAATGTTCTCCTTTACTTGGGTTACTGCTTTTGCAATGCTTCTCCATTTATGGCGGTTCGTAGCGCTGCGAGAACACTGTACCATGGTAGATTGGGTTACCGTCCTGATAAGATCAGTCCAACGAATGGGTGATCGGCCACGAGATCGTTTGCCTTCAACCTGACCCTGGACAACAAGTCTCTCCATCGAGTATTCGTTTCTGGAGATGTGACCAAAGAACTTGAGAATTCGAAGCTGCACAGTCGACGAAAGCCTATCTGTTATTCGAAGCTCCTTGAGGATCGAGTTATTGGTACGAAAGGCCGTCCACGGAATTTTCAGGAGGCGTCTCCAACACCACATCTCCAGTGCGTCGATTTTCCGGCGATCTTGCAGTCTTAAGGACCAAGTTTCAGCGCCATAGAGAAAGATTGGAAAGACAAGGCATCGCATTAGTCGAACCTTTGTTTTCTTAGTTATCCTTCTGTCTTTCCAGATCTTTCCCAGTCTTTCTACGGCCGATCTTGTAATTGCACATCATCTTTCGATCTCTTCTTCACAGCCTCCTGTATTGGAAATAGTAGAGCCGAGGTAGATGTAGCTTTGTACAACTTCGCAATTTGCTACATTTAGTACATCCATTCTATTAAGTTCGACCCGGTCCACTATTAACATTTTCGTCTTGTCTCTGTTTATTGCAAGTCCGAATTGGAGACTAGTGGTTTCTAACCGTGCTAAGAGGTTCTCCATATCTTCTTGAGTTTGAGTAAGAAGAGTAGTGTCATCAGCGTAGCGTAAATTATTTATCAGCCAACCCCCAATTGATACACCCTTTGTCCATCCCTCTAGGACGATCCGCATGATGTATTCGGTATAACAATTAAATAATAGCGGTGACAAAATACACCCTTGTCGAACTCCAGCTTCGGTTTTAAATTTGTCTGAGAGGAAGTCATCAACACGAACCGCCGCCACACCATCTTCATATAAATGCCGAATGAGGAATGTAAGATGCTGGGGTACGCCCATTTCCAAAAGAATTTCCCATAGCCGTTCCCATATCACTGTGTCAAATGCTTTGCGAAAATCCACAAAGCAAATGAACAGAGGTTTATTAAATTCCCTGGCCTTTTCGATGATCTGTCGTAGTATGAAGATTTGTTCACGAGTGCCCCTCCCTTTTACAAACCCTGCTTGTTCAGGTGCAATTTGTGGCGAGACATAGGCTTGTAGTCGCGTGTTGAGGATATGTAGCATCACCTTACTTGCATGAGATATGAGAGATATCAGCCTGTAATTGTTGCATTTTTTTGTTGACCCTTTCTTATGTAGGGGTATAAATACAGAATGCGACCAATCGTCAGGCCATAACCCGGTATTCCATATTTGGCAACAAATTGTGAACATGATATCAACACCAGGTTCTCCCATAGCTTGGATAATTACAATAGGGATTTCATCAACTCCTATGGCCTTGTTTCGTTTGAGGTGATTTATAGCAGCACGTACCTCGTCCCGCAAGATGTTAGGTTCCCGCTCATCGTAATAGCCTGGGGTACATCTGAAGTTTGTTGTCGAATGATTTTTAGCAAAGAGTTGTTTACAATAGTCCTTCCAAACATTCACGATGTCCCTTACTTCCGTAATTGTCATACCGGCAGCGTTTTCTATTGCCCACGTTTTAGGTTTAAACTGGCGTGTCAAGTATCGCACCTTGTCAAGGAGATCCTTAGTTTGATATTTATTCGAGTGACGTTCAAGTTCTTCACATATCTTTCCTAAGGCGTCGTTGCGGTCTCGTCGACATGCAGCAGACCGAACCCTTACGGTTGTAGAAACTGTGTCTATCCTTGCGTCTCACTTTCCCTTCGTTTATACCGTCTTTTAACGCCTGAACCAGGTAAAATTAAGTCAAGAAGCCGCAAAAAAAAGCCAAACATACTCAGATTGTCCAAAGAATATTAAAAAAATGTAACCTTGCTGAGTTTCTTGCCGGATTCTTCTCAGTTGAAGGCCGAGTTCCGAACCGGTGGTAACTTCAGTAAATGTGACCTTCATAAGTGCCCTTCTGGGGCCTAAATTGAATAAATGGCTTTGACTTTGACTTTGATTCTTCCTGACCCCAAAGGCAAACTAATACTAAAATAGTAAAAATATGTCATGCAAAGTAAGGCAAACCAAGGTTAAAAAAATCAGCCTATACTTGTTGCTGAAAAAGTTTTTTTTTAAGGAAAATTCGAAAGTAGTTTGTAATTAGTCGACTTCAAAAAAAGAGAAGGTTCTATGTTCGACGCGTATGTTTTTTCTTTTTTTATGTATGTTCACCGATTACTCGCAAACGGTTAGTGCGATTTAGATGGTTTAAACTGTATTATATTACAATAGATACAAAGGTATTTATGTGTCCGTGACCCAACGGAACAGTGACCCAACCCAATATATTGTATTCTGAAGTGATCGATTTTGGGGTACGTAAATATGGAACAAATGGCATAGCATTTTTTTTTTAATTGACAAGGAGATGACGGCCCAAGATTGGCCGTATGACCAGCGGACAAATCGGTGAGCAAGCTCTCAAACTCTTAACCGGGGGCATAGCAATTGTACTGAACGATTTACTTATAGAGCCACAAAGATATTTTTAAAGGGCCCACGTCACTATAAGGGTTATGAATATGAAAGTGGATAGATATACGGGAAGAGGAAGACGGAAAAAGAGATAGATGGATTGTGTGAAAGATGATATCGGTAAGAAAAGAGTGGATGATGGTATGACGGATAGAAGAGACGAATGGAAGAAGCGTACATATTGCGCCGACCCCAAATGATTGGGAACAGGGCAGGCAGATGATGATGATATTTTTAAAGGGTGAGTGATACCTCTGGTGTTGCAAGCGTCAATAGGCTACGGTGACCACTTACCATCACGGGGCCATATGCTTGTTTGATACCTTAGCAGTATAAAAAACGTACGGAACCCTCCCTTCGAATCTGACTCGCGCATGACTGTTGTTTATTGATGAGTAGTGTTGATCGAAACAAGATTTTTCAGACGAAGCCGAAAACCAAACCGAATGTTAACCGAATATTATTCAGGACTCAAATTTTTACTCGTCTTTAAAGTGACTCCTATGCCTATTTTCATGACAACTAGTTTAGAAAAACCCAAGACTACACATTTAATTTCGCATTGGAATTAAATTTAATTAGGTTAATTTTTCATAAAACATTGCCGTTGCAGTCCTAATGAGGTTGTACAAGAAGGGTGTGAAGAGATTTCTGCAGTGTCAGCAACACGCGAGGGATACTTCTGGTGTTACAAACGTCAAAATAAACATGGTTGACAGTAGGCTTATTAGCCACCCTAGTTGTATAAAAATTAAAGCAGAAATTACAGTCAAGTACAGTATTACCCAACTTATATGGCTTACCGATGTACCTGCCCAGAAGATACATTTTCAGAGCGCGGGAAACGCTATTGGTCGGCAGCTGCCGCCATGTTAGCGCGCGCCGTGCGGAGGGGCGTGACTTGCGAGTGAGACGGAACTAACGGCTGCAGTGTATTATGAACCTTATAGTAGTGATCTAAGGTTGATTGTAAGTTTTAAGCATTCTTTTGTTAATCTTCGGGGCCATACTTTCTTTTCTGTGCGAACGAAGATTTACGATGCGCCTTATCAGTTGGGTACTACTGTACAGCCGAAAACCGAATCTTTCGACCAATCACTATACGAGTTAATAATACATAAAAGTTAATTAATGATATCTGATGACGTCGTTAGTCAGCTCTTAATTTTTTTCATCATTCCCAAGACTTAAACTGCTATTAAGAAGCCATTAATCGAGATATGGTCACATGAAATATTGTATTGTGTCGTGGCCTTTATTTTAAGTAATTATGAAAAATTTTGGCTTTAGAATGCTTTTATGCTATATAGGTAGTTAATTTATATTTTTGTAATTAAAAAATGAAATTTATTCTTGGACAATAAAAAAATACGCGGCATTAATTTTTGTTCAAGTACTGTGCAGCTACGCTTTAGAGGTACTTCACTTCAAACAAATAAATAATAATGTTTATAAATCTCAAGAGCGTGCTCTGTCCCGAAGGTGGTAAGCACAAAAAGCCTAGATGGAACTGGTTCTCAAGTGCAGCTGAACACATCGATAGGTGCTAAGCGACAGATTTACAACTTGAGGGTGGTAGCCAGCCAGGTGGGTACTACAAAGTACCCTACCGCCGTGCTATGGTTTCCTCACGATGTTTTCCTTCATCGAAAGCTCAATAGGATTCGAACCCGACACCGTCGACTCGGTATCCGATGTCACTACCACTGAGCTATCATCGCCTTTGCTAAAAATAAGAGTTTAGATGCTATTTTTATATAATTTTCTTTCCATTGACTGCGTATTTTATAGTCCGCCAGGCAAAGGCTTAGTATGAAAGGCTTTTTTCTTAGTTCGGTGCCCTCTTTTATCTTAGGGCGGGCGGGTGTCTGAGCTATCTTTATGGGAGCTCAAATGTAAGGCTGGGGTGCTACTGTACACGGGCACAGAGTTCCATTCTCTGTGGAGCGGATATGGAGCACAGTAGAAAGCTAGAGGCAATAAGTGACGAGAGAGCTGCGAATAATTATAATATTCAGGAACATTCTTAATATAAGACCATCTGGTAGTGCTTGTATTGTACTACTGTGAAATCTAGGTAACGACAATATTACTTATTAAATATATACTCCCTATACGATTGTATTTCGGAACTTCGGCATTCAAAACACCGATGAATAATGAAAAACATTCGAACTAAAGTTTTTCGAAAAAACATATTTCGTAATAAAAAATATTCGACCTAGATTTTTTCGTAGTAGCATTCTTTCGCACTATCGTATTTTGAATTCATGAACATTCGAGCTAGAGTTTTTCGCAATAGCATACATTCGAATAAACGTATTTCGAACTCGTGAACATTAGCATCCAGTCAATCGGTGTTTCGAATTTCGAAGTTCCGAAATAGAATTAATACCGCTTGCGAAGAAGCCATAACCTTACCTACCTACACATATTATACATTTTCAGCTAAGGTACTTCTAGTTGAGAGAATTCAAGCGTAATTACATCCAAGCTTTACTTTATGAAAGAAATATGGCGATATTAAAAATATAATTGCCGCTTGGAATAGTTAGCGTGTTTGTTATTTATATTATTAGGCCTATTATGTAGGTATATTGTGTTTTTTTTTTACAGTTTATAGGCCTGTGTTTGACCGCAATCTCACCATGGTAAGTAATGATGCGGCCGAAGGTGGTAAGCACACAAAGCCTAGAAGGAACTGGCTCTCAAGTGCAGCTATCGGAACACACCGAAAGGTGCTTGGCGACAGATTTTCAACTTGAGGGTGGTAGCCAGCCAGGCGGGTACTACAAAGTACCCTACCACCGTGCTATGGTTTTCCTCACGATGTTTTTCCTTCACAGAAAGCTCAAGCTCATTGTAGGATTCGAACCTGGGACCTTCATCTCGGTATCCGACGTCATTACCACTGAGCTATCATCGCCGTGTGTGGGAGGGGAGGGGACCTGGGTTTTACTAGACTGGGCTTAAACCATCTCATGAAATAAAACCATATGATTCTAGGTCAACGGGAAGTACCCCTATAGGTTTTGAAGTGAGCTCGCAAGTATCAAAATATTATGAGACATAAATGTCGTATAAGTAGTTTGAATTTTTTACACCTATAGGGTACCGTTTTCCGTGCTTCGGAAGGCACGTAAAGCCGTTGGTCCCGGTTATCACTTAATTGTAATAGTCGTTATGCTAGGTGGATGCCACCTTGGCGGCATGAAAAATTCAACAGTAGGTTGACCACTAGCCTACCTCCACCGATCCGCATTGTGAACGCGTGGTGGAGTATTGCCCATTCCCATTCACCCTCATTTGTGAGGGTGAATGGGAATAGGGGTTAAAAACGAAGAGTTGCGCAATATTGCTGAAAGGAATTCATTTCCCGAATTCCTAGCAGATCTGACGCAATTCCTATAAATTTTGGTAAAATGGTCACTAATTTCATGCAATTCAATTCATTAGCTGATTCTAATTTGAAATTAATGTTACAACACCAAAAATAAAAAACCGTAATTTACCGGTAAGTTTTTCTATTATAATTTTTATGTCGTAAGAAAGAACTAATAGAGAATTCACGTATTAAAATTGTGATCTTAAACATGTATTACTATAAAACGTTTATATAACTGCAATTACGTATCTAAAATGGGAATTTATAAATGCATAAGAAAATATTTTCATCTTCGACTGGCAATAATATGGTCAGTCGTCCGTCAATGTCACTAAGTTATATATATTTTACCTACGTATAGGTAGTAAATAATACTAATTTCTTTTGAATTTTATCAAAAGTACTTTAAATAAGATAAATTCCGTCATTATTTAGTCTAAATAACGGATTATTATGAATAAACAATCACGTGAAATGTGCAGGGAAGAAAATTTTTGTGTAGGACAAATAACAAGAAGAAACATTTCGTTCATTCGTTATGAAGACTTTTTAACTAAAAAAGCCGAGTATTTACGAAGACAAAGTAGTTATTGCATAAATATCCTCTATACATGATAAATCATTATGAGGACATTTCACCAAAGTTCCATGTTGAAGTTTGTAGTTTTATGAGAGTGAGTTCGTAAATATCATCAATAAAAGCATAATCTAGCATATTCCCAACCTAATCTCAACAAAAGAATATACTATTATTTCTATTTATACCATAAATTATTGAATTATAAGCCCCAAATAACATGTTCAACAGAAACTAGGTTTTTTTATATGAAACATCCAATGCATGTAAAGTGCATAACTAAGACCATTATTAACTTCCCCTTGTTAGATAGGTGGTGGTAGGTTAGGTAGTTGATACCTACTATTGATGATGTGCAAACAATAATATAATCAACAAATAATATTACTTTCAGGTTATAAATTACCCGAAGATAAAGATAATTGTACATGGGATTACCCAAAGGATATTTATATTATAATTACCATGGCATCTGTCATCATCATGCTGCTAATGTTATGGGGAAAGGACCACAGAGAATTTGGGAGTCGGCGTTGCTATCATGCCTTAACATTACCTACACTAAACTATAATGTTGATAATACTGTAATAAAAGTTACGCTGATTTATTTACTTTTGTCTTTTATTTAGCCTAACCAAACAAGCAACCCCTATGTGTATCTCTTTGTGTCACTGTGACTAGTCTTCGGCAATATATACCAACACAGATATATATACTCTAGTAATACCTTTGATAGAAAGTAGATCTGCGGATATAATTCCTCAAAACCCTAAAGCTTATTGTATCAAAATTTAAGCTGCAGATCTTAAAGCTTTTTGTTATTATTAGTTAATTTCAAATAGATTATAAGTAGGTATGTAAGTAAACTTTATAAAAAATCAAATATATAAGAAACTGACTGCATGACAGATGCACGCACAGCTCAAACCGCAGAGTACAGAGATACTTGAACTTTTGCACACAGGTTCCTTATAACATAGGCAACTACTAAGGTCTTTTCAAAATTCATCCCCTATGGGGATAAAGAGGGGTTTCTGGGTGGAAAAATAGTATAATATTAATCATGTAAAAATTACGATGGTACTATGTTAGGTTATCACAAAATTGATGGTAAAAGAACTTAATTGGTAGCCAATAGCTTTTAACATTCCATAAAATGCTTTATGGGTGTTAGAAAAACCTCGAAATTCCCCCATTATTCATTGATTTTCAACAAAATCTCTAAATTGAATTGTAATAAGTTGCTCCTTGGTATCCTCTTATGATTCTACTGTTTGACACAAAAGCAATTCCTATTTAGTGTGTCATTTTACGAATCTCCATAGAAAACTGTCAAAAAAATGAATTGCAGAATTAGAATCGTATTGAGATCATATCCTGAATTGCCTACTAAGTGACCATTTTGCGATTTGTAATTCAATTCCTAATGGGAACTCAATCCGATTCGGCGTTTCCTTCCATTTTAGCCCCCCTGTGCTCAGCAGTGGGACATTATAGGCTGATGATGATGATGATGATAGGGTACCGTAGACTTTAGTACCCGTTCCTGTGAAAAAGTTCTTGACAGGCAGACGAATGGGGGGATGGATGGATGGACAACGAAGCATAGGATTCCGCTACAAAATATGAAGTTTACAAGTTCCTGTTAGCAGCCGTCAACCGGTCCAATTTATTTTGTATTTGTGCACATTTTCATCAAACAGCACGAGTAGCTTTAGTACGATTATTATGTTTATAGTCTTACCCCCTTATTCATAATCGCTTTGTAACTAAATCAGTGTAATAGTGTGCCCCGTCTCACTCTTTCGATCACCAAATGTCACCTGTCAGATAAAGACTTCGGAATTTTAGCTAATCAACGTTTGATAACTTTATTATGAATACGGGGGTTACTATACAGCAAGATAACGTATTTATCGACCACCTCCTTATCATTGTCAAAGAATGTGACGTTATTTAAATATATGTCAAATAGCGTTTATTATCTACAATACCATTGGGTGTGCTAAGCTAATCGTAAAAATGTTCAAAATGTAGACCCTCCGCGAGCGTGATGGCCTGAAATGGCCGAAACGACTCAATTACAGGCCCATATTAATAATTCACTTGGCCAACAGTTAACAACTTTACGCCAATGGATGAATGTCAGTGATGTGAGATGACTTGGATGTGGTATTTTTAACTTTATTATAATAATAATACTGCGTTTAATTGAATTTATTTGCTTAGACACTAAGGTATAAAATATTAATAACAATATAATAGTAATAAATGGAATTATTCCCATTTGAGCACCGATTTTTTTAGCACCAATGATATGTATATTTTGTTCAGTAACTGACAACCAACCTAACATATTGATCTGTGCTCTAAGCGGAATAGCTTTGGTGCTCTAAAGATAATGCTTCCTTTTATAATAAAATTGTGAACTTTTGTCGATACGTTATATTAAAAACCACAACCACAAGCTACAAAACCGTCATTGTCCAAAAGGGAATGTTTTTTTTTTTAAAAGGGAATGGCATCGGTGCTCAAATGGGAATACTTCAATAATAGTAGGCCTCGAGCACTCTATAAGCTATCCGAATCACCCCTATGTATACTCAGTGTTTTTTTGTAGTTTTTGAGTTATGACTATTTTTCATGTTTTTCAGTCGATATACATGCATTCCATCGATTTCTTTTACAAACAAGAGGAGTAGGTAGGGGTTAAAAAGTGGACCAAATAATTTACCGGCAAGATCCATATTATTAATCTCTGTGTCTCTCTCTCACAACGAAAATCCACTGGTGGAATTCTGCTCAAATTTTTCATACTCAACATCCCTCTGAAACACTCACTTCACTTTTTTCACGCCCTGAATCGTTGGCACGCTGAGAAAGCGTTTTATACCGTAGAAGAATTTTTGACATAGTGGCAGAAATGTATTTTTATTTCTTTTTGTATGAATATTTTTTTTATATTGTACTTGGAAATTATTACTTTTTAATTTGTATATTATTTAAATTTGAAATTATGTAACGAAATGTAAAAATTATGACTTGTAATCTTAAATATTACTAATAAATATGTTTATCTGTTATCTGGAACCCCCTCTAAAGTATTTGGTGCTAAAAGTACATTTCATATTTGAATAAATAATTAAAAAAAATCTTGTTACATAAAAGCTGTGTCAACTCCAAACTTGTTTCTTATCGCGTTGTGATAAAACATCTATTCCCCTAATGAAGGAGTACGCGCTGATGAACTTGAACCGGCATGCTGTGACCCCATTACCTTTATTGCCAGGGGTTCACAACCACCTTATAATTTACTTATAATCAAATGTTACGGCCACCAATTATAATACTGTAGTGTTGTTTGTTTTTCAAGGAAAATGGTTTCTTTACGACTTTATATTATTCGGATTGGCCTAGTGTAATAAAAGATTAATTATTGTTTTTTTATGTGGCCAAAAGTGGTATAGTGTGTACAATCTATGGGCTAGCACCTGGATACCAGCTTGGGCCTTTAGACTCGGTTCAGCGTCGCGCCATCAGAATTGTTGACGATCCCGAGCTCACAAGCGGCTTAGAGCCCCTCAGTCTGAGGAGAGACTTTGCCTCCTTATGTGTGTTCTACCGCTTGTACAACGGAGAGTGTTCTAAAGAATTGTTCGACATGATGCCCACGGCTTCCTTCCACCATCGCATCTCGCTCTCGCAATCGACAGGGAGTCCATCTTCACACATTGAAACCAGAATTGTTTCGAACTGTGCGGGCTCAAAGGAGTTTTCTTCCGCGGACGCTCAGATTATGGAATGAGCTCCTCACCGTAGTTTTCCCAATGGAGTACAGCGTGGGGTTCTTCAAAAAGGGTGTGAAGAGATTTCTTCAGGGTCGGCAACGCACGAGTGATACCCTTGGTGTTGTAAGCGTCCATAGGCTACGGTATAACTGCTTACCATCAGGCGGGCCGTATGCTTGTTTGCCACCTTAGTGGTATAAAAAAAAGTGTACCTCACCAAAATTTTGTTTCCGTAACACAGTAGGTGCTTGCTAAACCGGATTTTCATCATAATTAATAATAATAAATCTTTATTTTCAGACATAGACCATAGAACCTTACAAACTAACATAATGTTATTATTATAAAACAATGTTTGTTAGTATAAAACACTTAAGCATTGTTAGTAAACACTTATGCCTATGATAGTTTAAGGCGATGATAGCTCAGTGGTAGTGACGTCGGATACCGATTCGAAGGTCCCGGGTTCGAATTCTACAATGAGCTTGAGCTTTCGGTGAAGGAAAACATCGTGAGGAGACCATAGCACGGTGGTAGGGTACTTTGTAGTATCCGCCTGGCTGGCTACCACGCACCTTTCGGTGTGTTCCGATAGCTGCACTTGAAAGCCAGTTCCTTCTAGGCTTCGTATGCTTACCACCTTCGGCCGCATCATCACTTACCGTGGTGAGATGGCGATCAAACACAGGCCTATAAAAAGTAAAAAAAAAATAGTAAATACTACAGCAATTTGTCTTTGTGCGATCGTGTGACACTTTTCCGCGAAAGCGACGGAAGACCACGCCCTGCGGCCAAAAGTTCTCTTCCATGAGATACAGGCAATGTTGCGGTGATTCCAACCTCTATGGAGATTCAGTTATTGCCGACAAGAACCTGATGAAGACGATTAACAACATACTAAAAATAAATAATAATATAAATATCCTAGGACATTCCTCACACACGGTTATCTGATCCCGAACTAAGCAGAGCTTGTACTATGGAAACCAGATAACTGATATAATACATATACGTCTTTTTGTTTGTAAATACATCAGGTTCACAAACAGATTCAGGACATACAGACATGTTCATGCACACAAATGTATGTCCTGTGTGGGAATCGAACCCACGACTTGCGGCGCGTAAGGTGCACCTTAACCAACTGCGCCAACCGGCCCGTCACTAGACTAGAAAACAGTAGACAAATGGACTCAGACAAGCACGACGATTATTCACTAGTAGCTGTCCCCCGCGGCTTCACTCGCGTTCCCGTATTCTATAATACTCAGGGATAATGTACCTTCCGATTAGTGAAAGAATTTTTCGAATCCGACAGGTAGTTCCAGAGATTAGCGCGTTTAAACAAACAAATAATCAAATAAAAAACTCTTCAGCTTTATTATATTCTTATAGAAGTACTAGCTGCCCGGCGCGACTTCGTTCGCGTGGTGCTACCCTACCCTATCTAAACTATCCAAGGCATCACCCAAACGCATAAAAAAAAAAAAACGGTCCTGCCGTTTAGGAGGAGTTCAGTGACATACACACGTGCAGTAGAATTTTATATATAAAGATAAATAGATATAAATTTCCTTGAAGGCAATAAACGGCGATTTGAATTCACCGTAACAGGCGACATAATTAATCAATAAAATACAATAAGCCAAAGCAAAGAATACTTGCCCCGAGAGGGTAAACTCCCTTAAATCTTGAGGAGGCGCGGAAATTTCGTGACTTTTCTTCACGGGATGACGTCATATATCGTGAAGGGGGTTGGCCCCGCCCACACGTGGAATTGACAACAGATCCACCCTTTCTCCCATTCGCGGATTTTTACAATTTCTTTGCGATTCCTTACATTTGTATACCTATTATAGTAGGGTGGGATGGTAACATGCTCCCATAGGCCGAATGTGAGAATATAATGATGTGAGGCTTTGAAGAATGTAGATAAATAAATATCCTGGGACATTCCTCACACATCGGTATCACATCCCAAACTATAAGCCCACATTATACATTGAATTATTACACATAGAAACAAAGTACACGCGCAGAAAATAATCCATTCAATTGGAGCCATAATGGCTCCAAATGACCGCCGCGCTGTCAGTGTACTGACTGTCGTTTTAGTGAGTGGAGCTCTTAGAAAAATAATAAATATGACGGTTTGAGCAGTAAAATGCGTGTCAGCGAGTGTAATTATATGGTACTCACGCACATATTGGTTGTCAAGTGGCCTACGTGTCGCGAGGATTTTTGTTCGATACTTCGCTTCTAAGCGTAATAATTCAATGCCCATATACTATAGAAATCAGATTCGTGGCCACAATTGTTCTGGATGGGAATTGAACTCACGACATAGCGAGACAGTC
Source organism: Polyploca ridens (assembly GCA_951394255.1). Classification (NCBI taxonomy): domain Eukaryota; kingdom Metazoa; phylum Arthropoda; class Insecta; order Lepidoptera; family Drepanidae; genus Polyploca; species Polyploca ridens. The sequence goes on along the minus strand of OX596256.1, from coordinate 3,848,925 downwards.
AGGGTATCTAAACTATACGCCAACCAGCACGTCAATCTTAAAGATTAGAATTATCGTAAGCTCTATAAATTGTTTGTTTTGATCGGTCGCTGATTTGGATTGTTTGAAAACAAGGATATTCGTAAAATATAGTTTGCGTATTTGTTCAACGTTGGTATAGAATGGAGAAAGACAAAATAATTCTAATAGTTTTTTTTTTAACACTTCAACGATATCAGCTTTGGTTCGACGCATGCGTGACTTTCTTTTTTTTGTTGAATGAGCTTGCGTTTGGCCTTCGAGTGACCCCATGAGGAGTTATGACGAGGCCGAGGATGTAGCACGCTTACCCAGAAAAAGCCTATTCCATCTGGCCTTGAATACATCTGGGTTATAGGTGTCGGGAAACACAGACCCCGGAAGAGAGATCCACTCCTTTGCTGTTCGTATAAGAAACGAAGAGGTGAAGCGTTGTGTCCGGATACGCGGGATGTCGACAACGTATGGGTGGAAATTCTCCAGGCGGCGTCTTGTGGTTCGATGAAAAAATTAGAGTGAACAGTACTGTAGCACACTCTCCAAAATATATCCTATAGAAGACCGAAAAATACGAAACCCTAAGCCGATGTTCAAGGCTCGTTAATTTTGCCTCAGTTAGCGAAACATCGCCGACTAGTCTCCTAGCACGACGGTCTATTGAGTCAAGGGCCTCCAGCTGGTATTTGGCAGATCCATCCCAGTGGTGACAGCAGTACTCGAAGCACGCACGGACTTGTGCTTTATACAGTTGCCACAACTTACCCGGCGTAAAGTACCGCTTCACCTTACAGAGGTGTCCAACTTCTTTGCAACTTTTTTTTTTTGGCTGTTAAAGTTTTGCCTAGGAGTTAGTGTTATTTTAATAAAAAAAACATCCATAAGATACTTTACAAAATTAAGTTGTATCTTACATGGAATTCACATTACTTCGAATGTATTTGCCAATCGTAAACAGAATATATTTGACTACCTATCCACCCACACAAATACACATAACATGTTAACCAAAATAAGTACTTGGTAATTTACTTGAAATTCCTTTAAAGCTTTCACAATGGGGCACATTTCCTGCCATTTGCACGTACTTGTAAACGCATTACGGATCGATTGACTATTCAATAACAATTGAAGAGTTTAACGTTACGTTAGTGTTGTTACACAATAGTTTTGTAGTCGGGTGCGTCTGCGATGGTTTACAGCTTGACACTATTCCGAGCCCACGCGCGACCGCTTCGAGTGTTGTTCGAGATCGAGACTCGAGGTGTGTTTACTTCGAGTCTAGTGGTTAGGCAAGTTTGGTGGATAGGTCACCCTTGAATTTGGAATTTCACAGGGATTTACCAATTAAATGTCCATTGGTCCTTGAAAGAAGTTGCAAAGGAATGAAAAACAGGACATATCTGAACAATTTTTGAGCTAAAGAATAATAAATTAATAATGTTCACAATTATTGTCGTATGATGTTTTTTTGATTTAATGGCTTTTCGTAGGAAAACCAAAAGCGTGCAATTCATCATTATACTGTTTATGTATGGCCGTCCTAATTTTTTCGGACATTGTTGTAACAATACAAAGTGTATGTTTCAATTGAATAGACACTCAACAGGTACATAGTCAAGTAAGTGAATTAGTAACAAATATCATTCAAACAGTCCTAGAAAATGCTTTACCGATTATCACCTATGTCGAATTGTCGATGGGATGTGGGCGCGGTTAGCTTATCGATGTTTTCTTGTGTTCACACAAATGTTGTCGACTATATCACAACACTACTATCTATTCATACATTAATGTATTTGTTGCTATCTGACATTGCGATAATGAATTTCATAGCTTAAGATACAGTATCGATTTATTTTACATAATCCATTTTGATTGTACAATCGATTTCGTGAAATTGTTAGAAAGAGCTATTTGGGATTTAAAATTAGACTATATTCAATGTTTATTTAATTATTTGGTAAATTCATAAATATTATATATACTTTACTATTTAATAAGAAGAAAATGTGCTAATCCTAGTACCAAGATCTGATTTTCCGAAATTCCTAAACGCGTGGCGGAACGCTAATACTAGGTAAAGAAATGTTCCCATTACAGGTAATACACCAAATCACTGGTAATACACTAAATCACTGGTAGTACGCCAAATCACTGGTAATACACCAATAGATAATCGGTTGGTTAGCATCTATCGGCAACATTGAACAAGTAACCCAAAGAAGCGCAATGAAGTTATTTTTAACCGACTTCAAAAAAAGGAGGAGTTTCTCAATTCGGTTGTATTTTTTTTATGTTTGTTACCTCGTAACTCCCGTCATATTAACTGATTTGGAAATATTTTTGTTTGGAAGGGTACACTTCCCTTTTGTTCCCATTGTCATCAATGCAGGATTTGATAATTTTTTTGTGTATTTTGAAGTCGGTTTAAGTTTTTTGTAAAACAGGTTTCAATTATGTTTGAAATCTATTCCAACCACCTACCACCGACAATGCGCTTGATTGGCTAAGTCAAGGACACACTAAACATTTAAACTCTAGAACTCTCTTTGTGGGATTGGCTAAGTCAAGGGCAAAATAAAACATTTAACTCTAGAACTCTCTTTGTGGGATCGGCGCCTTACGGTTGTGTTTAGGAACGGCTTTAGGCAGCATCATATCTAACCAAACTATCATATCCTTGGCAGCTTCCACAGAATATTAAGGACGTATCTACTTCTGAAATTACAACACTTTAATTGTATTGTTTGTGTACTTAACGTAACCGACAAATGCATAAGGGTCATATTTGAATAAGCTAACAAAAACCTTATAATAGCTACGAAACCAATACTATAATAGTTTAATATTGTACTCATATAAATCAAACTTCAATGAACGCTTACGACAAGAGGTATTAAACTTGAGTGAATATGCTTGGTGGCCACAGACCAGTTATTCTCTAGACGACAAACCGATTAAGTTTTGCATGACAAAAAAAATATAAATATTGGTAGTGGGCAATATGCAGTAGATTCCTTCCACGTATGATGAGTTGTGAAAATGCAAGGCCTTTTTTACCAAAGTCTTTTGAAATTACACTTGATTATTATTATAGTTGATTTCAAATAGAATGAGATATATAATAAAGGAATACTATGATACAGCGAGGTTTCATGAAATATTGGTAAAAAACCTTGAACTGTCATGACAGTCTATACACATGGGATGAGTCGTGACTCATCCTATGTGTTAAAACATATTAGTATTAGTTTGTTGCGTTTATTATTTTAAGATATCGCACAACAATTATGTAATATTGCTCTATTGAGAAATCTTATAAAACACCATGCACGTCACAGAATTCATGTTATTTGAAATCGATTATAATGCATACGCTTGGCGATCGCGTGTATCCGGCTAATAAGAGTCTAGAGGTTATTTGGTCTGTGGTCGCTCATAAACGTCATGTAGACACACATGGGTACATACATCATTCATTCACACACAGTAAGTGATAAACGTCATTGATTGACAAAATCAACACGCTAATAATTTATACATGAGAAATATGTAAGTTAAACAATGTATGATGTGTACAGTCAACGAAGTATACTTGAGGTTATTTTGGATGGTTTTGGAGGGATGATGATGAGTTTAGTGGTAGTAACGAGTGTTTTATTTTAGTTTTTAGTTACAAAAGGTACAAAATATGAGAAATATAGAAAATGACAAACCAACTATGCTATCCATAGATTACAAGTGTTAATGGAAAACATCGCAAGAAAATCTGCATGATGTTATTGTACTTTGTGGTACCTGCTTAGCTGGCTGCCACGTTAAAATATCGGTTTATACTTTGTATTTTTTTATTTACTAGGTCGCCAGAGCTAATAGGGGAGGGGGGAAAGGTCGGTAACGCGTGAGCGATGCTTCGTGTGTTGCAAGCTTCCATATAGCTACGGTAACCGCTTACCATCAGGCGGGCCGTATGCTTGTTTACCGACTTAGTTGTATAAAAAAATAAAAATATGATGGATACATTTTTGCCAGTTTAATTTATACAAAAAAAAAACATTGAGAAAATGGTCTCAAAATATGTTAATAGAATCGGATGGTGGGATCTATCTCGGTATTCCATTCACGAAGCGTCATTTATCTGACTCTTAAGATTTTTTGCTGTATCTCGGTATTATTATTAGTCGGTAATATCTGTTGCAAAACTGACAAAAAATGCTATTAGATGCGGAATTATATTGTTTTGTAGCTATTTCTATACACATCCATCATGTATGAAGATGGACCTTATTTCGATAACTTAAACTAACTTTGACATGATAATATTATCGCTGACTGTACCAAGTACGTCTCTAGCGCGGTAAAGTAACGAGATGTTGAGACGCCCACGTGTCTCCACACTATTCACGATAAATCACAAACAACGCGAGAATCACGTGAGAACCGATAGTTACTTACAATAACTCTACCAATGGCATCAAAAACAAGCATTCCATTTTCGACTCTATATTAACTTCATAAGGGTCTTGGTAAATTTGGTTACTTGTAAATGAAACATTGTCAGGTGTGGGTTTCGTCAGTACTTAAACGCTTCTTAATAAATTATTCGGGATTATAAGAAAGCATGTTTTCGTCTGACAATAAATCGTATTGCCAAACTTATTACCATAACGGCAGACCGCCTGCGGATTTACTCTCATGATTATTTTCATAATAAGTAGCTTTCCTAAAATTCCTAGACATTAATGAGTCAAGCGTCTTAAGATTAAGTACCTACACTTACGTTCTAAATTTGATAGTATGCAATTCATAGCGTAGCGTTTATTCGCTCAAAGAGCAGCTCGACTGGGTAAGTACCACCACCTTACAGAATACCGCAGCCAAATAACTTTATGTTGTGTTCCTGCGCGTGAGTAAGGTCGCCAGAGCTCAGTGGCGAAGGGGAAGGGTCCGTAACCCGTAAGTGTTGTCAAGTGGGTTGCAAGCGTCCATATAGCTACGGTAACCGCTTACCGGCGCGGGGCGGGCCCTACGCTTGCTTACCGACTCCGCAGTATAAATCCCTCTTGTAGCCATTGAGGTATTATTACTACGTATAGAGAAGCTATCATAAGCAAAGGTTATGTCCCATTTTTTAGAGTCAACTAAAGTTCTCTTTAGCGCTGAAACAATTATTAGCCGTGTAAGCAGATAGTAGAAACACGTAGCGCTATCAGAACACTTTTAGGAGTATTTTTCTCGCAAACCGTGATTTTTACGGCTCTAAAGTGTTTCGTTCATCGTTCTACAATAACAAGGCCGGTGGCCTCACTTGAACGGAGCATAGTTGTGATGTGTGGCGTCTTCTCTATACGTAGTAATAATAGCTTAATGCTTGCAGCCTGAATGCCTGAAATCTTTTTACTATGTGACAGGTCAGCCTACCTGGGTCAGCCTTCAGACATAAAAACCCCTTTATGACTAGCTTTTAGTATATGTAAATAATTAACACATATTATCGCGTTTGAGTTTACAATAAATTTGTATGGGAGAAATAAGTACCATAAGTATTCCGCTAGAGGCGCTGTGGCAATTCCTATAGAGAAATGTCGTTAACGTTAGTAAGTGTTTGCGTTAGTAAGTGTTTACTACCATCAATTCTTTACACTCGGAGTACCAATGATATTTTACGTCTTCAAAAACGATCATTCTCAAATAAGTATAAATCAAATAATACAGTTTAATTTTATACGATGGTTGTATCTACACCCACAATAAAGCTATTGGAAAATCTTTATAACATGGTTTAATACTTAAATTATATGACGCTGCCATTTTGAGACAAAAGTTAACACTTGGAATCCATTTATTGCTTTATATTATGTCTGATAAGTAAAATTTACTATATTTAAGTTTGAACGGGGTATTGCACTCGGTTTCATTATTTAGGTATACAGTTCCTTTGGGTATCACCATTTTGAAGTACAAGTTTTCGTGGGATGGGTGCCATAAAACGAATGGGTAAAGACATTTGAAAACTTTATAAAGTTGCGCCATTTCTGATGTAGGGATATATTTAGTTACAGAAAGCTTGAAACATTATGATTCTGGAATCGGTATGAAATCATCCAGTATCAGCAAGACCATAGGTTAGTTTCCTGAATTTTTTTATTTTGTCCGTGGGTTGATTGGTAAAAAGAGGTCGCTGCGCATAATCGAGGATGTGGGTTCTAGTCCCGCTCGATTGGGTCAGGGATTGAAATTAATGCAGTTTTTTTTTACTGTGAATAGGCCTGTGTTTAACCATAATCTCACCATGGTAAGTGATGATGTGGCCGATAGTAATATCATCAAAGATTCATAATTTCTTAATAATTAAAATGCTTTGTAGGTTCATAATCACTGCATACTTTATTAATCTACCTACTTGATATAGGTAAACTATATTTTTGTTAGAATGTATATGTTAGTTTTAAGTACTTAAAGTTCGTACAAAAGTTTTCTTTCTGGAACACGTTTTGGGTTACATTAAGATCCAGTAACTTTTTCATTATATGATAAGCAATCATAATTGTAAACTATTTTGTGATTAATAAAAAAAAAAAAAAAAAATAGTGGTAGGCACACATAGCCTAGAAGGAACTGGCTCTCAAGGGCAGCTGTCGGAACACACCGGTAGGTGCTTGGCGACAGATTTTCAACTTGAGGGTGGTAGCCAGCCAGATGGTTACTACAAAGTACCCTACCACCGTGCTATGGTTTCCTCACGATGTTTTCCATCACCGAAAGCTCAAACTCATTGTAGGATTCGAACCCGGATTAATATTATACATAATGTTGGATTATATTATAATTATTAAATAATCTTTAATACAGCTACTAACTACTGTGTCAGTAAAAATAAGTAAAAAAAAGTTTTTAGTCCGTTATTTACATTATCAAAACATATTAGACATATATCTTATCTTTTGTTCCGCGTGACGTCACGGTGTGGTACATTTATTAGTAACAACTGACGTCACGAGCCCTCACTCCCGAAAGACGCGCTTTATCTTTGTATTGGTAAAATATATGTCCAATATTTTTAATCTAGCTGACGGACTAATTAATAGAATATATTTTTTTCCCAGGAAACATCCCTAATGATTTGAGACACCATTGTAATATGGGATGTTTATTTTCATGTCTCCAATCAGCCGTCAATGGCCTTATCTTGATTACTGTACATTGCAAAATGAATCATCAAGCAACTTCTTTGGTTCCAAATTGCAACACGCAATGACTTATTTTGGATCTCAAAAGTCACTTGCCAAAGTCTATCGTTCAGTGCTACGAGACATTATTTGAGAGCGCTCGAAGGCCGTCGCGGGCCCTCACGTCGTACTCACTCCATACTCGCGTGGTACTCACGCGGTACTCACCCGGTACTCGCCCGGTACTCGAGGTGACAGCGAATCCGGCACTCCGCCATCCGATCCGTAGATAGTGCATGTTCCTAATTTTCTGGGTGCACTTGAATTTTGAAGATGCCCATAAAGTAACGAGGATATGGAGCGCTAGATTTATGATTTCCAAAAGTTATGGCTGTTAATTTGTTAGGTAAGAACAAGATAAGTAAGTTCATAGCGTCTATGCTACGCACAGAGATCATGCTATGCGAACCAAGCACGAGCCGAGCCTCTATTCGTTCGTTGCTCGCGATGTCAAGTGTGGACGTACAACGAGCCTACAACATGATGCGAATTCGTGTTCGGCAAAAAACTGACAATCGGCGGAGCGCAGTTGAGCGCGAGCCGAAAGGTCGTTCGAGGAAGTCCTTTCACGCTACAGATGCAATTTTATACTGTACACGAGGCAATGCGCAGAGTCTTGGCACACGACAATCGTGCGACGCATGCATCGTTGTGCGGTGCTCTCTACTCCGGACTCCGCAAGTTTAGGCGCTGTTGTCAGTGATATTATCAAGTGGCATCCTTGTTTTGGCGGTGCGTCCGCCTTTCCGCGCGTTCCGATACCGCTATGAAGGGTGGTGTAGTGTGTTCGCCTAAGGACAAGTATGATGAACATTACAACCTGCAAGACATACCTATAGATGTTTCGAATAGCGAATGGTATCTAAGCTAACTTATACTCAATGAATATATGAGTCATTATCCAACAACCAAATAAATCTACCAAACAAAACGAAACGTTTCAGACAGAAAAAAAATCAAAAACCTAACACATATGCTATGGACTAGCATAACATTACCGGTCTTACCTAAAAACCGGCAAACAAGCACGGAACTGAGACGAGATTGGTCATTTCCCGATGCGGGGTCACGATCGCGCCTGACTTCGCACTCATCGCGAAAGCCTCCCCACCCCTCACCCCTGACACTGTAGCCAGCTCCAGGGTGCTTGCAGCCCACTTGGGATTATAATGATGGAATGAGTTTGGAAGGTGGCATGGTTATGCGAAGGGTTGTGTGATTATGAAAGTAAGGTACAGAAATTTTAACTGGCAACCAAATGCTTTTTATTATGACTTATTTATTGTCAGTGTTGTTAGTCAGGTCAGTTTACGATCGCAAAAATGACGGGTTTTAGTAAACTAGTGGCAGTTTTACTAAAAAAATCACAGGATTGATTTTCCTTCACTTCACCTGTGTATATTAGATAATAATCCACTGATATTAATCACTAATGAACAAGGTACTAAATTTTAAGATAATTGAACGAAGACATCTCTTAGCAAGTAGTCCATAGGAAAAGTGACCTGGATGAAGAACCAAACCATCCAGTATATCGAAAATAATACTATGCAACAAACCAAAAACTCATAAAAAAATCTCATCCATTAGGGACATTCCTTGATCTGCACAAATGCCGAAACATCCTTGTATCACCTATGAGTAGGTGGGGTCGGGCGGTAGGGTTGCCCCAAAGCCTTTTGTTACGCGTATACTTTCCCATTTTTCTTCTTGTCTCGTGTACTTATTTCAGAAAGAATCCCCGCCATAATCTGTCCGTCACGCACTTTGAGATTTGTAAAGGATTTGCTGGAGGATTATTCGCAACGGGGCGTTTATATTGTACATCATCTGAGGCGCCGATATTTTCCTGCATTTATTAAAATTGAATTTTGAGACTGTTGTTTTTGTTACGAAATAGTCTTTAGTGACAAACTTTATCATCGATAATCTCGCTCTATTCATAAGCAAGGCATTCATACCCATAAAGTGCTCCAGTTATAAATCATGGACCTTATTAATTTAATTATCGTAAGTTTATCAGATTGAAATCGAACGGCAACTTTTGAAGGAAGCAATAAATACATCACAACTTTATCAGCTGCAAAATGATTTACGAGTCGCTTACAAAACAAGCCACTCCGTTGTGGACCAAGCGATTTTTAATTTACAAATTTAAGAGGACAAACATTAAAATCACCAGCTTGCAGGCCCGCTTGCATTTTTAAAGAGGCGCAAATGAGAGGGCTCGGTTACCAACCCGGCGAGAAGCGAGTCTACCTCCTTTTGTTTTTGCCTACTTTCTAACGTGGCTAAAATATCTAGACCTACCTCACCTCCGCACTGCCAAATACTTCTTGCCCAAAAAACAGTGACATGGCGTATAATGTAAGGGGTCTCTGAGTAGTGGACGCGCACGAAGCAGAGTGGGAGGGAAATAACTTAAAAAGAAAAATTAATGCAGCGAAAAAGAAAATGGGAATGTTGAATGAGAAAATAGTGGGATGCCGGGATGTTAGGTACCTAACAATGCAGTACGTACTGCGTGAACTTAAACTATGTGCAAGACTGTAATTAATTCCTCGTAAAATGTCAGAGAAGAGTATTTTACTGAATTATTTAAACACTCGTTCCAAAAATTCGTTCGTCGTTGTATGTAAAGAAACGAATGAGTTATTGAAAACATAGCCTAATATCTAAAATATTTTGTTACAAGTATAAAAGACAACTAGATAATCTTAGGCAAGCAAGTGCATCTGCTATAAATTATCCCGAGTATTTTTTTTTTAAAAGCGATGATAGCTCAGTGGTAGTGATGTCGTATACCTAGACGAAGGTTTCGAATCCTACAATGAGTTTGAGCTTTCGGTGAAGGAAAACATCGTGAGGAAACCATAGCACGGTGGTAGGGTACCTGCCGGGCTGGCTACCACCCTCAAGTTGAAAATTTGTCGCCAAGCACCTTTCGGTGTGTTCCGATAGCTGCACTTGAGAGCCAGTTCCTTCTAGGCTTTGTGTGCTTACCACCTTCGGCCGCATCATCATTTACCATGGTGAGATTGCGGTCAAACACAGGCCTAGAAACAAAAAAAATAACATTTTTGTAATGATACAAATTCGTCCTAGCTCGAGAGTGACAGTGATCTCCCTTAGGTTTACTATCCAAAAAAGGTTTTGACTGAGCACACATCCACTCAGATTTTATATCGAGGCGTCGAGACACGAGACGGGGGAAACCTTTGTGGAACTTCTTATCGTTTTATTGTAAAAGTCCCTGGCGTTCACCAAGTTGATGTATTAGGACCGCATCTATTCCTTTTATACTGAATGGATACTTTGAGATGTCATTATTTTTAATCCTAATTTTAAACTTTGGAACCAACTTGTTCATGTTTACATTATGGGACAGTTGGCAGCAGGTTCGTTAAGATTCCATCATCACGCCGCAGGTCGTGTGTGTGATTCCCACCTAGGACATGAACATGACTCCGTGTCCTGAGTCTGGGTGTAATTATGTATTATTGTAGTATATCGTTTATCTGGTGTCCATAGTACATCGAAAGGTAATTTTCTTCGATGCCATAGTACAAGCTCTGCATAGTTTAGGATCAGAAAGCCATGTGTGAAGTATGCCCCAGGATATTTATTATCAAAATGTACCTTTAATATGTAATGTAAGCAATTTAAAAAAAAACTTAAATTTTGTTGAGAAATTTGTAAAATACCAACATAATGTAACTTAGCACGAAATTACTCTTTTATTTGTATTAAATTTACCTCTGCATTCTAGTGCTAAAACTTTTCATGAATAAATATTTCCAAGTTAAAATATGGTATCGTAAAATCTAAGAAATATTCCGTGGTTTTACCAGTCTAGCAATGTTAATGTTTTAACTTTTTCATGGCAAAACTGCGATAAAATCGACGCGAACACATTTAGCCATAAATCTTTTTGACTATTTCAAATTGTCTCTGAAATTGATAGTTCGTAGTTTCTTTGCTATTTGCAACGTCCATGACTTATTACTTCACATTATTTGCGATTGTTTAATATTAATAGTTTAGTGAATTATTAGGTGTTAGGCAAATATTAACATTATCATCTTTAGGTAGGTATCATCTTATGCAACCATTAGATTATCACGCTATATTTAGACAAGATTATATTTTTACTCAATAATATTAATAGCACTTATGGCGTAATCTAAATTTTATATAATCTGTAGCGACATCTATCAGCCATCCATCAGTTACACTGAGATAGTTCACACACGGAAAGATAGATGGCGTGGCGCCACATTATCCTGCATCGCGCTTATGAAGTTTCCTCGAGAATCTGCATATATACAACTGTCCAATATGTACAGTTGGACCGCGGTTCTCAGACATGATGATCCAGTCTGGCGGAAGATCTTCCCTTTCAAATGAAGGAGTCATCCACCTTGCACCTCCATAAATCTTTAATGCGGGTGCAACTGAGGCAAAGCTAGTAAAATAAAAAAGTGCACAGTGCGGACGCCGAGTTGAATGCATTTCTGAACCTATTAGCCAAATCACGGAAACGACTAATCTGATTATTATGGGACTTTCACTAAGCTATGCCTACAAAAATACTAAACCATACAGTGGAAATCCCATCGTAATAGGATTAGCAGTTTCCGAGAATAGGTGTCAGAAACGTATTCTCTCGGCGGTCACACTGCAGTATGCTTCAGGTCTTTTTCTTTGAAGATCTGCCTATACCCAGTCTACTTTCCAAGTAAAGCTCCCATAAGGATAAGTAATAATAACAGCTTTTGGTTCAATATCCATCAACGCGGCGACATACAGCGAGGAGATGTGTTTTCTTACAAATACCTACCTATATATAAAACTGTAGCAACGCGTGGTAATAACCTAGCTCCAAATAAAGTTGTTTCGGTTAGGTTAGAAGTGACAATACCGTCTAGATCCAAGTTTGTGCTTTGTGCAAATTTTTGGTGTCATTCACTATTTTTGGATTAAATATTTTTAAAGGCTATGGCTGAGTGGTATAGTGACGTTGGATACGACGTCGAGACGAAGGTCTCGGGTTCGAATCCTACAATTAGCTTGAGCTTTTGGTTAAGGAAAACATCGCGAGGAAACCATAGCACGGTGGTAGGGTACTTTGCAGTACCCGCCTGGCTGGCTACCACCCTCAAGTTGAAAATCTGTCGCCAAGCACCTATCGGTGTGTTTCGACAGTTGCACTTGAGAGCCAGTTCCTTCTAGGCTTTGTGTGCTTACCACCTTCGGCCGCATCATCACCTACCATGGCGAGATTGCGGTTAAACACAGGCCTATAAAGAGTAAAAAAAAGTAATTATAATTTGGATATTCGTAAGTTGTAAAATTTTTGGTTCTCATGCTCACGCTAAAATGGGTATTTAATGTTGGTCATCATTTACTAATATTGGCGACCATTTACTATTTTTGGCAATAATAAGTGATTTTCTACCGTTACATTTTACTAGATCTGGTGGTTCGTTAAACATAAGCCATAATCACATAATGCACATAATTTAGGAGCGTCAGAAATGTTTAACAGTAGTTCCATAGATTGGACGTTTGTAATATCTGACTAAGCCACAGTAATGACCATTGGTAGTAGCTAAACAACGTAACTGTTAAAATTGTTAAACATAAATGCATCTAATGCGCTTTACTTGTGTACTTTGCATTCAACAGTTAAAGCAATATGTAGTCACTCGGCCAACAATCGTCTGAATATGGTAATGTTTAACTTATGTTAATTATTTGTTGTACCACTGACTTGCTTATTGCTAATGGTTGTTGAGATATTTTCTACTTTATTGTTAGGAGTAATTTGGTATGCTAAGCTTTTATGTTTTGATTGCTCATCTGTTTGCCTTGTTCTCAATCTCTTTTTAGGTCGGCGCAATATTTACGCTTAACATCTTACTGTAAATTGACATTTTGGTCTACCTTTTCCCTAATTTTCTTTTGTTTTCTATAAGTATTTTACTGTTAACAAATATTGCCTTCTTTTTTAACCGACTTCAAAAAAAGGAGGAGGTTCTCAATTAGAATGTATGTTTTTTTTTTTTTTTTTTTTATGTTTGTTACCTCATAACTCCGTCATTTATTAACCGATTTGGAAAATTCTTTTTTTATTTGAAAGTGTACGCTTCCCGTTTGGTCCCATTGTCATCAGATCAGGATTTGATTACTTCTTAGTGTACTTTGAAGTCGGTTTAAGGTTTTTGTAAAACAGTCCAATTATTCAAACACTTTTACATATTTAAAAAAGGAATTATACCAAACTGCATCACAGTGTTTTCTATAAGTATTTTACTGTCAACAAATATTGTCTTCTTTTTAACTGACGAAAAAACGGAGGAGGTTTATTCAAACACTTTTACATATTTAAAAAAGGAATTATACCAAACTGCATCACAGTGTTTTCTATAAGTATTTTACCGTCAATAAATATTGTCTTCTTTTTTCAAACACTTTTACATATTTAAAAAAGGAATTAGACCAAACTGCATCACTGTGTTTTCTATAAGTATTTTACTGTCAACAAATATTGTCTTCTTTTTTCAAACACTTTTACTTAATTAAAAAAGGAATTATACAAAACTGCACCACATTGTATTACCATTTCTATGTCTGACGTTAGTAGGAAATAAATACGAGTACATGCTACAAAATCTATTTGTAACTTTCATATAAGTAGGTATTCTTGTCTCAGATTTCGACAAAAGGGTTGAAAGTTAAGCTGTGAAGGAGGCAGACGGTGCTGTACGCCAAGTATCGTCTGAAAGCAGTCGAGAGGCTCCAAACCGGGATGGAGGTGAAAAATGAAAATAACTGCAACACTCATGTATGAAAGAATTTTCGTCATATACCGTCGCCTGTTTCAGGCGTTTTTTTATGTCTGAAGACAGAAAAGTGGATGGTGTGGAGTTACTGTGATGTTCTATGGTGAAAGATTTCTTTAAGTCTCATCATAAAAGTACTGTTTTTTATTCTGTGTTGTATGTTTATGTACTCCGCGATTCAACCACCTACAGGGATTTCTTGATTTTGAAGTGTTATTATTTTTTACCTGTTTTGTTGTTTTTTTTAATATTACGTTGTCAGTAAACAAGCGTACGGCCCGCCTGATGGTAAGCAGTTACGTAGCGTAGTTTGGTATATCGAGTAACTTTCAAATCTTGCTTGACACCATGATATAATGATATATGTATGTATGAAAGAAAGAAAAGAAGAAGAAAGATCTTTACTTGAGGATGGTTTCCTCACAATTTTTTACCGCACCGAAAGCTATAGCCAATAGATATGAACCCACTACCCCTAAGCTATCATAGTCTAAAGTTTTCCTTTGCAGATTTTTCATCAAGGATTGCATTAAAGGAATTTAACAACCAGTTAGCACGGTGGTAGGGTGTTAGCCAGCCCGGCGGGTACGCCTGGCTGGCTAACACCCTCAAGTTGAAAATCTGTCGCCAAGCACCTTTCGGTGTGTTCCGATAACTGCACTTGAGAGCCAGTTCCTTCTAGGCTTTGTGTACTTACCACCTTCGGCCGCATCATCACTTACGATGGTGAGATTGCGGTCAAACACAGGCCTATAAACAGTAAAAAAAAAAACATATCTACATAAAAAAATCCACCATTGCATAAGTTGGCCATGGCCACATATCGTCATTTCACAACGAATGGTTCGTTAGCGCAGCGGGAACCGATGCCGGGACAATGGCGCTGCGGGAGATGGGAAGACCCTATTGTGATGGGAGCCCCCGAGTGCTGCCTTGATATATTGACGATGAGGCCAGGAAAATGGTATACAAATTGCTTATACTGTAATACGAAAACAGTTTAGTTTTGTTAGGAAATTTATTAAAATTATAAGTTATGATAAATTGCATTGCAATTTTCATTGTTCTATAAAGTATCTTTATAAGTAGATGTCAACGCGCAAACGGAATCTATACCTAATGAAAATTAAAATGTTCGAATCCCAGTATTTTAGACGATCAGCCAGTCAGTTATCAGGGGGCCAAGTCTGCTAAAATAACATACTGACACGTTACTATTGCAATTCCATCATCATTGAGCCGATGCGCGCAGTCTACTAATTCATAATGGTCGCATTATGAATGAAAAGAATGTTAGTACAAAAATTGTCAAAACTGACAACTGAAAGATCATTCTGATACGATTGTAGTTTCAGTGAAAAATCAACGGAAAGATATTATGGCGCCATTATGACGCTTTTGTGTTAGTAGATTTCCAAAACTATAAAATGTGTCAATTTTGACACCGCTGATAGTTCATTGGAACACAATTGTAATAGCAGACTTGGACCTCAAGACAAGTCTTCATATATGTGTATAGTTATAGATATGTGGTTTTAATAAGTGGTCTACATACTCGTACTGTTGAATCACGATTTCTGCTCAACCTTCAAAGGTAATTTTGCTACAAAGTATACCAAAGAACAGCCCTCCTGGCAATATAAAAAGAAACGATACGAAATAGATGCCCTATTTCGTTCGTATCGTTTCTTTTATACTTTTAACAGCACGATATACTTTTAACAGGTAAATGCAAATTCACTAATAAACAACACGTAATTGGTTAACAACTGACAATAACAATTGTCATTATAATATGACAAGAAAGCCTTCGGGGCAGGAATTAAGACGGTTTTACTAATAACAGCTCTCAATGTTTGCGAAAATAAACTGAACTGTGTGTGCAATTAATATTGCAGTCCTTTGTAATTATACAGGATGTATAAAAGTCCCTTGCGAAACCGAAAACCTATTCGCATTCTAACTATTATAAGACATTGATGTTTTAATGATAAAATGATAAATTTATTTGCATAACGCATGGTAGTAAAATATATCAGGACATTATTAATAGTTGATAGGTCATGTACTAAGGAACGTATTTATTAATAATTTTGTAAAAACAAATTAAAATATAAAAAAATATCAATGTCAAATAAATTCAAATTACAATGTATGAGTTCCTTTTGTAGAGTTAGAATATTAATAGTGCAATTATACTAAAAAAATACATATAATGTAACGATATGGCCGAATGTGGTTAGGACACAAAGCCTAGGAGGATACTGTCTCTTACGTGCAGCGGCCGGTACACATGACAGGTGCCAAGCGACACAACATACTATGGTCTCCTCATGATATTTTTCTTCACAGAAATTCCGAGTTCTTTGTTTTACATCTAAACTATGGCCATGCTAAGATGACAAGAGGGCGTCTCTCCTTGCCACAATATGTTCGTCTCTTTTTGACACATCCTAACTAATCCTAACTAATATAATAAATGCGAAAGTAACTTTGTCTGTCTGTCTGTTACGCTTTCCCGCTTAAACCGCTGAACCGATCGCGATGAAATTTGGCATGCATATAGCCTATGGTATGGAGAAGGACATAGGCTACTTTTTATCCCGGGAACGCGGGTGAAACCGCGCGGGTCAGCTAGTAGATATATAAATGGGCTGTCAAAAGTGACCTTATAGGAAGGCCCTATTATACGTACATTCACTAACGATTTTATTTGAATTTATTCCCGGATAATATTAGTTCCTTTAAGAATGCAGGTGAAGTCAAGGGGTAAAACCTACTAGCCGATAAAAATTTGAGGTATCCTACATACGGTTTTCGGATTCGGTATAGATATTCTTACATCCTGTATATCGAATACGAATGACAAGTAATGGTCACTTTGCTTACATAAGGGCGGTACTACAATGCAGTTATCGAATATCGAATAACAGTGAAAAGTAGTTGTTGATTACAGTATTCACTGTTATAGTTACAAATGATATGTTCGAATAATCGTATCTATCAATAGTGAAGTTTAGTGTATAATTTTGATGATGGTATCGTAGTAGTTATCGGGAGACATTTTTCAACTGACTGCCCGACAAAAAATGTTATGTTTGCAGGGTTCATTCATATGTATGTATGTAGGTACGTTTATTTTTTTTCCATATAACTTCTACATACTTGGTTCTATTTGATAGTGTTAAAAAACTGACAAAATAAAATACAATAGCACTAAGTAATTTTGTAATGTCAGTAAACAAAAAATCACAGACCTCACTCAGTACTAATCAAGCACTATTCTTAAATTTTTTCAAATGTTCGAAGAAACCAAAGCTCTTGAACCATGTTTCGAAAGTTAGTAACATCTTCTAGTTCTGATCAACCAGTGTCAACTGGCGAGTTTTTTTAATTAAATATGAATATATTGGTATTTTAAATGCAGTATTTACATACGAGGCAAGGCCTACTCTATTAAGTTCTTATAGGGCAAGGAGAAACCCAACTGTACCTATACAGTGAAATTATTTTCTCAGAATTTAATTAGCAGCTGTTTTAAATTCTTAATTAAAACAAGTTTTCTTTTTGATACGACATACATTATCGAGATAAGGCCATTTAAATTGTAATTATGCACTTACTGCGTGTATTAATTAGTGTTCTTATCAAAGTAATTTTCCTTTTGTTTTACTCGAATTATCATTACATAAAATTCTGTGTAAGCCTTTAGGCTGTACTGGAAAGTGCCGAGCGGGACGACCTCCCACCAGGTGGAGCGACGACCTGGTCAGAGTCGCTGGGCACCGCTGGATGCAAGCGGCCCAGAACCGTTCGAAATGGAAATCAATGGGGTAGGCCTATGTTCAGCAGTGGACATCCATGGGCTGATATGATGATGAGGATAATGAAAGGCTGTTTCTATTTTGAAGCGCGATAAAGTAAGTTCGATGATGAAGTTAATTATACACTACAATTCAATCTTAGTGTTTTTTTTTGTATATGGTCATTATTTTTCTGAGAAACGATGTTTTGTCTTCAGAAATTTTAACCTGGGTTGACAGTCATCAAATCTCCATAAACAAAAATAGCAAAATTAAAAAAATAATTATATTAACTTTATTAAAGGGTAGGACATAGTCATCTAGGTCAGTAGAAATCATTTACAAAAAAAGTCTCTAGATTTAGGTACATAGTGTTGTTATTCATCTAAATAATGTTAAGAAAAATCAAGTGTTGCAAGCCTCAACAATTTTAATGTATATCTTTAAAGGGCCAGTTCTACATCCAGTGTTAATGCCACGGGATTTTGAACGAGCCGTAATTGGTAAGAAGGTAATAACATAACTGGTAGCTGTGATTGTTTCTACGAATGGGCTGAGTACACTGATCTATGTACGCTGGATCGGATCTAAGCAAACGTTGAAATGAGGAAATTCATACTGCTAGCTACACGTGAAGATTGCTAGGAAAACATCTCCAAAAATAATCTATACTAATATAATATAATAATATAATTAATATAATATATATGTCGGAGTCAGCGACAGCCAAGCGATACAAACACCACGATTAGGGTTCAGTAGTATCGGTGGTGATGCGAGAGCGGTTTAGTGGACTGTATTTAAGCGGGGTGCCCAAAGTGTAAGGCAGGGCTGGCTGGCGCCTCCTAGGTGGACCGGAACAAATACCTAACTTATTCCTCAAATGCAGTAAGGAGAAAAGATAGGAGAGAGCGGGAAAGGACTTACCCCAAGCAAGGCGGCACACAGGCCGCGATCGGGTGCGGTGGTTGTCGAAGCGTAGGCGGCGGCGTACGGTGGACTAAGGCCCGACCGTTACGTGGTATGCGGGAACAACAAGAGCGGGTAGATGACGCGGCGGCGGTGAGCACGCGGCTCCAATTTCTGAAGCGGTGCGGCGCGGTCGGGTGAGGCAGCGAGGGTGCCTACGATCCCGACGACGAATTACGAGCGACTGCTCTAATCCATCTCTAGTGATGAACTGGTGGTGGCAGATGCGCACACCGTTGGCGTGGGATAGTGTCCAACACATTTAACACAAAACAAAAGGGCACGAAAACAAATGTTCTGTTTATTGGCCAGCGCTTGGGGTAATAAACCAATAAAGGAGTAAGGAAACAAAGGTAATAGGCACAACGGGAATTCTAGAAAGCGGACATATGGCGGAACTCTAGGAAGCGGAACAAAGGAATTACTGCATCGAGGCTAACTAAACTAAACATTAAATATGCGCCAAACCATCTCCCCCGCCTGAAAGGGGATGAAACATCCTCTTTCATAATCAAAAGATATGGAAGGACAATATGCGAAGCGAAACAATAGTGACTAATGCGAATCTTAATTGCGAGACATTCAGAAAGAGGTAATAAAAAAAAAACTAATTGAATGTACAAATAACTTAAGACTAGATGCAATACATTCAAATACTACTGCGAAGGTAAAGGGCACAATTTTGCAACTGCCCTGCGGTAAATGCCGGTTTTAGTTTTGAAATCTACGACGCGAGTCACTCCGTCAGCACCCGGATAGGTTTTAACAATTATGCCTAAAGGCCAATGTAAGGGCGGAGCGTTGTCAGATTTAATTAGCACAATAATTCCTATTGCGATGGAAGCGGAGCGAACGTGCCACTTTTGACGCGATTGAAGGGTGTTTAAATATTCTATTCTCCATCGATTCCAAAATGATTGCACTAAACGATCAACAAATTGCTTACGTTGCAAAAGATTACCATTTTCCGAAAACATATCTGCAACTGGCAATGCGTTTAACGGAGCGAGTGTCAAAAAACGCGCGGGTGTCAACGGCAAGGGATCAGCTGGGTCTGAACTAAGTATGGCAAGTGGCCGCGAATTAAGAAGTGCTTCGATTTGCGACAGCACCGTAAGCATTTCCTCAAAGGTGAGTAATTGGTCACCAATCAATTTATTTAAGTGTGTTTTGACACATTTAATTTTGCTTTCCCAGATCCCTCCTTGATGAGGAGCAAAGGGGGGATTGAATTTCCATTGAATCCGATTTTGCAACAGACTAACGGCAAATTCCTTATTGTAAGCGGATGAACTAACCAATTCGTAAAGTGATTTAAGGTGTGTCTTGGCACCAACGAAGTTTGTACCACAGTCAGAATATACGACACTGACTGTGCCGCGGCGTGAAGGAAAGCGTTTAAAGGCGTTCAGAAAAACTTCTGTTGAAAGGTCAGAGGCGAGTTCAACGTGAACAGCACGTGTGACAAGGCAAACAAAAAGACATATACGCACACGTCTACGTCTATGAGGTATTATCGAAAGCGGGCCAGCGTAGCCAACACTGGTGTGAAGAAACGGCTTAGCTTCACGAACTCTGCAAGCGGGTAAGTCACCCATGAAAGGGAACTGCGGACGCGGGTTATTCCGAAAGCACACGTTACATTCCTGAACGCGTTTTCTTACAATATTGCGAGTGGATATGATCCAATATTTTTGTCTTATTCTAGTTTTATTGTAGGGTTTGCGAGTTAGCGAACGTTCAAGTGACAAAGAGCGGCGTTCGACGAGTTCACAGGAGTTTCCGAGTAAAGCGGGATCATAATGAAAATGACGTCCAGTGTCATTGCCAGTAGTAGTTTTTGTATTAATAGTTTCACATTGTTTCAAAGGTGTCAAAAGGTCGCCCTTTGAAGGAACATCTTCCAATTCAAAAAACTTCGATTTCGTTGTACACGGTTCAAAGGTACAAAAAGAGCGGGAAATACTATTCGAACCAACAAGGGGAGCGGTCCCTACGATAAGATAGCCAAATAACGTTTCAATAGCGATCGGTTCGTTAGGCGAACGCGATTTTTTATTTGACAACAAAATGCGTCCGAATATATCACTACCTAAAATCATATCGATATTACCGGGTGACGCGTAGGTATCGTCAGCGAGCGGTAAGTCTTTTAAATAGGACGAAAGCGACTTTGTATCAACTTGTGAGGTTGGCAGCTCACTGGTTATGTGTTCAACCACGTAAGGTTGAATATCGAAGGAGATATTCTTATCAAAGCGGGAATAGATAGTTAATTTACTTATACCTAACGTTTTATTTTCTTTGTCACCAATTCCGGTGACACAAGCATTTTGCGCGGGAAGAAGCGGTAAATTTAAGCGTGTGCAACACTCACGCGTTAAAATATCACGCATCGATCCACTATCTATAAGAACGCGTACAGTTTCATAGCGTTGCGAGTTCGCACAGCGAACTAGACAAAGTGCGGTTCCGAGAAGCACTGTGGACGAAATAGGTTGCGGTTTCGATGTACCATAAGCGGGAGCGTTTTCTTGGTTCAATAGCGGATTAGTGGCACAAAGCGATAGATGAGATTTATTGTTACGACTCGATTCACAATTCTGACAATTATCATTAGTTTGTAATGCGGGTTTCATAATAGATGCGGGAGCGGGAGCGGGAGCGTATGACATTCTGTCCATACGCGGAGCGGGCGAGTGCAAGTAATCAACATTTTGATTCTCGAACGAAGGTAGCGATGCGGGGTTCAACGATTCACAATTATTAGGAGAGCGGCGATAATTAATTGTATTATCTACAATGGCGAGATTAGAGACTTGTGGGACGGGCGTCCGCCACGATAGCGGTGGGTCGGCGGCTGACTTTGCGGTGTCAGTCGTCGTACTAAAGTGCAACAGCGAGTGATGGTTGCGAGAACAGAATCTACAAGTACTAGTAGATTTACAAATGTTGGTAAAATGCTTATCACTTAGACAGTTAAAACATAACCTTTTCAATTTTGCGAAATTATACCTATCTTGCGGCAACATTACTGTAAACTTAGGACAACGATACACATTATGGGAATTTGTTTGACAACATACACAATTATTATTATTATTATTTTGAGCGAAAAAAGACTTATCATAGGTATTCTTTTGCGTTTTGTAATTCGACTTCTCCATCTTAATATTAGGTTTGGAGGTGTGCGCGGAGCGGAGCGGATTATCATTTACAATATTGGCGCGACTTAAAATACGATGCTGATCACGAATAAAATCTATTAAATCCGAACTAGTGGGCAAGTTTTTATTTTCCCTAATAAACATTTCAAAAGAGCGTACCGTGTCTAGGTCTAGGCGTCTCAAACCTATGTGCACGAACATGAATTCGGCTAGGTTATCGATATCGACATTTTTTAAAGCGGATATTACTGTGGCGTAGCTATCAACAAAGCTTTCGAGTGCTGAGGGAGTGGCTGACGTCACAGGCGTTATTTTCAGAAGATGATCCAAATATGTTACGGCAAGGGCGCGTTTATCGTTATATTTGTTGCAAAGCGCGGACCACAACGACTTGTAGTTATCCCCGGTAGGTATTAAACCTCTACAAATATTTAACGCTCTACCGGTCAATTTACCTACTAGGTATTGCATCTTTTCTGTATCATTTAGCGTGTGATTTTCATGAATCACAGATTTAAAATTTTCATAGAATAATGGCCATTTCTGAATGTCACCGTCGAAACTACACAATTCTAAGCGAGGTAACTTAAAGTGTCTCGTGTCTGAATGCACGGGCGGGTTTTCGGAAGCGGGTTTTAAATTACCATATTGCGGGGATGTTTGTTTAGATAAAGTCGATTGTCTATACTTGACACGAGAAAATAGTTCGTCAAACGATATAATTTGCGAGAAATTTGGTACATAGTTAGGGATCAATTTTGACTCAATTACGTTTTTATCGTTAATTGCAGTCATGAACTCTGAGCGAATGGTGTCTACGTTCGAACAACTCATTAAAAATAATTCGGTATTTTCCGAAGAAGAAAGATTATTTGAGATATCGTAACTATACTGAATTTGTTGAAAATATACTTCGGCTTTACTTTCAACTAGCGATAATTGCCTTTCTAACTCTATTTGGGCTTCTTTCGCGCGGGCAGCAGAAGCAGCGGCGGTCTCAGGAGGAGCCATTTCTATAGCGAAAACAAAATCTATTTAAATAGGAGAAAGGAAAAAGATATCCGAATGACCAAAACTTTTTGGTGATCCGGCTCGTATGGACCAAACTTTATGGTGATGCGAGAGCGGTTTAGTGGACTGTATTTAAGCGGGGTGCCCAAAGTGTAAGGCAGGGCTGGCTGGCGCCTCCTAGGTGGACCGGAACAAATACCTAACTTATTCCTCAAATGCAGTAAGGAGAAAAGATAGGAGAGAGCGGGAAAGGACTTACCCCAAGCAAGGCGGCACACAGGCCGCGATCGGGTGCGGTGGTTGTCGAAGCGTAGGCGGCGGCGTACGGTGGACTAAGGCCCGACCGTTACGTGGTATGCGGGAACAACAAGAGCGGGTAGATGACGCGGCGGCGGTGAGCACGCGGCTCCAATTTCTGAAGCGGTGCGGCGCGGTCGGGTGAGGCAGCGAGGGTGCCTACGATCCCGACGACGAATTACGAGCGACTGCTCTAATCCATCTCTAGTGATGAACTGGTGGTGGCAGATGCGCACACCGTTGGCGTGGGATAGTGTCCAACACATTTAACACAAAACAAAAGGGCACGAAAACAAATGTTCTGTTTATTGGCCAGCGCTTGGGGTAATAAACCAATAAAGGAGTAAGGAAACAAAGGTAATAGGCACAACGGGAATTCTAGAAAGCGGACATATGGCGGAACTCTAGGAAGCGGAACAAAGGAATTACTGCATCGAGGCTAACTAAACTAAACATTAAATATGCGCCAAACCAATCGGGATTCGGTGGGCGCAGTGCAGGCAATAAAACAACGTTATACCATCGCTTCGTAAAAGTCCCGTATGAGGAGAAGAAGCGACGCAACAAACTCCTCACGGGCCCAATGTGTTTATTACGTTATTGTTACGACATAATATTACAATTAAATAATCACTTCACTTCACTTTACTTCACTTCACACATGTACAGTCTTAAATAATTACAGGCTACAGAACCGGCTGTAACAATGATTGCACTGAGATGTGTACAGCTCGAGCGCTTGTGATAAACTAACTATCCCAAAAGCAATACGCATCCCCTTATAAACTCTGTTATTCACGCTATAGTCAAATCAATGTTCTTAATATTACGCATACCCTCATTAATTCTGTTATTTACGTTAAAGTCAAATCAGTGTTGCTACTATTTTACCCAACCCTTGTACCACGATATTATCGTAATCCAACTGAGTCCAACCAACGATCTAACTCTCCGACACGGCCATCCTGCGAATCACACGTCCTCGTGTGAAAAGCTCTACCAGATGTACCTGAAACAAAAGAAGTCCAGCACAGTAACTGATAATTTCACTCGGCCATTCCTGCCTAAACTTTCGAGCCATTCTTGCTATCAATCGCTTCAGTTTAATCATTATACTAACGCTTACTCATACTGACGAATGATACAGTTCCAATCTCTAAAGTCAACTCAGGTAAGCAGTAAGCACAGTTTAGACAACCCAAATTTAACAATTACTAAGATCAACAGCCATACAGCTACACCAAGCACGTTTACTACTTACGTACTTACCTAAGGGAGACAGTTTTAACTTTATAGTCTTAGCTTCTAGGCAAGAATAGAACCCAAAGCAATTGCTTATAGAATATTCACGGACTACTCTGTCTCCACAGAAATTCGAAATCTATGGTCTCCACGCTGTACAATAAACCATCTCAGTGTTATGGAAACAGCCACCGCGTTAATAGTCTAAATGGCCTCCAATGGCCTCCACGCCTTCCATCTAACTGGCCACCACGCCTTCTAGATAGCCACCTCGCCTTCTAGATAAAACCATCCAAATGGCCACCACGCCTTCTAGATTACTACTAATTCTGGCAAAAAGCATACAGCCTCCTGGATGGTAGCCGGGTACCGCAGCCTTTGGATGCGTGCAACACCAGAGGTATCACACGCGCGTGCCGACTCTGCAGAAATCTCTTCTAGATTACCACTAATTCTGGCAAAAAGCATACGGCCTCCCGGATGGTAGCCGGTTACCGCAGCCTTTGGACGCTTGCAACACAAGGGGTATCACTCGCGTGTGCCGACTCTGCGGAAATCTCTTCACCTCTCCTTCCAGATGGCCACCTAGCCTTCCGGATAACATCGTCTAAATGGCCACCTCGCCTTATTTAGACAATACCGTGCCACCTCACCGTTCAGACAACCTAACCTTACCTAACATAGAACCATAACAGTCAACACAACGTTGAGATAACTTGTAAATAGCTCACCCAGTTACGCTGCTGATTACATACACAGATACACAAAGAGTATTTCATAAACAAAGATCTCACTATCATTTTCATCCAAAAAACATGCATCCACCTCGGCAGCCACTCACGCAACTCAATAACCCTATAAGGTTCTAGATTTTGTTCGATTCCACCAATGATTTATCGAGCGAGCTTAAACGAGCTATGCTCAGAATTTCTCTACGTGACAGGTTCCGCAACGAGGACATTCGTAGGAGAACGAAAACGACAGACATAGCTCGTAGAGTTAGTAAGCTGAAGTAGTAATGGGTAAGCCACATCGCTCGAAGACCGATAACCGATGTGGAAGAAAGGTTCTCAAGTGGCGACCACGTACTAGAAAGCGCCGAGTGGGACGCCCTCCCACCAGGTAGACCGACGACCTGGTGAGAGTCGCTGGGCACCGCTGGATGCAAGCGGCCCAAAACCCTTCAAATTGGAAGTCAATGGGGGAATGGGAGGCCTATGTTCAGCAGTGGACATCCATAGGCTGATATGATGAATGATTTTCCATTAAAATAATCTTTTACAGAAAATTAAGTCACTATAGCCTTCTTTTCTTTCAAATCTTACTTTATCAAGTTTGCGTTAGCATTTAGCACTATCTATCAGCCTGTTCTTCTAAATTAACTCAACTTCACGATCGGCCAACGTTAATAAATTTAGGGTTCTAGAATGAATGATTAACAATTTCGCTATTATCAATATGAACTCAAGTTTTACCACAATCCTTATCACCTCTGGTACGACAAATTTTACTCAAGATGAAGCCAGGGCTTCCGATACTACATTTTATTTCACTTAAAGCTTCCTACTATGCATTAGGCTCCAAATAAAACTACTAGGTCTTTACAAACTTTAAGAACGATATCTAACTGTATTTATCTTTACATTGATTCTTCATAAGCTCTATATTGAACTCTACATGAACTCTACATTAGACTCCATTCTAAATTATAGAAGACGTTAAAACCATGAATTAACTATTCGAATTCAAAAGATTCGCATCAATATTGGGATAGTAACAATACTAGGACCGCATTAAACACAAGGGCTTGTCCGTCAACCCTGACTCAACAACCAAAAGCTAACTATCTCAGCGACGGTGCTACCCCTCGCGAAGGGTATAGGTACTGCGCATAAAAAGCTATAGCAATCCGAAACATTTACTAAGAGGTATCAGTGTAATTCTTATTGTCGCTACTCAAAATATGTAAATCAGGAGGAAACTATTGATTGGTAACTCTTTTGACTCCGTGTCTGACTAATGCGATATAAACTACCAATTACCACCATTACAGACCAAATACAAATGTCAGTTTTTGAAATTAACTTTACGACTAATGAGGTTCATTGAGTCATGACCATCTTTTGGAACTTCACGAGTATTTCTCCAACGTAGTGGTGTTCAATAATCTCTTACAGCTGAATAACAATCGCATTATCAAAGGAAATTAATTCAAAACAAATCAAAATATCGTATTGGCAAGAGGCAATAAGTTTGTGAATGTGAACCTTCTCAGTTGACTCTACTAGTGCTCTACACTTTTTCCTTTTTAACAAATAATAAAAACTGTCCAGAACTGAACGGAGGTAGTACCACTACGCTAAGTCAGTTACCGCAGCTCTTAACCAACATTAAAATCAAAATAAAAAAAGTAATGTATTCAGTTTAGACCCTGTTGCCTACTTATGAACGTTAAACAGCTACATGTAGTTGAACCTACCTCATCTGTACTACACTATCTTTCAATTGACCAGTGACAGCAAAACGCTCAATCCTTTGACTGTTTGATGATCCGCGTGGGCGAGGAAAACAATAGAAATCAATTGTTATTTTTCAACCGCAAGTCAAGGGATTAACCAGCAATACTAACGCCTAAACTACTTACAGTAAAAGAGAGACAAGTCAAATAACGAACACTATTGAAGTGAACTAATCGATTCACTTCACGGACTACTTAAGTTTACTCAAGAGATACCAATTTCTATCAAGTTAAGTCTACCTAATAGTTAATAGTAAAGTCAACTTTACTACGACTGATATAATTTCACTCCGAAATGGTCTTCTGTTTCATCTAGTTTATCTGGTACTACCTAATTGGCATTAGTCTAAACCTATCGTGAGATTATATGATGTAGGAGATTAAAACATTGTGTGATTTAAACGACCTAGAAATATTGAGACATTACATAACCCTACATGACCTTCACTATGTGAATAAATATCAGGGACATAAACAATGGACATTGCCAACCGCATATTGTACCAGCACAGTACATCACTATCAAGGAACTCACAAAACTCCTAGTTAGTTGCTTGACTACACTATTAACCATCACAATTTATTTGTACCTACATTTTTCAAATCCAAGATCATCATGAAACTAAAACGCAGCTTTGAAAACCTTTTTGTTGACATTAAGCCATTATTATGGAGAAGACGCCACACATCACAACTGTGTTCCGTTCAAGTGAGGCCGTCCGGCCAAAATTATTGTTGTAGAATGATAAACGAAACTCGAATCGTAAGCACCTTGAAAATCACGGTGTTTGCGAGAAAAATACTCCTAAAAGCATTCTGATAGTATTTCTACTGTCTGCCTTGACGACTAATTTATTGTTTCAGCGCTAAAGAGAACTTTAGTTCACTCTAGAAAAATAGGACATAACCTTTGATAGGTTTCTATTGTCTAGTTAAAACAATATTGATCAGCACCGCATCAACGCCTAGTCTCATTTGCGAACCAACGTAAACAAGGATAATTATAAAAGCATACCGTCACGTTACACTAACAACACATCTACTTAGTTAACGCTTCAACACAAACTACGATAATAAACTATGCAGCCTAGGTGTGGCTCATCTTATTAAGCAAGTATAACTCAAATCATTTGGTGTCTATTTTATGTGACTATCCCTTATAGGCCATAATCCATATGACTGCTAAACACTACCAGTTCCGTAATAATAATTATACCCGTGATTATCCCCGTGATCAAACGCAAAATAATAATTTAAGACTCAAGACGAAACACACTTAAATCCAATTAAAACGCTAACCAACTAAATTCTCAACAACATTGGGCACTTGTACCTTAGGTACCATCGTAATCTATTAGCAAACAACATGAAATCGACTCACAGAAAATAGTCATCTGTTCCGCCTGGTTGCGGATGCAGCACAGGTCCACCCGACGCTGGTTGCTACCGTTGCTCACTGCACCGGTGTTGTTGCCAACCGCGCTGCCGTCGCCACGAACGCTTTTGACTGCAGTGAAGTTGCAGGCACGAGAGCAGTTACTTGCAAAGAAGCCAGCATCACCACATCTGTAACATGTAACACCAAAAGCATTTGATCGTAGCTTAGACAAAAAAAAGATTAAAAAGTAAAGGAACGATCACATGACCTGTTTTTCCGTAGACAACCGCGCAGCATGGAATCACCACCATCTAGCTATTATCATGTCGCATATAAGCACGCGCATCTCATGATACATTTAGTTACTCGGTTACTTGGCTATAGAAACGATGCCACCAAACTTGATTCAGTCTTCATTCTTTACGTCATCCCTCGCTTGGCAAAAGCCTCTATTTGACACGTGTTCGGGGTTCTCAAGCACATAGCAGTGCTCGAAGTATGTGGTAACAATCCAAGTATAGTTTTATTGCCCGTCTTTATCCCACGACTGATGTCGGAGTCAGCGACAGCCAAGCGATACAAACACCACGATTAGGGTTCAGTAGTATCGGGATTCGGTGGGCGCAGTGCAGGCAATAAAACAACGTTATACCATCGCTTCGTAAAAGTCCCGTATGAGGAGAAGAAGCGACGCAACAAACTCCTCACGGGCCCAATGTGTTTATTACGTTATTGTTACGACATAATATTACAATTAAATAATCACTTCACTTCACTTTACTTCACTTCACACATGTACAGTCTTAAATAATTACAGGCTACAGAACCGGCTGTAACAATGATTGCACTGAGATGTGTACAGCTCGAGCGTTTGTGATAAACTAACTATCCCAAAAGCAATACGCATCCCCTTATAAACTCTGTTATTCACGTTATAGTCAAATCAATGTTCTTAATATTACGCATACCCTCATTAATTCTGTTATTTACGTTAAAGTCAAATCAGTGTTGCTACTATTTTACCCAACCCTTGTACCACGATATTATCGTAATCCAACTGAGTCCAACCAACGATCTAACTCTCCGACATATATAATAAAGCGGAAGAGTTTTTTGTATGTTTGTTTTTTTGTTTGTTTAAACGGGCTAATCTCTGGAACTAACAGTCGGATTCGAAAAATTCTTTCACTAATAGTTAACTATATTATCCCCAAATATTACAGGCTACTGTTTATCCCGGGAACGTGGGTGAAACCGCGGGTAAAAGCTAGTGTTAGATATAACATAGTGAAATTAAATATATAGAAAAACAATAAATATGTTGGTATTTTTGTTATTATAAACCTCATTCAAAACTCATCGATATTTAGTATATACTTTTTTTATACGACCATGTCGGTAAACAAGCATACAGCCTGGCTGATGGTAAGCGGTTACCGTAGCCATATGGAGGCTTGCAACACAAGGGACATCACCGATCCCTCCCCAAAGAGCTCTGGCGACTTTACTCACGCGCAGGAACACAACATAGAGGTATTTGGCTGCGGTATTATGTAAGGTTGAGGTACTTCCCCAGTCGAGCTGCTCTTTGAGCGAATAAACGGTACGCTCTACCTCTCTGAGAGAAACAATGAGACATACACTAAAACATAGTAAGTAACAACAAAATCACGTTACAATAAAAAACATTTTCACGGTACACGCGGTTGCCACAATTTGATGGACATAAAAAATAACTATTATTGTGAGATCTAGCCAATCCAGCATATAGCATATCAAGATTAGTATCCAAGAAGCGGTTTCTTGGTAAAGTGCCACGTTGTAAGGGCCGGTACATATTAACCTCGTGAGTCGAGCAAGCGTGGCGTTAAGCACGTGACTCGATTTAAACTACGTTTGAGATCTGTTAATCGGAGATATGTGCTAGCTAGAGTTTAGATTCGTGATAACATTTTGATGGCTTACTTTTAAAACGTGTGCTGTTTTTCAAAGCTGTGAAGATGTTAGACATGTATTTATCACTTTCGTATCGCTGATTATTTACATGATCGAGACCCTCAAAGAATAACATAGTAACCTCATATTTACCGATTTAGAGTAATATTTTTTTCGTAAAAATATCTTTTTACTCTCGCCCCTGTCTCTCTATCCTTTTCCATTCAAGTTTAAGAATACATTATAACTACGAATAATTTAATCCCACCAAAAACATTTTCATGTAAAATGTTGCCAAGACGAGACCATATGGCTCGCACTGTCAAAAAGTTATCAGATCTCATGTAGAGCCAAGCTTAGAACTCTACACGCCCTAACTCTACAAGCCCTAACTTCACAAACTCTACACACCTTAGTCATAATATGTGGCTTGGCCGTTTCACTACTGTCACATGGGCGGAAGGTGAAAAATTTCTTCACTGTTAATTACTTTTCTGTAATATGTTCTTGTAGAAGCGAAACGGGGCAACTATCAGTCGAATTTCAAAAATTATGTCACAGATAGGAAGCTACATTATTCCCGAGTATTATAGGCTTATTATCCCGGAAACGCGAGTGAAACCGCAGCGTACAGCTAGTATGTTATCGAATGTAACAAAGTAATGTGCACATACCCTTAGTTAAAAGAGATCAAGATACAGTATTACGTTTTTCATAGAAACCAATGTCACATAGAAATGGAATGAACGACGGTGAAACTAACAATTATGTTCAAGAGATTGTAAGTGAATATTAATTTCTGAGATCTGAGTGTTAATTAGTTTTTATGTGGATGTGTCTAGGAATTAACTATGCATCATGTTCAGGGTTGCGATCTCTTAAACCTCAACCAGGACAAGACGTGCAAACCCCGGTGTAAACTTGGAACTCGGACATGTCAACAGGGGCCCAAGTCTGCTATTTCAATTGTGTTCCAATGAACTATCAGTGGTGTCAAAATTGACACATTTTACAGTTTTGGTAGTCTACTAACACAATAGCGTCATAATGGCGCCATAATAGCTTTTCGATGATTTTCCACTGAAACTACAATCGTGCCACAATGATCTTTTAGTTGTCAGTTTTGTCAGTTTTTGTACTAAAATTCTTTTTGTTCATTATGGATTAGTAGACTGCGCACATCGGCTCAATGATAATGGAATTGCAATAGTATCGTGTCAGTATGACACTATAGCAGACTTGGCCCCGAACTGACTTTTTTAAAGTTACTTTGTGAAATAAAAAAATATTATACCTAATTTTTGAAACCATGTTTGAAACAAAACGGAATCTTCTCTTCTGAGCATGAAAATTTTTAAACCCGGAGTACAAATGAAACCTCGTCTGGACGCTCCCCGGATGTCCTCTAAACTAGGACAAATCAGGGGAAACCTTGACGGATGGCAATCCTACGTTCAGAGAAAAGAACGAAGATCTGGCTGAAGGTGGTAAACACACAAACTGCTGCAATCGGATCACACTTGTAGGGGTGTTGCCTACACCATAAACCAACAATCCTCCTGATGGCAAGCGGTTGGTAGCCTATAGACGCATGCATCACCAGGGGTATCACTCGCGTTGACGACGCTTTCTTCACTCCTTTCTTGAAGAGGGCAATATTAGAGGGAGATAGAAGATTAGTTTGACTTTGGACCATAGCGAGATCTATGCTTTGGACTTTTTATTCAATTTCACAAGTTCCTATTACGCACCGAATCTTTAAATCATATTTCAATTTTCATTGAGAAGCGAGTAAAGAAATAAATATTTCAATGCTAAAGTGAAAGAATAATTTGCAATTTTCATTATTATCCAAATTTCGAATAATCTAAATTTACCTTTATTATTCTTAAAATATTTTACAATACAAATGGTATTCCAAAATATCAAAAGAACGAAGATACCTCAAAAGAAATCCTGGGCGAGGCTTGCGGTCGACTCTAAATTGCCACTTGTGTTTGCAAATACCGCTTTCCAATTAATTATCCAAAGCGACACCTTATGCCTAACACAAAATTCAACTTTATCAACAATACACAAAATATAAAATCGACTGTCTCCAATCTTGAACATCGTCAGCATGTCACAATAGTCTTTTCCCACGACGGTCAGCCATGTGTAGCTGCTGTCATAAACGTGAGCACAATCGATTGTAAGCTTATGCGGTATTGATTTGGAGTTGAAAATCGTTTGTAGTATTGCCACACACTAGCCATTTCCCGAAAGCAGTAGAGAAGTTCTAGGGCCCTTGTATGGACGCGAGTAATTAATGGCTTGCAGTGTTCTGCACTAACATTTCATGGTTGGTTTGATGAGAAGGCCTCTAAGGTAACTGTCACGTCCCATTACGAAAAAGTTGTTAAGTTCTTTGTTTGTATAATCTAGTGTAGACAGTACTTATTTGTAAAACTCGCAGTAAACTTATGGAAGTTCGATAGCTTCGGATACAGATACGCAACTTTTTTGTTGTCCGCATGCGAGTAGTCCGCTCGCTTATTTTGTAAAGACCACCCATTGCTATTAATATGAAGTGTATCTTTTTAGGGTTCCGTCGTCAATTGAGAAAAAACTTATTAAAAAAAACTGACAATGTTGGGTTATGTTTGGAACTCTGACACTTTTGAAGTTACAAGTATCAGTATGTAAAAAAGATTTGACTTTAAAAAAAATAATATTTAAAATCATATTACCTAGTATTCATAAATTTCATAGATGTTTATAAATTAAATGACACTATATAGGTTTCGATAAATATAATATTTATGTTATAACGAACGAATTATGTATACATATATGAACTTTTAAAAATAAAAACATTTTCTTTCTTTCTTTCTATATCATCATCATCATCATCATCATCAGCCTATAATGTCCCACTGCTGAGCACAGGCCTCCTTTCACAAATGAAGGTGAAAGGGAATGGGCAATACTCCACCACGCGTGCCCACTGCGGATCGGTGGAGGTAGGCTAGTGGTCAACCTACTGTTGGAATTTTTCAAGCCGCCTAGGAGGCATCCAACTAGCTTAACGACTATCACAATTAAGTGATAACCGGGACCAACGGCTTAACGTGCCTTCCGAAGCACGGAAACGCTCGATTTGAAATACCACTAGGCGGTCACCCATCCAGGTACCGACCACGACAGGCGTAGCTTAACTTTGCCGATCGATTAAGAACGGCTAATCATGCTACACCACGAGCGCTGCTTTCTATATAAATTAATAAAATATAATATTATTAACTATGTATTTTTTATTTTAGTAGTCATCGCCTCCAGGATATTTTAAACCAGTGTTTTTCAATCTGTGGCAAAACCTTAGTCGGGGGGTCGCTGGCAGAAGGAAAAGAGGCATGATAGAATTCGCGCCAGGGGGCGTCCAACTTAACTCTTTCTTAGTTGCAAACCTCTCGCGGCTTCTTACGGCAGACTAATAAGTAAAGGTATCAAAATAAAGAAAATCATTATCGTAGTCTTTTTATTTATAAATTCTTTGTCTGTCTGAAAAGGGGGTCGCCAAAATTTTTCAACCTGTAAGGGGGTCGCAAACACTTTTTTAAACAATCGCAGATTAATTTTTAATGTGGATAAAGTAACAATTATCATAACCGACCCCCGATCATCATAATAACGTAACATGTTTAAATCTAGTATGAATGTTTTGCTTAGTTCTAACTCCCTCTTGAGACAAGATCAAACTCAAAGCTTAAAAGCTTCTAGAATTACTCAAAAAATACTATTTATTTACTTACGAGTCTATTTTACTGTTGGTACCTATTAAAGATAATTAAATGCAGAACCCTACTATCGGGGGTGCGGCTCGCACTTGGCAAATGTTTGTATAATTACAAGATCATATCACGCATAATTACATTCCTTTCGCTTCGCTATTTGTATTAACGAGATAATGAGATATCAATACATATTGTAAGAAACAAATATTTTGTTATGGATTTAATTAATTTAATCGTTTAAATGGTCGCATACTTTTTGACCATTTTCGAGTCATTATCAAACAATGTGGCATTATGTTTGTGACTTGTTAGTTTGAACAAAATAAGATATTAAAAAAAAAACTGTCAATCCGCCGATCAATCAGATGTTAAGCTGAGTACACAACAACGCAATCGATGGATAGTTTAAAACCAATAAGATGCCACTTGAGGCCACTACACACGGGCCCTCGACTTTGACACGATAATCCGCGGTTATTGAGTGTGCACCCTGCCGATACAAAGTGATTGGTAAATAGTGTGTACCGAGGCTTATACAAATAAGATGTGGATTGTGGAGGTATAAACACGTATTGAGAATACAAATATTTATGTTTGCAAAGACAGTTTTTTTATTTTCTAAAAAGAAATTATAAATAATAATATAATAAATTTACGTGAGATATTAGTACGTATATTTCTACAACGATAAGTAATCTAATGTGCATACAAAAATACCAGTAAAAAAATATAATTACAAGACTATAGATTAAAAATGTATGGTAGTTAATAAATTATAATCACGTACTATACCTACCTACTTTCTTCTCTCAGTTTGAAGTTCGTAACAGTTTATTAAAAATATACCTAAGTCTAGGCCGCAGGCGTTTTTGATATCCATAAATCTATACAATAAACTAAAATTGAAGTATCTGTATGTAAAGTCAAAATAACAGCTTTTTACTAAAAGCATGTGAAAGTATTATAATACGGTTATTATACCAAAAATATGTGTCTGTGTGTTTGTTCCTGCTCATCTCCGAAACGACTGGACGGATTTTGACGAGACTTTCACTGGCAGATAGCTAATGTTACAAGGAGTAATTTAGGCAAATTTTATATCAGGTAAAGAATGAGGGTTCCGCGCAAAAAACAGGGCTTTAAATAACGGTAAAATTTTCATAACGTTACCTTCATTTGACAGAGATACCGTTATTCAAAAAATAACGTTATTAGATTTAACGTTATTTATGCTCCTATTTACCGTTACTTTTCAGTAACGGTAATTGAAAGATAACGGTATTTTTATCGTTATTTTTAAACGGTTAACCTAGAAAGGAGGAAGAAGCGGGACCCGACGCGGTCAAGCCCCCCGCGCCGTGCCGACAATACAATAATTTGCTAGTAGAATTAGCATTATTGTGGTAGGTACTAATGATTTTTGGCATATCGATAGAGTTATGTATGGATATTATTACATTAAATTCGCAACCGATTTGAAAGTATGGAAAATGAATAATTCCTATTGATTTAAGGTATACAACAACTATGATATTGAACAATTCCTAAACAAAAATTGTGGTACTAGTTGCGAAAATACCATGACTTTAGAGAACCATTACCTACCAATTCTCAAGCAATTGGGACCGCTTGCGATATACAGAATATACCTAAACTTAAAAGAGCCTTTATCGAGGCAAAATGTGTGGTACTCATTGAATTATTACACAATTCAATGGTGGTACTAGTTGCGAGCTCATTGGTAACTTGTATAAGCCTTTTACACTTATTTTTAAGTTTGCAGCCGGTAGCGATCTATGGCTGAATACTTTTTGCTGAATTCTACTTCTAGCAAAATTGGCGTAGTCCGTATTGCTTATATCATATTGGTAGGTCGACTTCTACCTACTTTATGTTCGCAACCAAAGAGAACATTACGGAACATAGTTTCGTAATACGCGAATACGCGCA
Source organism: Polyploca ridens (assembly GCA_951394255.1). Lineage (NCBI taxonomy): Eukaryota > Metazoa > Arthropoda > Insecta > Lepidoptera > Drepanidae > Polyploca > Polyploca ridens. The sequence goes on along the minus strand of OX596256.1, from coordinate 3,812,790 downwards.
CATTTTACTTGTAAAAAAATTCAAAATTTTTTCTGTCGTGTTTTTTATCTGAGTTGATGCAATATACTCTAAAAAAAGGAAAAATTCCAAAAACATACAAGTATTATAAAAAACATCGTGATAATCTTAAGAGGGCGTCGAGCAAAAAGCGACAAAAGGACAGTCACGGTTAAGTTGATATTAACGAAGATAGTTTATTTAAACAGTGAAAATCTACATAATTATTACAACAGATAATGTATTTACAATGTTTGCGAAACATAATTGGAGTGTTTTACAAAAAACGTATTCCGACTTCAAAGTACACTAAGAATCACCACCACCAAACGGGAAGTGAACCCTTTCAAATAAAAAAAGAATTTTCCAAATCGGTTAATAAACGACGGAGTTATGAGGTAACAAACATATAAAAAAAAAATACATTCGAATTGAGAACCTCCTCCTTTTTTTGAGGCCGGTAAAAAAATATGAAAATAGGTTTTTTTAATGGACTCATGAATTTGAGCAAACATCTACAAAAATGCGTGCTGGGATTTAGAAGATTTCGTGTATTTTTACCCGACTGACCCGGAAGGAGGGTTATGTTTTTCGAGTGTATGTATGTATGTCTTTGGCACGCTCTGCAGCCTAAACGGCTTGACATATTTAAGCATATGACGTGTCTTTAGATTTGTCTTAACTGTGGGAGTGTCATAGGGAAATTTATATGGCGCCTACGAATTAAAAAAAGAGGGGGGTATTAAAGACAAAAATCGCGTTATTATAACAATATGAGGATCAAATGAAAGCTTGTGAATAGCCCATTCCATATATGTATATATTGTAATACTTATATGCTACCATTTTGACGTAAACTGCAAAAAAACACGTTTAATGCAAGGTATATAATAAGGCAGCAGTATATAGGTAGAGATCGCAAAATCCGGATTTTTTTCAAATCCGGATTTCAAGATTATTTTGACATATAAATCCGGATTATCCGGATTTTTCGAATTTCGTTTTTTTTTCCAATCTTTTGTAATTTTAAATTGTACGCGTAGTTTTACGCTAAACTATTAGTAGTTTGAAGATTGGTGTTATATTTTATTACTTTTGGTACCTATTTCATTGTTGAAAATTTTCCCGGTTTCTTGTGGTTCGGAGTAAAAATGGGGATAGTGGTTGGAATAATAAGGTTGAACAATTCCTGCACATACTCCCCAAAATATATCCTGTAGAAAACCGATAAGGCAAGCAACCTTTCTTCTATTGTCGAGGCTCGTGAGTTTCGTCCTCATTAAAGTCTCATCTCCGACGAGTCTTCTGACTCGGCGGTTTATTGAGTCGAAGACGAGAGCGTGATGGAAAGGACTCCGTTTGGCGGCGAAAAGACACGCCTGCGTCTTGGTGGCATTAAAAATTGCCCCTATTGGGGCAATCCCCAATCAAATCAAATCAAATCAATCTGAGACTGCCTGTAAGGTCACGTTCAAACCGTACCTAAAAATACCAGGCTTCACCAGATCGTTAATATGCAGCAGAAATAAGATTTCACATGAATAGACCGTTCACTCAGGAAATTGGAAACCCAAGCGCGCAGACCACCAGAGACTCCATATCAAGGACTGCTTACTTAGAAGGCTGGTGTGCCAGACCCGAAAGTAACAGTTACATACATTACACTATAATTCTTGATATTACGTTGTGCAAAGAGTTGTTACTCGCGCCGCGCGCGCTTTGCCTCCATCTAAGACTCACTGGCCGATCTAGCAACTAGCTAGATGGATGAGCGAGAGCAGCTAGCAGCATGTGAGTCGAGCGGTTTATAGATTTCATTATAGACCTTATAGGCACCGTGAACAGACACGGCAACGCAATCGCACGAACTAAAGCGCAGGAGTTTTAAATATTGTGCGGATTTGTGCGTCAGAGTAATACTGGTCAGTATTAAATTATGATTAAAATTCGAAAAACCGGATTTGATTCTCAATATTCGGATTTATAATAGGCGGAAAAATCCGGATTTTCCGGTTATTTTCGAATTTCGAAGTATCCGGATTGCAATCCCTATATATACATACATGGATATGGCTATTTACAAGCTTTCATTTGATACCCAAACTGTAATAATAATGATAAAGACATTTTGTTAACACCCTCTTTTTTATTCGTAGATGCCATATTCAAATAATAAACAGTGTTATTCTCACAGGTAAGACAATTCTAACGACACCTCATATGTTTATATCAAGCCGATTAGGCTGCATGCCAAAGAAATAGATATACATACATACACTCGAAAAACATTACTCTCCTTCCGGGTCAGTCGCGTAACAAACATAAATTTCCTCTCACAAATAACAATGAAAGGGATAAAATAGGCCTGTTGAGAACCGGTTCATTACTTATCATATGCGTAAACTTAAGTGAGCTCTTAGAATTAATCTTAAAGCTTTCAATTTTACGTTTGGAGCGTTAACTCAATACATTATCCGAAAAATCAGAATTATCCGGATAATAATGTTGCCCAAATCCAGATATTAATATCGACGATATGTTATTAAATTCTAGGAAAACTAAATGTTTAAGATTCTCCCTTCCAAATGTAGTGCAAGTAGACAGTCAGGTATTAGTCGATGGCATCAGTTTGGAATTAGTTAGTAAAACAGTATTTTTGGGTATCACATTGGATAATAAATTGCAATGGGATCCTCAGATAGAATCATTAGCTGGTAAATTAAGTTCTGCTGCATTTGCTGTTAGGAAAATCAAACAATTGACGAATGTCGAGACGGCCAAATTAGTTTATTTTGCATACTTCCATAGCTTTTTATCTTACGGCGTATTACTTTGGGGAGCTGCAGCAGATATTGAGACTATTTTTATATTACAAAAAAGAGCAATTCGTGCAAGTTATAGTATGGGTACTCGTGAATCATTAAAGGAATTATTTAAGGAAATAAACGTTGTGACCGTACCTGCACTTTATATCTATGAAAATATAATGTACATACGTAAAAACATAAAAATGTATAAAACAAAAATGGAGACTCATAATATCAATACAAGACAAAAAGAAAAATTAGTTGTTCCGTATTTTAGACCAGCTAAAGTTCGTAAGTCATTTCTAGGCAATAGTGTGCGCTGTTATAACAAAATACCACTTGCGGTGACCAAGTTTTAAACCATCTTTTTAAATTTTAAATTTAAATCACATATAAAAAAAGGTCTGTAATTAGCTACTTTGTAATAAGCTCATTACAAAGTAGCTAATTATATTGAAGATAAAGATGTCTGGAAGTAGGTAGCTGCACTCTGCACAAGTGCACCTTGCTCATGCTTATACAAAAGCCAGTAGGTCAATAATTGTGTTTTATATTTTTAAGGTTATTATTTTTTATTTTGTTTTCTTGTTCTTTTTTCGTCTATATCTATGCTTAGGTATATCTTTTTATTGTTAATTATTTGGGAAAAAAAGGCAAACATAGTCAGATTGTCCAAAAAATATATAAAAATGTAACCTTGCTGAGTTTCTTGCCGGATTCTTATCAGTTGAAGGCCGAGTTCCGAACCGGTGGTAACTTCAGTAAATGTGACCTTCATAAGTGCCCTTCTGGGGCCTAAATTGAATAAATGACTTTGACTTTGACTTTGACGGATATCCAGTTAATTCGGATATCCCGATAACCGAATAATTCGGATATCCGGTTTGCAAGCCCTAATTGGGATGACAAAACAAAATCTTTTCTCAAAATATTGAAAAAGTGTCCGTCGTGTTGAAAAGTGTAGATATGTTCCATTCGTAAGATGAACTTTGACAATAATATGTGGCAGGGTCCGATGATGGAGTAGGAGGGTATAAGCACTGGAACTCCATAGTGGAGCTTTGTATCCTAGCCGTATTTGGGGTTATTGGAATTGTCGTTAGATGAACTTTGACCATGTATGGTTTTCAGGGTCTGATGATGGAGTAGGAAGGTAGGCACTAGAACTCTATAGCGTAGCGACGTTTCTTAGCGTGTTTGGGCTTGTTGCAGTAGTCGTAAGTAGAACTTTGACCATATATGGTTTTCATGAATGGCTCATCTCACCACAATTCTCAACCCCGAACACGGATAGGATACGATGTTCCACTATGGAGTTCACTATGGAGTGAACAGGATGATGGATCATCAGACCCTGAAAACCATATATGGTCAAAGTTCATCTTACGACAATTCCAACAACCCCAAATACGGCAGGGAAATGTTGCTCCGTTATGGAGTTCCAGTGCCTACCCTCCTACTCCATCATCAGACCCTGAAAACCATACGTGGTCAATGTTCATCTCACGACAATTCTAACAACCCCAAACACGGATAGGATACGATGTTCCACCATGGAGTTCCAGTGCTTAACTTCCTACTCCATCACCAGACCCTGAAAACCATATGTGGTAAAATTTCATCTTACGACAATTCCAACAAGTCCAAACACGGCAGGGAAATGTCACTCCGTTATGGAGTTCCAGTGCTTACCCTCCTTCTCCATCATCAGACCCTGAAAACCATATATGGTCAAAGTTCATCTTACAACAATTTCAACAAGCCCAAACATGGCTAGGTAACGTTGCTCCATTATGGAGTTCCAGTGCCTACCCTCCTACTCCATGATCAGACCCTGAAAACCATACATGGTCAAAATGCATCTTACAACAATTTCAACAAGCCCAAACACGGCTAGGAAATGTTGCTCCATTATGGAGTTCCAGTGCCTACCCTCCTACTCCATCATCAGACCCTGAAAACCATTTATGGTGAAAACGCATCACAAGAAGATTCCAACAAGTCCAAACACGGTTAACGTATGTTATTCCGTTATAGAGCTCCAGTGCCTACCTTCCGAATCCATCATCAGATCAGCTCGATGGTACCAAATTATTGTATTGTCATCATTACTTGATAAGTGTGCAAAGTTTCATTTTAATCCGACGTTTAAAAGTCGAGGAAAATCTGATGTTTTCATTCAGTTCAAAATACCTATAAACCTTATTTTGCTTTTTACGTCCAATATTGTATAACTTCTCGAACAAATCGGCTCACTCACTATAGGCGGCGGCGTGGCGGCGGAGCGGCAACAGTGCATCCGATGAATACGGAACGGCAACGTAGCTTAGTAACGGTAAAAATACCGTTATTATCATATTATACCATAACGTTTAATAACGTTATTTTATTGGTAATGGTAAATTTTTGTAACGTTATTAAGGTATCACATTGAAATTACCGTTAAGTAACGGTTATTATATTGTTATTTGGTAACGTTATCAAGCCCTGGCAAAAAAACCGTACGCGGGTGAAACTAGTCAAAAATCTATGTTTGTTTGTTTATTTGTTTGTAACCAACGATATCTAACGAAGTACATTCATATCCCTGTTTTTAACGTTATGCACTCCTGTACCATTCATCTGATAACGATGAGGGGAAGGGGTTCGTATAGCAAGCTGGGGATTTAGCTAGTTTTTTAAGGCGATGATAGCTCAGTGGTAGTGACGTCGGATGCCGAGACGAAGGTCCCGGGTTTGAATCCTACACTAAGCTTAAGTTTTCGGTGAAGGAAAACAACGTGAGGGTAACATAGCACGGTGGTAGGGTACTTTGTAGTACCCACCTGGTTGGCTACCACCCTCAAGTTGAAAATCTGTCACCAAGCACCTATCGGTGTGTTCCGACAGCTGCACTTGAGAGCCAATTCCTTCTAGGTTTTGTGTGCTTACCTCCTTCGGCCGCATCATCACTGACCATGATGAAATTGTGGTCAAACATAGACCTTTCCATAGTAAAAAAACTATAAATCATTATAATCATCTCAAATTTTAGTTACCTCGTTCATACCCAAAAACACTATTGTGAATCTTATTGATTATACGGAACCTTACGCAAACGAGTTTGACGTAGCTACTTGACTATGATTACAGCATAGACAAACATGTAATAATGTAATGTAAATTTACATGCAAAATGTAATGTGTCGCTTTTCTAATGAAGTGGTAGTTGTACAGAGAGTAGCGTGAGCCCGCGGCGCCGCTCGTAAATCCATACATTTATGCAATCCGGTAATAGAGCGATATAAAATAATCAGCGATAGACGATGTTATCGACTTTTCTGCGCCCGCATTCGTTTGTTGGATAGTTGTTAGCAAAAGTGTTTGGTTTTCTAAACGCTTAGGGTTAATATAACTTTTTTTTTCGCTGACAGCGACAGCTTCTCGGCGGGCCACCTTATAGATGTTTCTGCGCGTAAGTAAAGTCGCTCATTCGGGTGAAATGCTTAGATTTCATTACCTATTTATAATTTGGTTCTCGTGTTTATATTAGAGATAAGTTCACTGTTAAAAATTTCATTTGTTATACAAGCATTTTTTGAGTGACTGTACTTTTTGTAGACTGTACTTGCATTGTCATCCAATATACTAATGTAAACCAAATATCAAGTCAATCCGACCACTGGAAGTGGGTGAAATTCGACCTGCAAGATTCCACCCGAACAAACATACATACATACAGTATTACCCAACTAATATGGCTTACCGATGTACCTGCGCAGAAGATACATTTTCAAAGCCCGGGAAACGCTATTGGTCGGCAGCTGCCGCCATGTTAGCGCACGCCGTGCGGAGGGGCGTGCCTTGCGAGTGAGACAGAACTAACAGCTGCCCTGTATTATGAACCTTATAGTAGTGATATAAGGTTGATTGTAAGTTTTAAGCATTCTTTCGTTAACCTTCAGGGCCATACTTTCTTTTCTGTGCGAACGAAGATTCACGACGCGCCATATCAGTTGGGTACTACTGTACATTGCAAGTTAAATAAATGCTTGTAAAAATAAAGTGTAAGTATATAAATGTTTTGTGTTCGACTGTCCGCAACTGTAATAGCTGGACAGCAGGCGATGACCATCTTACAGTTTGAATTATTAGGAATGTCAAAACATTCTGTACGAACCGGAATTTATCGACAAGAGGCCGCGGGGCGGGCACTGAAAAATCGAATAGTTTATCGATATTATGTCGGCAGAGATCGAGATTACCGTTTCGAAATTCGAATGGAATATTTTAAAATCTTTATAGCTGGCTGGGCATTTCTTTTCTTTAAATTATTAGGGATTGTATTTTGCCAGTATTGTACTTAAAATGATTTTAAATATGTTAGGACCTTGAAGAGTATTTCTTTCAGAAAATGCAGATATAGAAGAAAATTACATTCGATGTTATTCCTTTACATAAAATATTGTAACAGAAATAAGTATTGTTATATATTTTATAATTGTAATTTGTCTCGAATAAATGAATTAATTTTATAAAAGAAACATTTAATTTCACCTTTTCCCTACCATATTCTTGTTTAGATTGAGATTAATTTAATAAAAATGGTAATTCGAAATTATTTTACGGAAAAAACCAATTAAGCCGAAATCGGTCAGGTGGACGAATCAAATAAAAATCAGGACAATGCCTGCAGCCTGTGCAATATAATAATGATCAATGACCTCTCTAAAGTGAACCCAGGCCTCTTTATTAGCGGGACTTTAAGCGGAAGCAAAGGCGGGAGCGAGTTTCTTTGATTTCAAAATATATTAACACTTAGATGAAATAATAGTTTCATCAAATTAGATGACATTAACAAATAAATAACTCATTAAGAATTGGCTTCCCCACCCTGAGGATTTAGCCAGGTTCCCAGTATTTCTAGGGTATGTTAGGGTTAGGGTAGGTAGCTGTATATTAAATTTCATTCAAATTCGCTTCACATTACGGCGTGCTTGAGCTACAAATATTCAGAAAAGCCGTAAACTAACTTCTTCATGTATAATATTTGTTAGAAAATTAAGAGTGTAAGAAAATTACGTTTTCTATACTAATCTATATCCTAATAATAATGATAAAGCGAAAGAGTTTTTTTGTTTGTTTAAACGGGCTTATGTTACTACCAGTTGGATTCGAAAAATTATTTCACTAATAGGTAGCTACATTATCCCCGAGTGTTTTTTCCTCGGGATCGTGGGTGAAATCACGTGGCACAGCTAGTTCATTTATAATTGAAAAACAGCTTGATTCTTCCTTTTTCAATTTTCAGGCAGTAACATAATAAAAATCGCGAGAGAACCGCTAACATTCAGACAGCGTCCTTACACCACAAAATAAATGCAATGCAAAACACATTTTCACATTAGCGATCAGATTATGCTATCTCGTACAGTAGCCACATTTGACAAATGATACTGGCCCTAAAATCTACTGGCGAATCTTCACGGCGAGCTCATGGGGGGTGGGCAGGCTTAATTACCGCCGGATGTCGTTAGTCAAACCTTTGGAAACTTGTATGTTTGTAAGCATTTATTATGAAGGCACATAATTTGTTCGCGATATTTTATGTTTTACAATTGCTTATAATATTGTAATGGAATGAATTATGGTTCCTGTTTGCCTGTAGAGTAGAACTTTGAGACGGGTCAGTAAAGTCAGTAAGGGTTGCTACCTTGTTCCTGCGCATGAGTTAGGTCACCAGAGCTCATCGGGGAGGAGTGAAGGGTCGGTAACGCGTGTGTGTTGCAAGCGTCCATATGGCTACGGTAACCGCTTACCACCAGGCGGGCCGTACGCTTATATACCGACTTTGTCGTATAAAAAAAGATATAATTGAATTTCATTACTATAGTGTTGTACGCCGTCATCAGTTAAAAATATGTCTTTTATAAAATATACAAATGCACCAAGTGCAAGCAATCAAAGCTGAAATTAAATTGCTGACCAAAGGTCACACGTGACCGACCATCGATGGCCACATTGACCGAGCCCATTCGCGAGGGAATTAACGAATTCCAAATGTCCATACGTACTTAGTTTTGTTGGTATTGGAAGCTAGGTTATAGTAAAAAGGTATTAGTAAATTAACTCGTCCTGAGTTCCAATTTTAATAAGCTATGTCTACTCAAAATCTGTTCTAATTTCAAATTAAAAAGGTACCGCTTATCCAGTCATAGAAAAATAAGCCCTAAGAAAGATAATTGCTTGAGACTACGCAAATTGATAGGATTGTCGTAATTCAGTAGCAGTGAGCATTTGGGACGGTGCAAAACTGTTGAAAATAGCGAGTCAAATCGCAACCCTATTGCTGACACACTTGCTGTCTGTCTGACCGTCCGTATGTTACGTTAAGTTTCGTATACAGAATAAGTAATTGACTTGAAATTTAGATAAACTTATACCAATAAAAAAATTACATCTACATAAATGAAATGAAACTAAGTGAAAAAGTCGTCAGAGGCAACGTTCCCAGAATGCTGGCGGCATTGCCACGTTAGCCACGTTGGATGGCAATGCTGATTCTCTGACCGAGGTATACACCAGCATTCTGGTGACGAGATGCTTCGACCGGGGTTTAGAGATTAACTAACTAAACTAATTTAGTTTCACTATGTCTCTTTCTAACAAAGAACATAAGAAAAGGATGTAAGAAATGTAGTCCTGTCAAATTAGTCCAATGCTTGTTTTCCACTTTAAAAACTTTAAATATGTTCTATCCTCTTTCTATTTTTTTTTAGGGTTTAGAATATATCTTTATTTACAACAAATATGTACAAAATACAATCTATATATAGAATATTTCCTCAAGCCTGCCGCTGCTTCCGATTAACGGCAGGGTTCCCAGAAGGCTGGCAGCGTTTCCTCTTTGGATAGCCAAGCTGACGCGTTGGCGGAAAAAGCTCCCCTCCCGCTGGTCTCCGGAGGTCTCGATCAATTTTGATGACAAGGTGCGAGCAAAACGGCGAGCTTCGGACCCCCACGGTCCCATGGTAATTTTTAATCCCATTTTTCAATAATGTTTCTAAGAAAGAGATGTGATGTGACTTAAATTAGTTTAGTGCGATTTACAACAGAAACGGCAACAATGTCTATTCACACAAAGCTTACAAAGTAACTGGTTTTAATATAGGTATTACAAAATACTAGTAGATGCCAACCAGATATTTCTACAAATAACCACCATTTTATGTTATCTTCACGATGTTTCTCTTTAAAACTTAGGCAAACCTCCGAGGGACTAGTCATTCCGTGATATAAGGATTTTTAGGCCTGTGTTTGACCGCAATCTCACCATGGTAAGTGATTATGTGGCTGAAGATGGTAAGCACACAAAGCTTAGAAGGAACTGGCTCTCAAGTACAGCTGTCGGAATACACCGATTGGTGCTTGGAAACAGATTTTCAACTTGAGGATGGTAACCAGCCAGGTGGGTACTACAAAGTATCCTACCACCATACTATGATTTCCTCACGATATTTTCCTTCACCCAAAGTTTAAGCTTCGGCACCCGACGTCACTACCACTGAGCTAACATCGCCTTAACAGCCGGGATAGCGCGATAAGGTCCTTTTATGCAAGATAATCAGTATAATCGGGGGGCACGGCAGTGCCCCCGCCGAGTCGAGCGCGAAGCAAACACTGCCGAACCATCCTTTACTGGAACCATTTCGCCGCATTTTCAGGCCCCTATTTGAGAACCTTTGGATAAGACCCGAACGCAGAAATTTTCGTCATCCAGTAAGCTATAATCACATACTTAAAATCCAAAATTTCAAGTCTGTAGGTCATTTAGTTCCGAAGTTAAGCGAAAGCAAAGTTTCACATTTATGACACTCACTCACTCACTCACTCATGATCATCAAAATAGAACTAGTACTTCCCATAAACTCAGAGAGCTGAAATTTGGTACAGGGTTAGGGTTTAATGACCACATAAAGGGAAAACTATAAAAACTAGGATAATCGAAGATCTGGAGAACCTGGTGACCCTGATTAGAAAACACAAGGGCCCAACCAAACTATTAGAGATCGACATACCGCCTTTACAAAAAATATTCAACTTGGTGGGCCGCTTCATTTTCTACAAAAAGAAGTGAAATCCCATCAAAAAAATTCTGTAAAAAACTAGCCAAGTCTCGATGGAGCTGCTTGTTTATCTCTAAAAAGTAATGAAATCTAGACAAAGTCGTGCCAAGTCTAAGGTTCCTTACTGCGATTTATTTATTATTTTAGTTAATGTTGTCTGACTTGGCCGTTGAAGGGAACACAAGGGTACAAAACTAGGTGTTCCATGACACCATTGCACCAATCTGTACTTGTACCCACTAACGTATAAAGAATGTTCAACGGCCAAGTCACACAATATTAACTATAATAATAAATAAATCGCAGTAAGGAACCTTAGACTTGGCACGACTTTGTCTAGATTTCATTACTTTTTAGAGATAAACAAGCAGCTCCATCGAGACTTGGCTAGTTTTTTACAGAATTTTTTTGATGGGATTATATCTACTATTCCCATTTTACTATGTCCACGTCCTATTTCCCGCGATGAATCATCGCGCGGGCGGCAAAATGTGGGGTAAAACAAATAAAAAGTGTCGCCCGGCTGTGTGGCAAATAATGGATAGTGAAACGCGACACTATACGCCTGTTCTCTCGTTACTCCGCTGTGGGACCACAGCCTGGGGGCATGTCTCTGTAGGCTTTGGGTTACACAGTTTTTGGTGTTCTTTTAGATTTCAAATTGTTCATGGAATGTAATAGAATTGTCTAGAAAGTGTGTTCTATTTTCAAAAACGGTGGTATTGTGGTCAGTTGATGAGGGATCAGTAGTATATTTTGAAAAACAATACACGATCCTCTACAACAGACTACACAATAGAATTGTAAAAATACTCAATTTTGTCGGTTAATATTTCGAATCGATGATCGAACTATCGTTTGTCGGAATAGACCCTCAGCCCACTAGACAATATGGCTGTCCACGTTTATAAGGACTATTCAATTTCAATGTCATTCCCATACGAAAGTGACTTCTCTACCAACAAAGAACTGTTGATGATGAAGAACGACTTCGAATTAAAATTTAGTTAAAGTTAGAGTTACGGTTATACAGTGCAGCTGCCGTTGCCGCTTTTCTGACATCACAGGTGTCAGAAAAGGTAAAATGGTAATGGCTATCACCACTAAGGTGACAAAGAAGCTTAGCTCGCCTGATACTAAGCCGTTACCTATAAACTTGCACAAAGAGCTATCACTCGCCCCAAATTTGATAAGGAATATCATCAAGTACTAGAACTAAAACTGGACGTAAAAGACAAAGCGCACCCGAATTACCGCCGCCAACGGGTATGATTGAAAAGCGAAAGGTGAGACGCACCGTACAGGGGGATCGGATTACATTGAGTTGTAGTATATGTGGAAAACTCAGATGTAATGTAGTTGGTTTTTATGGGTATACTGTATTGTATAGTTGTTTTGGAATCGGAAAAGTTGCAGTAAAATAAGGTTGCAAGTGAAAATTATCGTAAGTATAGTTCAACCCGTGAAACATTAAAGGAATTATAATAAAGGGGTCCGTATACTAGAAAGGATTTGGATAAAAGCCGCAAAAAAAAGCCTCTAAAACAACTCAGCTTTATTTTTTTACTTTATAAAAGTCCTTATAAGGCTTAGTGATTAGGGTGGCGTTAAGAGGGTTTGGTAATCTGAAGTTCGGGGAAAGGTAATGGTAGATTGGAAATCGGTAGTAGTCAGTATGATAGGCTTTGTGATTGATCATAATCTCACAATGGTAGTGATGATGTAGCTAACGGTGGTAGTAGCCCGTCCGGAGGCCATCAGGCGGGAAGCTTTTTCCGCCAACGGATTAGCTTGGCTATCCAAAGGGTAAATGCTGCCAGCCTGCTGGGAACTTTGCCATTAATCGGTAGCAGGGGCAGACTTGATAAAAAATATGTATATGAATTGTATTTTGTACATATTTGTCGTAGATACCTAATGTAAATATTTTAATAAACTATCTTTTCCTTCAAAAGAGATTTTAATGTAGGTATGTTAAATTTCTTCATATACTGCATAATCCGAGATAATCCGGCGGGCACGGCGAAGCGCGCTTGCACGCCAACGCTGTGGGCTAGCCACCGCACTAATCGATTTTACGTCAATTTCAATTAGCCGTATTATACCAAGTACTTAGTGATTATTACCTAGGAATGTGAGCCTAGTAAAGTGATTAACCTCTGTTATAGGAGCTGGGTCTTGGGAAAGGGGAAAGAGCACCTAGTAAAGCTGTTTACGAGATATTATGAGATGAGGAGGTTTTTACTACACGAGCTTGGTATGCCGAGCATGAATTAAATCCTTACTATTATTATAAACGCGAACATTTGTATGTATAGATGTTTGTTACTCTTCCACGCAAAAATTACTGAATGGATTCTAATGAAATTTGGCACGCTGATAGAAAATATCCTGGATGAACACATAGGGTACTTTTTATCCCGGGAAAGTAATATCTCCCCCGGATACGCGGTTGAAAACGCGGGGTGCAACTAGTAGGATATTTTTGGATGTTATCGATTCGTAAAATAAGTTAGGTTCATCATGCTAAAAACCTTTGTTCATGGGAATAACTCCAATATCACATTTTTTTCATAAATATGTTTATAAGATATATCACAGACGACTGACGTCATAGGTATGGCTACCCACACTTGTAATAGTTGAAACCTCGGCTGCATCTCAAGGTGCTCTTGAAATGCTCTTCAGTTCGCCCACTTACATCGTTCTGAAACCCTGATGTACTTTGTGCCTAAAGGTCGTCTCAGCTCAACAGGTAAAAAAGGCTCCAAGTTATACTTTTATGTAATCTATCCACATCGATTTTTAGTTTGGGCACGTTTGGCACTATAAAGTCATAGTCATTGTAAGGAACTCCTTGAACAGATTGTTGATAAAAAGAAATTATGATTTTTACACATTAAAAAAAAAGATGGTGATTAGAACAATAGAATAAGCAAACAAAAAAATTGAAAAAAATCGTATAATTTTTGTTAGTGGACGCGACCAATCGCCCACAGTCATAATAAAGTTATCAAACGTTGATTAGCTAAAATTCCGAAGTCTTTATCTGACACGTGACATTTGGTGATTGAAAGAGTGAGACGGGGCACACTATTACACTGATTTAGTTAAAAGCGATTATGAATACGAGGGATAGTGGATAATAATATAACAAAAGTCATAATTGGTCATAGAATCGAAAGCAGGGAGGCTTTTTGATAGCTGAGAATAGACTATCAAAATCTATGTTATCCAAAACTACATCTTTATACCCTTTAAGCTTTTTCTCAAACAATCTGATTCCTCCATTTAACTATCAAACTATACTAGCATATGACTAGCATGATATATCCAGATGACATTATTATTTCAGTGTTAATTAGGAGGCGTAGATCTTTATTACGCATAAATTACTCCGAAACTCGAAATATGTAAGTGCTTCACTTATAAGGTGGTGCTGATTTTTTTATACGTCTATGGGTTCACTATTTATATTGTCACGCGATGATGAGGCTAACTTATAGAGCTTTATACCAAGAACATCAAACAATTAACATCTCTCTGATCGACGCTTGGTTTATTCAAGGTCACATATACTCTAATTGGCCAAGCCAAGAACACACAATGCAGTGATTGGTCCTTACTGTTCCAAATCAGTATCATCTTGGTCATCGCAGCTAATCTGTACTGATTAGTTGCGAATTTGTGATGACCAAGAATCAGGACACATATCATGAAACATGCATGAGACGCATTTAAATTAAATATTGTTAAGTCGAGTTGGTCACAACACTAGCTCGACTCTCGTATCAGCTAAAGGACTGTTATGAGTTTGACAGATCGAAACAAGATGGTTTCTCGCGTGTTTGGAAGAGTTTTATTGTTTCTTTAATATTATTTTTAGGGCTTGTTTGATGTAAATATGCTCAAACAATATATACATTTTATATTAGCAGTAATGGTAGGCCTGTCTGAAGTGTCCAGAAAGTTTGACGTTATGTCATTACCTCACGATAATGTCATATAAAATACCTGATTGAAATTAATCCATGATGATACTGACTGCGTAACTCTTTGATACAAAATTACTTTAAAACTTATGCCGTTATATCTCCTTTAAAAGATAAGTGAGGACGTTGCTAAGCAGCTGCATTGCATCTTTGGTTAATCAGCTATGTGATCGACCTTCGGCTCTCGGATGCCAGCAATTAATATGGTGGTAAAAACTCGACGGCCAAGTGTCGCAGTCACACGGCTCGTCAGTTCCTGTAACTCGCTTGAGCGCGCGGGAGTAGGGAGTTGCATATATTTAAATATGGAAGATAAGTAAATGTGCGTAGATTTCTATCGGTTTTTTTTAACATAGATTTTACTTGTTGGGTTTACAAAAAAAAAACATGATAAAAGGCGTTATATTTATACACTGGTATACTGTTTTGGCAGCTCCTCTTGAGAGCCAATTGTCTTTAAGGTTTGAGGATAGCGGTAGCACCATTACCTATCCACGCAAAAAAATAACTACTTAAGCTTAAAACACTCCTCGCATCCCTAATTCTTCCCTATATGGCCTGGGTCATCATCATCATCAGCCTATAATGTCCCACTGCTGAGCACAGGCCTCCTTTCACAAACGAGGGTGAAAGGGCATGGGCAGATACTCCACCACGCGTGCCCACTGCGGATCGGTGGAGGTAGGCTAGTGGTCAACCTACTGTTGGAGTTGTCAAGCCGCGTAGTCGTTAAGCTAGTTGCAGGCCTATTAGCCTGCAACTAGCTTAACGACTATCACTATTAAGTGATAACCGGGACCAACGGCTTTACGTGCCTTCCGAAATACGGAAACGCTCGATTTGAAATACCACTAGGCGGTCACCCATACAGGTACCGACCACGATGGTGGTAGCTTAACTTTGCCGATCGATTAAGAACGGCTAATCATGCTACACCACGAGCGATTCGGCCTGGGTAAAAAAATATAATTCTAATATGCTCGCCAGTTAGATTATCAAACAAGATTTGACGGGTATTTTTTGGTTTATGAAAAAGATAAAGCGTGTCAATGTTTGGGGGCTCGTGACGTCACTTGTTTGTGACGTGACAAAAGTGTACCATGGCGTGATGTCTCACGGAACGTCATCATACCACATCTTCGTAATTTTTTGTTTGATTGACAAAAGAAAAAAATACGTGACTAATATTTTTTAATAATGTAAATGACGTACTAATTAGAATTATACAGGACACTAGCTCATTCCACAACTCATAAAATTGAAGTCTTTGACTCAACGCCCTTTATTTGGACTTAAATTAATGACTGGTTGACAACCGTATAGTAGCTTGTCTTTCGTCAGAGTTATTACCCCTGAATTAATTATGCTTTCATAAATGCAGTATCCATTTCACATACAAATCTCTACAGCACCAGAATACCATTATAAGTGCAAAGGAGCCACAATTAAACAAAGAATGTCCACGAACTCTTGCACAAATATCTCAAGCGTCCACATTTCGGTCACAGAATGACAGTAAATTATAATTTTTTCCATTAATTTCGTTTTGGTATTCCGAAAAACGTAATTACTGAGGTTGCGAAATAAATGCATGCTAATTGAGATTTTTCTCTTCGACATATAAAATTTTACGGTGATAATTTATTCTCGTTTACAAGAATAAGGCGGTGATACTTCTGAGACAGGAAAGTACTAGTTTTTTTTTTATACGTGGAAGTCGGTATACTAGCATAGGGTGCGCCTGATGGCAAGCGGTTACCGTAGCCATATGGACTCTTGCAACACATGGGGCATCACTCACGCGTTACCAACCCTTTCCCTCTCCCCGATGAGCTTTGGTGACCTTACTCACGCGCAGATATTCTGTAAGGTCTGGTTCTGTGGTCTTCCCCAGTCGAGGTTATGCTCTAAGTCTCTTGGTAGAGACAGGTACTAATATTATAATATCGTAAGTGATTTTGTTTATTTGCTATCTGACGTCTAAACTAATCGTAATGAAAGGCAGGCAACCTATATGAAGAGAAATAGCGACGATGAAGTGACATGAACTCCTGACATTTAGGCAATTTTAGGCTTTTTACGTAGGTAGACTGTAAATATCGGTTACGTGAGCTGGCACAGACAGCTATCTTTATTTCCTATTTTTTGCGAGTTATTGATAAATTATTAATAATTTAATCAAACGTCATCCATTATGATTTTTGTTTGTTTTATTTTGTGTCCTTTAAAATTCAGTCTTCAAGGCGATGAAAGCTCAGTGGTAGTGACGTCGGATACCGAGATGTAGGTCCCGGGTTCGAATCCTACAATGAGCTTGAGCTTTCGGTGAAGGAAAACATCGTGAGGAAACCATAGCACGGTGGTAGGGTACTTTGTAGTACCCGTCTGGCTGACCACCCTCAAGTTGAAAATCTGTCGCCAAGCACCTTTCGGTGTGTTTCGATAGCTGCACTTGAGACCCAGTTTCTTCTAGGCTTTGTGTGCTAAGCTTAGCTCTTAAAATTCATCGCTGATAGTTAGTTACCTTGGGAACCTTTTCAGCTAATCTTTGCAATGGTTCATTCAAAAATTTCGCTTGGTTCAATAAATCAAAAATCAATGGTTTGACACCTTATTATTATGTAAAGTTATGATCCTTTATGTAAAAATAATGGATGGGTGGTGGATCTAGCCCTCTCCAAGACTTAATCACTTTTTAAACATTTTAAATGGACTTTACGAACTAAAAAAGGAAGATCCAAGTGAATTACCTACAACAATAATAAGTGTTTAAGCTAGAGTCAGAATGGCTGGCGGTCAATTTTAACTTAAGAGGAAATGCTAGTGGCGTTTGTTCCATACAAACGTAATCCTCAGTTTCCTCTCTGGATAATGACACTAGAGCAATGATTATTTCACCATGCGATCTGTAGGTACCACTGTATGTCCCTCGGTTGTGTTTTTCTCCATCCATAGCCATTCATTAAAAATAGCCCCAAAGCATCTGTTAATGCAATAAATGATTTTTTTGTAAATGTTGGTAAGCGCCTAGCGGACAATATTCAATCAAAAAATTACCATTCACCAAACCTAAGCACTCCTAAGAATAATTATGTATGTAACTCTCTCACTTTCTTTGAACTGGATGATGCAGAAATAGATTCTGTTATTTTAAATCTGCGTAGTGACTGTGCGACAGGATATGATGAAATTCCCGCAAAAATTATTAAGTATTGTCGAAATACTCTCGTTCCACCCATCGTCTATATCTGCAACTTGGCGTTAACGACTGGAATCTTTCCCAATGCTCTCAAAACTGCCTTAGTTCATCCGATCCCTAAAAGTAGTTCAATGGATAGCCTAAACAATCTAAGACCAATATCAGTTCTAACTGCTTTGTCGAAGGTCTTGGAGAGAGCAATCAACAACCGCCTAAATAAGTTCTTGGAAACATACCAAATAATATCGGTTAACCAATTTGGTTTTCAACCGGGAGTCTCTACAGAAGACGCTGTGATCAGCTTAACAACTAGTGTAGTGAACAGCTTTGATTCTAAAACCAAATGTATAGGTATATTTTTGGATCTATCCAAGGCCTTCGATACTGTTTCAATTCCCATTCTCTTGAATAAGTTGCAGTCTATTGGCGTGAGGGGAACTTGTCTTGATTTATTTTGTAGTTACCTCACTGAAAGAACACAAATGGTCAAGATAGAAGGCCACATAAGTGACGAGATGCCCCTTACCTTTGGAGTACCGCAGGGTAGTATCTTAGGGCCAACCCTGTTCAAAATTTATATTAACGAACTTTGCCAACTTGAGATCCCTCACTGTAAAATTATCTCCTATGCAGATGATACCGCACTTCTTGTAACTGGTCCAAACTGGAATCTCACAAAACTATATGCTGAAAACGCATTAAGAATAGTCACGGGATGGCTTAATGCGAACTTGTTAACGCTAAACGTTGACAAAACAAAGTATATGACGTTTTCTTTGCAAAGATCAAATAGACCTGCAAAAGAATTTTCTATCACTGCACATACTTGTTCTCCTCTAGCAAAAGATTGTGAATGCCTTAACATCTCCAGAACTGAAACTTTTAAATATCTTGGCGTACTATTAGATGATGCTCTTAATTGGCATAAACATGTTGACACTGTTTGTGCAAGGGTCAGGAAACTTATATTTGTAATGAAAAAACTCCGGTCCTCAGCTGATCGTGGTAGCTTATTTATGGTTTACGATGCTTTGTGCAAATCAATAATAACTTATTGTATCCCTGTATGGGGTAGAGTTGACAAAACTTATTTCTTAAAACTGGAAAGGGCACAGAGGGCTGTCCTCAAAGTAATGTTATGCAAACCCTATAGGTACCCTACTGTTGACCTATACCAGGAGTGCAAAGTCCTAACTGTGAGACAGTTATTTGTTCATAACACGTTATTACGACGTCACTCTTCAGTACTATACCCGACCTCCCAATCAAATTTGAACCGTCGAAGAAGACACCAAGCATGTCCACAAGATAGCGTTAAAACAACATTTGCAACTAGAAATTATGACTGGATTAGTTCACATCTTTATAACAAAGTTGATAAAGAACTGGAAATCATACACCTTAGTAAATTTGAATTAAAAAAGAAACTCAACGCTTGGCTGCTTGAACTAGATTACGCAGGAACTGAAAACTTACTTCTCTAGCTTTTTATTTCCGTTTAATTCATTAATTATTATTATATTGTTACACGGTCAGTTTTATTTTTATCTTGCTCTCTGTCACCTAACATACACTACACATACCAAACACAAACATATCCATACACACCATCACACTGTCACACTATCGCACCACACAATATACACCCTACTAATTGTATTAATAAATAATTTGCAAGATTGTATCCCTGTACACTAAACTTAATGAAGCTGTTCGGAGGAACTCTGTCTCCCATATTACAGATTTATTTCTAGCTTGGGAGACAGAAGCCTCATCAAATGTTGTAAAATACGCCTACCTTACTTAATTTTCACCTTGTAATTGTACATCAAACTGTGGTAGGCTTGTATAAATAAATAAATTATTATTATTAAAGCCCTTCTTATTATGATTCTTGTTTTTTTTCTTTAAATCGATCTAGTTTTGGTGGAGGAAATCGGGGATTACGAAATAGCGATTTCGTCTAATTTAAATAGGTATAATCGGTTCAAGCTGTAGTTGTCTCTATCGCCCTCGGGCGGGATAGCTCGGGCATAGCGCGACAGCAATAGATATGTTAAAAAACTATTTTTCAAATTTATTGCAGCCATCCTTTCCTCTTAAGGCCGGGATTCATCAAAAATCGATTACTTACAACAAATTGCGATTTAACAACCGAGTTTAAGTTGCGCCGTGTGTTCGCAAAAGTAGATTAAGTTGGAAGTGAAGCAAAGTCAATGTGTGAGTAAAATTGTTAGCTGCCTTGAAATTATGACATGTTGTTGAATGATGGATTTTGCTGACTCTTCCAGATACACTTGGAAATATAAACTAAAATATTGTTGTGATAACAATCTACCTAGGTAGAACTTTATTTACAACAAATATGTACAAAATACAATCTATATATAGAAAATTTCCTCAAGCCTGCCGCTGCTTCCGATTAACGGCAGGGTTCCCAGAAGGCTGGCAGCGTTTCCTCTTTGGATAGCCAAGCTGACGCGTTGGCGGAAAAAGCTCCCCGCCCACTGGTCTCCGGAGGTCTCGATCAATTTTGATAACAAGGTGCGAGCAAAACGGCGAGCTTCGGACCCCCACGGTCCCATGGTCTCGACCGCAAAAGGCACAAAAATATAGTTGGGTCCAATCGATGCGTATTTTTTGAATTTTGAATTTTCCGCACTGGCCGCAGCTGCCCCTGCAGCTTTACAAGAATATTGTTTGTATTGTTGGACTAGAACTTTGTGTGCTTTCTAGCCTGGGCTCCTAGACAAGATGGTTTTCGACAATCGTCATCGTTACTAAACGATCAACCTTTGTATGGGATTGACATTTCAAATCGAAATGTTACGTGATTTTTAACAATCCCTTATGTCACTCCCATACAAAGCTTGATCGTTTACTAACGATAACGACTGTCGACAACCATCTTGTCTAGGGGGGCTGGTAGCATGTAGATGTGCAGATTGCACAAAATCATACAATAAAGTGGTATGTGTTCAAGCCTATACAAAAAACCTACTTACAGTTTATTCAGAATCACTAGCAGAACTGATTCCATTATTAAAACCATATTAAAATCATCTACTGTAACTTTGCAGATTTTCATTAATTTTAAGAACTTTTTGGTATGTGTTATTGTAAAAGCCCGAATACCGGTAAATACTAGGTTTTACGATTACATCTCAGGATTTACCAACATAAGCTGGTAAATGTAATGTTTGATATGAAACGAGACGATTTTATCGTACTCGCTGAACAAGTTTAGTTAAACAGAAATTATTTTCCATGTTTACCGATTCTTTGAGGTAAAACCTAAGATTACTGAGTAAATCCTAGTAAACATCCGAAATTAATAATTATCACAGAACAGTTCGTACTTATACCATTTGGTGGGTTTTTGCGTTAAAATATCAATATGGAAAACGAGGAGCCTCCCAGGATAAAGGTAAGGACTTACCAGGAACTCCTATGGCAATCCAATGATTATGCGCACTATCACAAATCACAAATTTCACATGCGTTTCTATCTGTAGTGTATTTCGTACTGAATGTTGCGAGGCGCGCGCGTCTCGTTTTACTCGCACACACGCGCTTGGCGATGCGTCGCCGAAGTATGTAGAAGATTCCCGAAGCTCTTTTCTCGCTCACACATAAAAAGTGTGGGAAAAGGAGAGGAATCGGGAAGCAGAGGCTCGTCATTGATACTCAATATGAGTAGGTTTCTACTATAAATATTATTATAGGTATTTTGGCCTAAACATCCTCCGCCGCCTTGAGAATACGTAGTGTTCTCAAAAGAAAGAAAAAATAATTAATTATAAGAACTAATTACAGATTATAATAATTACTAAAGTACTGAATATAAGATGCGGTATGATTAATTTTTATTGTGAGGGTAATGGACATAACTTGACAATGGGTCTTTTGAATGATCCATTTGAAGTTTTTACTAAAGCGACGCGGATATTTCCATCCTTGCCAGGATAAACTTGTGATATTATGCCCAACGGCCAACGTAAAGGGGGAATATCATCTTGGTGTATAAGAACCACAGTACCAATCTTAATGTTATCTTTATCAATGAGCCATTTCTGTCTAACTTGAAGATTATGTAAATATTCTATACGCCATCTTTTCCAATAGCTACACACCATCTGATCTAATAATTGTTTCCGACAACGTAAAGATATGGTTTCCTCGGACACATTCTGAAGCGGCAATGAAGTCAATGGTGAAGCCATTATAAAGTGAGCGGGAGTAAGAGGCTCCGGGTAGGGATCCTCAGATAAAATGCAAAGCGGTCTAGAATTTAAGACTGTTTCAATTTGGGTAAGAACAGTGAGGAGCTCTTCATAGGTGAGGAGCTGCGAACCGATAACACGGTATAAATTAGTTTTAATCGATTTTATATTAGATTCCCACAATCCTCCGAAATGTGGGGCGCGGGGTGGAATCATTTTCCATTCAATGCGGTACTGATCGGTAAGTAGTTCTTGTAATTGAGCTTTAGCTCCGACAAAGTTAGTTCCGTTATCGGAGTAAAGAAAAGAAACAGGTCCTCGACGGGAAATGAATCGCTTAAAAGCGGAAATAAAAGTATCTGATGACACATCAGTTGCCAATTCGATGTGTACAGCTTTGGTTAATAAGCATATAAACAAACAAATATATGCCTTTTGGCTCTTTTGACCTCTGCGTCTACATAATGTTACTTTAATGGGTCCAGCATAGTCAACACCCGTATGCACAAACGCTTTGGTCTCCTGAACGCGGCAAGAGGGTAAATCAGCCATTTTTGGGCTGAGAAATGAAGGGGAATTTTTAAAACAAAAGTTACATGAATGTACTCTGTGTCTAATGACACTTCTAGCGGACAGTATCCAATATTTCTGGCGCAACAGTGAGCTCAGAAGATTGGCACCAGTATGGCAATGAGCACGGTGAAAATAGTCTATAATAAGATGAGTAACGTGGTCATGTTTAGGTAAAAGAGCGGGATGCTGAGCTTCATACGGAAGATTTGCATTTGAAAGTCTACCTCCAATTCTAATAATTTTATCTTGATCTATAAAGAGGTCAAGTTTTTTAAGAGGGGAAGATAATTTAACTTTTTGAATATTATTAAATAAATTTTGAAAATGAACTTGTTGTACAGAGCGTATTAAATATACTTCAGCTTTATTTAGCTCAGAAGCTGTGATGTGGCTGTGACCTTGATCACGAGAAATTATGCGAGAAAATCTAAGTATGTATACTATTATGCGTAATATTTTATTCCATGATGAGTATTTCAGAGCAAGCTCGTAAATTAAATTAGGCTCAACAGAAGCGGACGCGGTACAAGTAACAAGCGTTTTACTATTAAATTCAGGTAGGTCCTCACAGCATTCGGGACTAAATGGAGTGATAGGCCATTCTGAAACTGGATCTTTTAACCATTTCGGGCCGTGCCACCATAAGTGATGTGACACTAGCTGCTCAGGTAAAATACCTCTAGAGAGACAGTCGCTAGGATTTTCTATACCACTAACGTGGTAGAAATGTTTTGGGTCAAGATTTTCTTGACATTTAGCAATGCGGTTACTAACGAAAACATTCCATCTATGTGGAGATGAATGTATCCATGACAGAGTAATTTTAGAATCGGAGAATGCGAATATATTATCAATAGCGGTTCGAGCACTATAAGTCTCATTAATTAATTTAATAAGTTTTGACAGAAGAACAGCGGCGCATAACTCTAAACGAGCAAGCGAAACTACCTTTACAGGTGCAACCTTAGATTTCGCACACACCAACCGTACGTGTATGTTACCATCAGGATCAGTCACATGTAAATATATGATGCAGCCATATGCTTTAAGACTGGCATCAGCAAAACCAACAATATTTGTTTTGCAGCCCATAGAAACGGCTAAATGACGCGGTATTTTTAATGTAGAAAGAAGAGGCAATTGCTCTTTGAATTTATTAAAGAGAGAAACGATAGAGTCTGGGGGTGTTTCATCCCAATCAATATGAAGATTCCATAAATCTTTAATTAATAATTTGGCAAACAATACCACTGGGGCAGCAAATCCGAGTACATCCCACAAGCGGGCAATTGTTGACAGTATGAATCTTTTGGTGCACTTGTCGTGTAAATCAGATGTAGTAAAAGTGAAGCTATCATCTGCAGGAATCCATTTGAGGCCTAGAATTTTGAGGTTATCATTGTCTGAAAAATCTATAGCAGCCCGATTGGATTGCGGCACAGAGACCAGCAACTCCTGTGAGTTACTTGCCCATTTGGTGAGATCAAAACCACCAGCTTTAAAAAGAGAGATGAGCTCTTGAGATAAGACTTTAGCTTCTTCTAAAGAAGGAATGGAAGTGGCTAAGTCATCCATATATAGTTCACGCGAAGCTACTTCAGCAGCGTGAGGGAATAGGTTTTTCTCATCCGAGCATAACTGGCGCACAGTGCGCATGGCTAAAAACGGACTGGACTTAAGACCGAATGCAACTCGGTTAAATTGAAATACGCGGATCGGATCATTGGGATCAAAACGGAATAATATTTTTTGATATTTTCTATGCTCATCAATAACAGCAATTTGTAGGTACATTTGTTTTATATCTGCTGTAATAGCAATGGGAAATAAGCGGAAGTTCAGTAATACAATAAACAAGTCAGATTGTAAATTGGGTCCCGTATGTAAAATATCGTTTAGTGATATGCCATTGTGACATTTAGCACTAGCATCGAGTACTATACGAACTTTTGTTGTTTCTTTGTCTTGCCGTACGACGGGATGGTGTGGTATGAAGTACCCTTTATCATGGTCGTCAGAATCGGAAGGCAATATTTCAGATAAGTATTTTTTATCTAAGTACTCCTGTATAACCTCATTATAACTAGCGCGTAGCTGTGGATCGCGTAGCTTGGTACGCTCCAAAGCAAGTAAACGGCGGTGAGCAACGGAACGGGAATCACCTAACACGTCAGGATCCTCACGAAAAGGTAACGCGGTGCAATATCTGCCTGCGGAGTCCCGTGAGAAGTTACGAGAGAACAGCTGTTCACACTCCTTTTCGGCCGAGCTCATAAATTTTTGCGCGGGAATTTCTTCGAGCTCCCAAAACTTAAGTAGGGAATCATCTAAAGAAATAGTAAGGTCATTGGGACCAGAAATGAAAAAAGTCGCGGTATTAAAATAAGTGGATGCATTTTTATTAATATTAAAGTTAGCGGGAACGTCGCCCATAAGAATATAACCGAACACGGTTTCAAGGGCAGAAGGAGCGGGAGGTGCAATAATTTTTTGACCTAACAATAAAAATGGGAACAATTGTGCCCCGAGAACTACTTCGACCTCTCCGGGGATGTGCCACAGAGGGTCAGCGAGCGGTAAGTTACCTAAATGTTGCACTATAGAAGTCTCAACATATTCAGTCGGTAACCTGTCAGTAATGCAATCAACGACAAGAGCGGTAATATTATAAAAATATTTTTTATTTTTCGCGGTTATTTTAAGTTGAACGTAGCCGTGAATAGGACGCGAAGTGGATCCTACACCCTTTATAAAAGAATTGCTAAGCGGTATTATATTTAAATTTAGTTGTTTACAACAGGCAGTTGTAATTATGTTGTTTTGAGACGCGTTATCTATTAAACATCTAACTGAAATATATTTATTGTCCTTATTAGACGCATAAACTTGAGCGGTTGATAAAAGTACAGTAGTATGGGAAGGATTTAATTTATTAAAAGAATCGCGTTCGTTATCATTATTCTTATCAACTCGCGCTCGGGTGCATAGCGACACCGGTTGCGGAGCGTCCGTAGCGTTAGAAGGAGACGCGGTCGGATGCGCGGGCGAGGCTGCGCACGGGAGCGGTCGCGGCGCGGCGCTGGCGGCGGCGGACGTCTGCGCGCAAAGCTGCGCGATGCGGTTATCGCTATTATCAAGACGCGCCGAGTGAGAGGGACGCGAGTCGGAAACTATTTGTTGCGATTGTGAATTACTATCCAAATGCAAAAGAGAATGATGGTGTTTATTACAAGTTTTACAACTATACGACGACTTACACTGAGAAGCAGTATGCGTAAGGCTGAGGCAGTTTACACAGCCTTTTTTAGATTTAACAAAATCTAAACGATCTTTAGTATTAAGTGCTTTAAAAGATGAACAATTAAAAATCTGATAGTGATCAGATTTATTACAAAATAAGCAAGTGCTTTTATTATTATTATTACGTGCAAGGAAAGCATGGTGGACTGTGTTTGAATTACGCGGTTGAGACCGAGAAGCGGGCGGATTATTAAGGTTGCTACCGACTGGGGCGGTTCGCGCGGAGCCAGCAATTGGCGTAGAAGTGCGATCTAATATTTTTACTTGCGATTTAATAAAATCAACAAAATCCTTATAAGAAGGAATTTCTTTATTCCTCATAAACATTTCAAAGGAATTAGCGGTTGCGGGATCTAACTTCTTTAAAGCTAAAGAAAGTAAGATAAAATCTTTTATATCTTCAATACCTAACTGTTCCAAAGCAGATACAGAAGCGTGGAAAGTTTCAATGAACGTATTTAAAGACGCGGAATTATTTAATGCGGGTTTAATATTGAATAAATTGGACATGTAGTGTGAGCCTAATGCTCTTTTATCTTGATATTTTTGAACTAAGCTGTCCCAAATAGAATTATAATTATCACCGGACGGTATAATACCTGCCGTGATTTTTAAAGCATTTCCTGTTAATTTACCTACAAGATATTGTACTCTTTGAGAATTCGAAAGATCAGGATTTGAATGTATATTAGATTTAAAAGATTCAAAGAAGACGGGCCAATTTTCTATTTTTCCATCAAATGACGGAATTTGAATTGGTGGTAGTTTGATACGACCTTTATATTGGGACGGAATAGTATTCTGCGCAGACACATTCGACGTAGTATTTGTCTTACTGACGATAAGAGAACGAACCCTTTCTATTCGGGTGTACACTGTATCAAATGAAATCATTTTTTTATAATCAATCTTATATTCTGGATCAAGTTGCATATTTAACGCGTTAATTGTATCTAAATTGGCACTAAATTCATGACGAATTGTACTAATAATTTCAGTGTCCGCCATGAATGTCTCTGAGGAACGAAGGTCTGCACTCGCGGATGTGGAAACATTCTTAGAAGAATCATATAAGAACGATAATTGTTCAAAAATAGCTTCATTTTTAGCTTCCAATATTTTAATTTTAGTTTCAATAGCTTCCATTGTGAAAGATTGCGTAATAATAAATTGCAAAATTACCTAATTAAAGTAAAATGACGTAGGTAAGTAGGTAGGTATATCCAACAGTTTAGGCACCTACCTATATAGGTATGAAAGTTTATTTCAAGTCGACAGACAAGGCTCATAGAATGCAATTATATGCGTAGTAATAGTACAAATAGTAAGTACGTATTGCGGTTATTAGTACACCATATGATTTCGTATAATAAGATACGAATCGGTACCTATAAAATCTAAGTCCTAAAAATATGGAGGAGCGGCGGCGGTATTGAATACCTAACTACTTTTTATCACGATTGGCGTGGTAAAAATGGCGGGAGTACGAAATAACGTATTTATATAGTCTAAAACCTATTTATGAGGTATAAGACTTGCGTATTATGAGGTATATACCTATTTAGAGGCATAAAACCTATAGAAAGCGGGAAATTATACGTGATTTGATATGAAATTAAATTACTGTAATGGCTGACTCAAAATGAATCCGCTCGAAGGCGTACCAGAAAAAATGGTGGGTTTTTGCGTTAAAATATCAATATGGAAAACGAGGAGCCTCCCAGGATAAAGGTAAGGACTTACCAGGAACTCCTATGGCAATCCAATGATTATGCGCACTATCACAAATCACAAATTTCACATGCGTTTCTATCTGTAGTGTATTTCGTACTGAATGTTGCGAGGCGCGCGCGTCTCGTTTTACTCGCACACACGCGCTTGGCGATGCGTCGCCGAAGTATGTAGAAGATTCCCGAAGCTCTTTTCTCGCTCACACATATGATGTGGGAAAAGGAGAGGAATCGGGAAGCAGAGGCTCGTCATTGATACTCAATATGAGTAGGTTTCTACTATAAATATTATTATAGGTATTTTGGCCTAAACACCATTGACACTAGGTAAATTTACAGGTAAATCTTACGATTTACCGTTGTTCGAGCTTCTACAGTAACATATGGATAAATAATCTTATAGGGACTTTATGAATATGGGACAGTTATGGAAACAGTAACTGAATTAGGCAGCTCTAGTCTTTTGCCTATGGCTTCAAATTGAAGCAAATAATTTAAAATATACCTCTTAAGAATCCAATATTTCAGCTTATGGTTTCCAGGCGACATATCATTCGCCACCTCAACAAGAAACTGTATCACATATCATATAGCCACGTTTATTTATATCCAATTAATTGATTGTACTTTAATGATCGATTTTATTTAATCGAAATGTCAACGGTATCATGTCGCTAATGACGAGTAATTATCGAGTTAATTATCCGAGATAATGCATTTTAGTAATTGAAATAATTTTCAAATGTGATACTGAAAAAATATGTGTTAGGGTTGTCCGCTGCGTTTAAGCAAGAATACAAATAAATAAAAAAATGCAGCAAATATTTTGTTTTAACTATGAAGTCCAGTTGATATTTACCAAAAGCTGCGTCCATTTTGTTACCATAAGAATTATAATATTCTTATTATATTACCATCATAGTTATTCCATCTCCATTTGGTTAATTTGTAGTTTATTTGACGAAAAAAAAATGAAAGTAAACACAATTTTAAGGCCATTTTCACACGAGACGATAACGACACTGTAAAAATGTCGTGACGATTTATTTTATATGCAGTGCGGTGTTGTCGTGTGTGAAAACGGTTTATAGAACCGTATGATCCGGTAAATGGTCCCGACATTTTTACGGTGTCGTTATCACTTCGTGTGAAAACAGGCTTACAGGCATAACGCATACCTGAGTAGGTTCCTTCCTGCGGTAAGGAAACTACTCAGTAGTACCTAACTACCTCAGGAACGGGTTCTCCATATGTGACGTATCAGAACTGTCTATCTATAAAATTGAGTTCATTTTAGTTCTCTTTTGTCATTTGAAAAACATCTTCCCGCACCGCTCCACTGCCGCAGGAACCTATACTCAGTTCTGCGCTATGCCTATAATAAACCAACAAAAAATATATTTTTTTTTAGATTAAAAATTAAAAAATCGGATGCTAAAAAGGTTAGTTGATTATATCACTTGAGCATCACATTTTTATTCACTCTGCCACAGGTTCGGAATATACATAAAGCCAAAGAAATTGTCTCCGTACAAATTAATGAATATTGCATTCAATTAGTTTTGAGATTATATGGTTCAAAAATGCATATACCTAATGCGATATTTCAATGTTGCGTGGAATATTTCAGATAATAGTCATATTCAAAAATACGGTGTTTTCTAGGTTATCTTTCCGTTTGAAACTGAGTCGCGGTTCGTCTTGTTATACGGCAAAATAAACGAAGTTCTTTTTTAAATATGTCGGTATTATGGTGTTTATTCATTCCTTAGTCGGAATATTTTATTTTTCTTTCTTGACGTGTAGGGTCGTTTCTTATATGCATTTAGCAACGCATCAATCTACATTTCACATGAGTCACATGGCTTTATGCGTTGTAGCTTTGTACTTCTTGCGGTGTCATGTTTTGCGTTGCATTGTCAGTGGGCGGTCAGCTTAATTACTTCGATGCTATTTCAAATATAGAACAGCAGGGGTTTTATTAGTTTTGATACTTGTGCGGTTTCATGTCACAATGTAACGAACCTAGTCGTCACTATTTCTTAGAAGTCACATTTACTAAAGCGTCACTTTTGCAACTGTATTAGGTAAAGTACCAAGTTATCTTTAGCCACATTTATAACTGATAATTATGTTTTGGTTTTGGCTCTAGGTCATAAGTTAAGCTTCTAGGAGGGAAATGGCAGGTTTACCTTCATTGAGCAGATTTTTAATTAGAAGATAGTTTTTAGCTGATCAACATCAAATCTTCAGAACTCATTGATAGATAATGCGACACAAGTTGGCGACATTAGATTTTGATTTTAAGGCCTGGTCATAGAGATCGATCTATGGTTCGATAATATGTTGGCTCGTAGATTTGCTCGCTGTAGTAATGATGTCAAATTAACTTTGTTTAAGGCCTACTGCCAATCTTTCTACACGAGCGGTCTGTGGTTCAACTATACTCAGAGGGCCTACAATGCCTTGCGAGTCCAGTATAATAATGCTTTCAGGGTGTTGTTGCGGCTACCACGGTACTGTAGTGCGTCAGGGATGTTTGCCGAAGCGCGTACTGATGACTTTTATGCGATCAGACGCAAGAGGGTGGCATCACTGATGCGCAGGACACTCGGTAGTGGCAACAACATACTGAAAGTGATATCAGATAAACTTGACTGCCCGTTTCTTAAATCTTGGGTATTAGTAGCGATTGGAGCAGTCAAGTAGCTAATCTTGTCTTCTTTTTATTTTATATTTGTGTTGTAGTTTTAGGTTTATTTTATCCTAACATAGATTTGCCACAAACCACATCTTCTCAGCGGCTATGGGATGGGCCGATCTGCGAGTTAACACGGAAGCATCTTTTAAATACGTGCTTAAGCTCCGCAGATCGTGCCCGCCTTGTAGCCGTTGGTGAGTGGGAATCGGGTTTGTGGCTACAGGCTCTTCCATCGCCCAATACTGGTACATTAATTGATTCTACATCTTTCCGAATTGCAGTATCCCTTCGCTTGGGCGCATCATGTAGTGCTCCGCACCGCTGCCAGTGTGGCACTGCTGTCGACCGGCTCGGTCACCACGGTTTGTCTTGTAGCAGAAGTGCGGGAAGAATTCCCCGCCACTCCAGCCTTAATGATATCATACGTCGGGCTTTTACCACCGCCAACTGTGCGGCCATTTTGGAACCAAATGGCCTCATGCGTGACGATGGTAAAAGACCTGACGGAATGACTCTTATTCCATGGAAGATGGGGCGGCCTTTAGTGTGGGACGCTACTTGCGTAGACACTCTTGCGCCGTCTCATCTTCCTGGAACTCAAATCAGGGCTGGTGCGGCGGCGGAATCAGCGGAGAGCCTCAAAAGGCGCAAATATAGTACCCTTGACAGCGGCTACATATTTGAGCCTTTTGGGGTTGAAACTCTGGGACCGTGGGGACCGGGAGCACATAAAATTTTCAAAGATATATCTGGACGTCTGGTCGAAGCAACACGTGACCAAAATGCTGGTTTTTATTTTGGGCAGAGATTAAGCATTGCCATACAACGTGGCAATGCAGCCAGCATTTTGGGAACGTTGCCTACTGGTAGTGGCTTGTTAGATTAAGGGTTTTTTTTTTTTTTAAGTTTGTAGTAGTTATAGTTTTAGTTTTTAAGTTATCTTGTATCATTATTACATTATGTACCTCCAAAAAATTATTAAATGGTTTATTTTGTTGTGTAATGTGTCTTCTTTATTTTAATTGTAATGTTTTTAATTAATTGTGTGTATATTATGGATTTATATCTGAAATAAATGTATTATTATTATTATTCCATTTATTTCATTTTTTAACATATTAATTACATTTTCAAATATACATATAGGTATAAAAAAAAAAAATATATATATATATATATAATAAAACTGTGGTGGGAACTGTTTTTTAAAAATATAAAAAACAGTTCCCACCGGCATAGGGAACAGGGTCCTAGTTACCGGTGGTTAAGGCTCCAGGCTGAGGAACTTTCTCACAATGCGAGCCGTCTCCAGGAGCACTGCCTTTTGAATCTGGCCCTTGATCCAGCTGCCTAACGCGAGCCTCTTGAGGTGTTTGTCGAGGCTCTTGGCTATAAGGCCATGGGCGGAAACGACTATCGGAACAATGGTTGCCACGTCGATATCCCACATGTCGACAACCTCGTGAACAAGATCAAGATATTTACATTCTTTATCTTTCTCAGTTTTCACAAGGTTCTCGTCATGGGGGATAGCGACGTCAACAATCATTGCACGACGCTCCAGGCGATCTATCAACACAATGTCAGGTCTATTGGCTACAATAGTCCTGTCAGTGATGATAGATCGGTCCCAGTATAATGTAATATGACCATCTTCGAGAACTGGTTCAGGAACATACCTATAGTACGGCACCTCAGATGCCACAAGGCGGTATCTCAGAGCAAGTTGCTGGTGGATTATCCTGGCTACTTGGTTGTGTCTGTGCAAGTACTCGCCATTTGCGAGACGCGAACAACCGGAGATGATATGCCTGAGGGATTCACCAGGGCGATGACATGCCCGACATATGTCGATGGTGCCATCCCTGAGGATATATCTCCGGTAGTTGTTCGTCATCACAACCTCGTCCGTAATTGCACAGACAAAACCTTCGGTTTCCCAAAGAGGTCACCGAAACGTAGCCAGGCCACCGATGCAGGGAAGTCTACATCAGGCCCATGAAGAGCCCGGTAGAACCTTCCATGCAGTTCCTTGCTCTGCCATACCACTCTACGGTCATCTGTGGTGAGCACCACAGGCCTGCGCCAGTTCTGTTTAGCTAAGGATAGAGGGGTAAGTCCATTGTCCACTGCTACCACATCCATATGCATCCCCCCGCCGGCGTGGAGAAAATACTCCCTAAGGTTATATACCTCGCGGTTATGTAGAGTCTTAGCATTTAAAAAGCCACGACCACCACATTTCCGCGGGATATATAACCTCATCACCGAAGATCGTGGGTGATGCATACGGTATGTAGTCAGCAATGTACGGACTGATCTATCCAGGGTGTCCAATTCAGTCTGAGTCCACTTGAGTATGCCAAAGGAGTACATCAAGACCGGCATGACCCAACCGTTATTATTATAATGTTTCTGTTTCTTTTTTTTTTTTCTCAGTTCAAAGAACTGGTAAGAAATGATAATCACGGGCCTAAGCCAAGTGAAGATCACGTGGGGTCTGTTCCTCATTATAAGAACTATGGGGAATATCGTTAGATGGTTGGTTGTGGTTCACTTGTAAAAATTTACGCACAATCCTGCAAGTATTTAATATGGCTGCTTTTTGTAAATTTACGTATGTGAAAGGTGGCAGGTCTAAAGTTTGGATGGATCTATGGAGCTGTCTTGGTATAACGCCAGTGGTGGAGAGTACGATCGGTACAATCGTAACATTTTTTAATTGCCACATGCGAGCTATTTCCTCCTTTAGGTCCGTATATTTGGAAAGTTTTTCACCTATTGTACCTTGCAGATTATGGGTATTTGGTACGGCGATATCTATAATTAATGCTGTTTTGTTATCTTTATCTACTAATGTTATATCTGGTCTATTGTAGTGAGTTGTTCTGTCAGTAAGTATAGCTCTGTCATAGTAAAGTTTGTATTTTGAGTTTTCTAGTACATTATCAGGGACGTATTTGTAGTATGGTTTGTAGGTGTCAGGTATTACATTGTATTTTTGGGCGAGTTTTTGGTGGATGATGTTAGCTACTTGGTCATGCCTATGCTTATAATCAGTCTGTACTATTGCTTTACATGCTCCTGTGATATGTTGAATGGTCTCTGCTGCGCTATTACATCTTCTGCATATGTCTGAAGCTAAAGTTTTTGTAATATATTTTTGATAATTACGTGTTTCGATGACTTGGTCTTGGATGGCGATCATGAACCCTTCTGTCTCGGGGAAGAGTTCTCCTCGTCTGAGCCATTCGTTCGATGCTGTTTTATCGACGTTTGGGTGGTTCAGGTCTTGGAGATGTCTTCCATGGAGTGATTTCTGGGTCCATTCATTTAGTTTGGTCTGTTTGTCTTTTATGTACTCGTTAGCTTGTTTATTACTATTGTGTAGGTTAAGTGGTGTGAATTTACAGTCATTCTGAACTATTGCATTATGAATAATTTATTATTATTATATGGGCCTGGCATATCCACTAATGCGGAGGACATTGTGGAGTACGTCTGCCAAAAGATCCTGGAATTGAGCCGCAACGTCAACTTCAAGGCGTTCGTGGTGTGAGTACCCACCTGTTTTTTGCACCTCGTCATGGAAGAGGACTTTTAGCCGCAGGGCGTGGTGTTCCGTCGCTTTCGCGGACAAGTGTCACACGATCGCACGAAGATAAAGATGGTACGTGCTTTGGTGTTTACTTACAGAGCCTTAAATATTTACATTAACAAAAAATATTATAATATTTATGTTAGTTTGTAAGGTATATCTTTGGGCCACATGTAGCCTGAAAATAAACGCTTTATTATTATTATAGCTTTTTGAACATTGTTTGGCCAATTATAAAAACCATCAGGAGATATACGGGTTCAATCCTGATTGCTAATTGTAGTCATTCTTCTACTTCTGGATTCTTCTCTTCTTATTCTCTTCGTTGCCCGAATTTTTGGGTAAATTTTAAGCTAAATGTGGTAATAGTGGCAAAACGATTCATAGAGATGATCCATATTGATATTGTAAACTATATAAGTGACAACTGTTCTAAATATAGTTATAATGAGAGTAAGATGTGTGTTGGAAGGTCGAGTATCGTGGTGCGCGAACAATTGCGCAGGCGCCGCTGGGTTGATGTCATTCACTGGTAATTATGCTACCGGCCATGCTGGATTAATTGTTAGGGGTAACGGGTACTAGAGGATTTACATGTTATAAGGAATTGATGCTAAAAGTGTCAACTAAAGTACATTGTCAAAAATATATATGCATCCATACAGAACTCACTTTTTTGATGTTGGTTATCAATAGTCTTCCATTATTTCATGTTCCGTTAGAAAAGTACCAAGAATTTAAAATTTACTGTAGAGAAAATTATAAAATTTTATTATTTTACTAGCTGCCCGGCGCGACTTCGTTCGCGTGGTGCTACCCTACCCTACCCTACCCTACCCTATCTAGAACATCCAGGGCGTCACCCAAACGTATACAAAAAAAAAACAACTGTACTTGTGTTTGTCACTGAACTCCTCCTAAACGGCTGGACTGATTTGAATGATTTTTTTAATGAACATATTATCTGTATGTCCTGAGTCTGGGTGTAATTATGTATATTAAGTGTGTATTTACAAAAAAAAAGTAGTATATGTATTATATCAGTTATCTGGTTTCCATAGTACAAGCTGTGCGTAGTTTGGGATCAGTTTAAAATATAAAACGTTCTCATGCGTATTAAAAAGCATTCAGCTTTGTCTTATATCGTCTTACACGAACAAGCAAATCTCCCACATCTGGTTAACGCCTGACAATCCTCAGTTCACTGGACGTCAACCCTGAGATTCCCTGAAGTGAATTGAACTAATCCATTACAGTGCTGATGACCCCGACAAATTGCAGCGAGCCAAATGAGCGTTGTTACTCATATACATGCTTATATTTACCGTCACAACCTCAAGCTCCATGCTAATGTGAACTTTATTACTTCAATAGTAAGGAGATGGATGTGGTAGTGGAAATGCATAGTTATGTTGGTAGTGGTTTACACAGGGCAACGTGTTTGTACCGCCAAATAGGTTTATGTTGATGTGGAGTCAAAATTAAGTTATTTAAAAGTTGTGTCTTTAAAAGGTACAGCAGATGAAGTTGTTACAGATTTCTTATATGAATTCTAATTGTCATTGCAAATAACATAACATTTATATCATAATATTTTTTTAAACATAACTAAGAATCCATAAATATTTAAGTCTCAGACTATTTAGGCAACAAAAGCATTATTAAAAGATGATCGATAATCATTTACCGAATTTAGAAACCTTAGCACTATCGCCGAAATAGAGAAGCTAAAATTAATATTTTAAACAAAATAACGATTAATAAAAAAACTAATATCAATAGAGTCAAAGTTATTCAGTTCAGGCCCTAGTAGGGCACTTTTAAACCTTGTTCAAAGCTACTACCAGTTCATAAGTCGGCCTTAGATAGATAGAGTACCTAGTCAAAACCACAACTTTTTATGATAAGCTTTTATTTAGTTCACCTGTCCTGTCATGTAATCGAATCTTGCAAGTTAAATTTGACCTACTTCCCAATGTCTGAAATTTGGTATACATTAGCTCAGAGTTTATAAATACTACGTACAATGTATATTGGATTGTAATGTATATTGGATGATAATGCAAGTATAGACAACAAAAAGTACAGTCACCATAAAAAGTTTGTATTAAAAATGTTTTTTTTTTTACAATTACTTATCATTCATCAAAACCATGTCAAAACTATAGTTTCTGTCTATGCATCTAAGAAATAAAGGTACATACGTTGTGACATCATCAATGACAATCATAAAACGTATATTTAGAAAATATTTAATAATCTCACATATCTGTAGAAATCTACCGTAATTTTATCAATTCCAAAATACGCAATACTATTTTTAATGCATCAACCACTACTTTAGCGCTGTCCACTTTATAGGGACCTTTCGAAGGCAACCACTTATCCATCACCAAATAACCTAAATGGATTTAGAGACGGGGTCAAGAGACAACAGTTTGCCATTACGTTGATTAGGCGCAGGCGACTACGGGTCAAACTTTATTATAGGGGTCGGAATTGGCCTTAACAACACTTCAGTAGGGCCCGTATCATTAAAAATCTTGGAATAAAAGATTGGCTGACGTCTTAGTGAATTTTTTATATCTTTCCTTATGTGTATGACGGTGTCAATATTTCTTCTACAAAAAAAAAAAAAATTCTAATTAGTCCGTCAGTTAGATTATCAAAAAATATTGGACACGTATTTTTTGCTTTATCAAATTAGTAAAAATTTACGAAGATAAAGCGCGTCTAAGTTAGGTAGCTCATGACGTCACTTGTTTGTGAAAAGTGTACCATCGTGTGGCGTCACGCGGAACTTCAACACACCATATCGTCATCATTTTTTGTTTGATAGAAGAAAGAAAAAATATGTTGTTAATTTTCTTATAATTCCTATCTTAGCACTTGTTTGGCTCTGTTCCCTGATTCACCCGTCACTAATTTTTTTGATCATTTGATGATAATTTATCAACAAGTTATCTATCATCATTATTATAGACGATTACTTGGCGTAGACTTTTCCCATCTCGTGGATTATTTTATAATAAAGACTAGTTTCAACCCCGTCTTCCCGTGAGATGTTGTTTTCCCGGGATAAAGTGCCTAGCTCAGGGTATAATTTATCTATGTACAATGTTCCAATCAAAAGCGTTCAGTATATGAATGATCCAAGCGTTCATAGTTAACAGTAAGATATGATATTATGATAACTATTATAATTTTAGCATGCTATTAGGACATTTATATGTAATTACCATTATTGGTCATAACGGATGCTTATTACCGGTATTCTTGTTACCTAACAACATAGTATTTCATAATAACCTTGTTGATTTTTAGATTAAAACAATTAGAGTAACAGTACGTGCTCAAAAGCGGCAAGCGCTCAATTGAGATTGATTGCACGAACTATTTTTGATGCGAACAAATTAATTCAGCCATTTTCAGCTACGGCAATTGGTACAAATTGTAACACAAGTTTGGTGTTTATGTATAGTTTGGACTAGTAAGTGGGAAATTAATTTTCATTTAAAATAGGTAGAGCCACAGATATAGATATAGTTTCATATCACGATCTGTACCATTTTTTGACTACCTACTATCACGTCACAAACACTATTTAGCGATAGAAAAAACCAAATCAATTCAAGTACACCGATGCAATGTGGGTGCGATAGTGGCCACGCCTTACTCATAAAACGTTATTTAACTAATAAGCTGTTTAAGTGGTCACCTAAATAACATCAAATTGTTTGACAATGACAGCAAGGTGACTTTATTTATTTGACCATTTATTCAGTAGATTTAGTTAAATAGCGTTTATGAGTAAGGCCGTTTATGCTTAAGTCGGGCAATAAATCGGGCATACGAAGTAGGTGCTCCTACGTTATCTAACCATATCTATATCTATGGGTAGAGCATAGCGTTTATTCGCTCAAAAAGCAGCTCGACTGTACCTCCACCTTACAGAATACCGCAGCCAAATAACTTTATGTTGTGTTCCTGCGCGTGAGTAAGGTCGCCAGAGCTCATTGGGGAGCGAAGGGTCGGTAACGAGTGAGTTGCAAGAATTCATATGGCTATGGTAACCGATTACAATCAAGCAGGGTCGGCTGGTTTACCGACTTCGTTGTATTAAAAAAATGGGAATATTGTGTTGACATAGAGCAATTTTTAAACTCATGCGACTAAAAGAGTAATAAAAATGAAAGTAGATGGAATGCTGTAATAGGAAGAAGAAATTGAGTAAAAGAGAAATATGAGTAAGAAAGAAGTAAATGGCAATATGATAGATAGAAGGGCTGAATGGATGGATGGCATACATCATGCGCTGACCGCAATTAATTGGAGTTTTCCATACTGAAATGTTTTTAAATAAGTTCTTAATACAAACACACTAAACATTTAGTTAGCAGGCTATGAATCAGATTCCCTATAAATCTTTTATCGAGTCATTTATATCGGATGCAACATTGTAACAATATGGCGCTGGCGGTCGACTCGAGAGCGATTGTGACACAACTCGATAATAACTCGATTATTTTTATTTTTGTAGGGTTCCACATGTTGCAACCTTTGTCAAAGGTTGCTATGACACATTAGAAAATTAGTTTAATTTGTAAAAACGGAATGTTAGTTTTAGAACATGTTTGATGAGTGAAATCTTTGGATTGTAAGTTGTAATTCTTTGCTATATGAACATTAACATTATATTCTTAAAGCTGCATCAACGTGTCATAAATTAAATATATACGGATATCTACCATAGAAGTTTCAGACAAAAGCTACTCGTCTAACAAAGACTATGGAGGACATATTCCCACTAACAAAAAACTGTGTCTATGGAGTCGGCCACCTCTCACGCACACATTAGTTGGCTATTCCGCGGGAATCTAGACTCTGTCGCCGTTTACACAGAGTCGATTACTCGCGCTCAACTAATGTGTGAATGTGTGCGTGCCGACTTGTACATACAGCGTGGTGGCCGACTTGAGTGACACAGTTTTTTGTTAGCGAGAATATATCCAACTTTTTTGAACATCCTTGTCGTCTAATAAAGATTTCAAAACTAAAATAGATTATACATACTTGATACTTGTATGATTTGGAAAATTTTAGACATCCTTACATAAATCAAACACTGACTTGACAAGTTTTTATTTCTCCACAGTGACACACACATAAAGTGGTAGCTCGTTAAAGATTACCAACGATTTGTCTCTTGCCAACTATTCCTGATCGGAATTTGTTTGATTAAGTTGTTAATTTATTTTGTCCTTCATGTCATATACAGTCATAACTCAGTTTATAATAAGCTTTAAAAATTGAGTTCCTAATTTAAACTGTCAGTTTTTAAAGACTAAAAGGTACTATTACTAATAATATAAAAAAAAAAATTTTTCATTTCATTATGATGCATGATGTAGTTTTAAACACCCTGTTACAAGCGCAGTCTACTCGACTCGTACTCTGGGTTGGTATTTTCTACCATTTTATACGTAAACTTTAATTTATTAACTCGATTTGTCATAATTCATATATATTTTTAAATATACAAATGATAAAAAGAAAAACTTAATGATTAGTACCTAGTCATTGGGTACAGTTGGCTGCGTTTCTAAGTCGAATAAAAAGTCACGGCGTATAGTCTTTAAAATATGACAGTTTAAATTAGGAACTCAATTTTTAAAGCTTATTATAAACTGAGTTATGACTGTATATGACATGAAGGACAAAATAAATTAACAACTTAATCAAACAAATTCCGGTGTTAAGAGACAAAGAAGATACAGAAATAGACGCATCATTACAGTTACTTCTCTATGAAAGCATTTATAGATGGCGCCACATTGATGTCTGAGTTAGCTCTGCTATGCCAAAATAAGGTCACCTGATGCGTTCTGAGATCGGTGCGACCCAACTTATATATGCGCTCACTATAGTCCACACTCTGCTTCCAATTAGTTCGAATAACACTTTAAGATTTAAATCGATTGTAGTAATCGATTTGTGAAGCGCAAATACAATTTTGTGAAGTGACTAACAAAGTTACGATTAATTAGCAAAGACAACGATTTATCATGTCATTCGAATAAATCGAGTGCCAGGTACTGAATCGGAGTAATGCTAATAGTACGGATAATGCGTTTGTCTACCCAGAGCTGGATTTAGCTAGTAGAATCTAGGGCAGAATCTTAGAATCGTTTATTAGATCATAGCAAAAGTTTGGCTCATTAAAAGTTAGATTACCTTTCGCAATTGATAGAAATAGACACTTTCCAGATATTGGTTATGAATAGCTTAAAAAAGAGCTACGTAAATACGTACGAACACACTGCTACAGATCAAGCTAAAAATGTCTGGTATAAGCTGACCTCCCATTGTACGGAAATCCTATACAATGCGAGATCAGCTTATACTGGAAATGTATAGCTTGATCTATAGCCTCGTGTACGTAGAGCTTTAAAAAATAATTTACATATATGAAACATCAAATTGGTATCTACAGCTATTTATGAACACTTGCGGAATACACAAGGTTGTCTAAGGTGTCACTTTAATCACTTGTTCCTGTTTTTTTATATGTTTGGCCGCGCATTCCATCTGCGAGTTAATGGAAAAAATTACAAATCTTCTCATAATGTGTGTACATTTTTAACTTCGTGTTCCTTTCTCCGTGGCTTTCTGATCCTTTGCCCAAACTCCCTCCCCAGTCCATCCCTATCTCTTTCTATATCTGGTCACACATGTCATGTTCTAATAGTGTTTGTTTATGTCGCACAAGATTGTTAGTTTGTCATTGGCACAGTTGTTAATGTGCGGAAGTCGAAGAGTGAACTGATGGATTGATCAGCGCAGTGAAGCAACAATGTGGATGGTATTTGATTGGATTATTGGTAAATATGTGGAAAATCATAAAGTCTAAATGTTATCATCAACTCTGATACATTTTCTTAATAGATATGTTTCGTAGATGAGTAAGCATAATTATTACCTTTATCGGCGGTTTTAAAAAGTAGACTGTAAAATTAATTAATACCCAATTTAGCAGTCTTGAGACTGGTAGGAAAAGACCCTTTACAACCACCACTTTTTGGTAAGGTGGTTTCCGCTCGATAACCTCTACTCTATCAGTTATCAATTCTTCCAGTGACTCTGTCTACTTATTTCCTCTTGAAGCTATCTGAAACGTTTGTTCTTCTATGTATATAATATAATATTGTGTAATACCTTAATTTTATAGCAACTTCATAATTTTCGGCTTCAATACAATACCTATCGATATCTTCAGTTCCCACCCTAAATGAATAGTTGTTGCAAGGGAAAGATCACTTAATTGTGTAGTTCAAGTGTTAGCTCGGAATCTTCCTTTTTTCTCCACTTACATTTAATTGGCAAGTAATAACATAGTTTCTGAATCTACATTTAGTAACAATGTTGCAAATATAACATCTTCATTCAATAACCAGTTTTAAATTCAATTTGATAAAGTTCATATTAATAGTAGAGTTGAAATATGGAATGTAATTTTTCGTAAAATGCATCTTACATTTTATTAACTTGCGTATAATAGTTTTCGAATGTATACCATTATTTACCCGCATTATGGATGGGCCTGGTCCACGCTCAGAGAGATGCGAAACATCGATAGAATGCATGAATCGATTCGAGCTAAAGTATAAAATCGATCATGCGATTCATTCATATGTCAATTGATTCGATTGTACAATTATGTTTCCATAAATCAATGATATTATTTATCTTACTTTAAACTTGAAGAACGAATGGTAGAATGTCTTCGAATGAAGATTCTTCATAGGTGTTAAATTTTTGAAAAATGAAACAATATGAAGACAGAATACATACTTTTACTATTTGATCCTATTTTCTCATTATTTTATATTTAAGTGGTGTAGTGTCTTCCATTTAATTTTGATCATAATCTGAGAGAAATATTAAATTCTTGTTACTGTATTTTGGGCTATTCTCTCCTAAATCTTATATTAATTGTTTTTTGTTCTTATATTATTAACCCGTTGGTTCTCGCGAGAGACGCGCGTCCTATTATAACAATTGATGTCATTGTTGTATTTATAACCGCGAGCCAAGCGATTAAATATAACAATACAATATAAAATCTTATTAACGTTGTACTAAAAGTGTGTCCCGGGTGTTCACGAAACCTCCGTAATTGTAAAAAATGTATGAATTTTTAAATTAAACCGAAATCAAAAAGTCATTAATTCAGTTTAAGTCCAGATAAGGCACACGTTACACGCTTAACTCTACCACCGATTAACAATCGGTAACAGTATTTGTTGTTCATACCTTTAATATTTTTTCATAACAGGAAGCTGTGGTTGTTGGTTGTCCATCATAACCACCGTAAAGTTACACAGAAACAAAAAGTCCAGCAACTTTTTACGTGATTTGAAACGACCAGGTTAAAATCACGTAACATTAAATCTTATCGATTCCTTCATAAATCGATACAATCGATAATACAAAGCAACATAATATCGATAAAAGCCTTCATATTTATCGCAGGTGGGCCGAATAATGTTTCTATAAACTTATAAAAAGTAATGTGAGAACAAGAAAATTTGTTTTCTTTACAGCAGAGGAAATATTATTGACCAGATCGTCATAGAAATATCTCTGACGTGGAATTTAAAGGAAATATCAAACTATACGTCGTATATCAGTGCCTTTACGTCGAAATGCTCAAATAATATATATGCTGTTATTGATAGACTCCCAGTCTTGCCAATAGAATGTATTGAATAGATCGTTTTCATAAATATTAATGAAATATTGTGTAATCCCACTTTTTGTGCTTTGTAAGGAATTTGAGCGAATAATTATTCGTTTAACCATTTAACTCATAAATCTTGCTCTGTTTTAGTGTAGCGTCAGCAATGGCGGCGAATAATGTATCAGTGCGGCATAGAATGATGATATAAATCAGGATACGAATTCAATTGAATAAATCCATTTTTAATATCTCATTCTATTTATTTTTAATCTGTGAAGGTTTTCTCAACCTGTTGTTCTTGAATGTCAATATTTTTGATGAAGTGAGTGGCTGAGTAATGAGACCTATTTTGGAAATACCTACTTGGATTTTTTAAAACTGATTCTTTTTAAGACAGTCGCCCAGCACCTTCCGGTATATCCAGCAGCTTACCACCAGACATAGAATCACTTACCATGGTGAAAATTTGATCTAACAAAGAATCAGCAGAATCTTTAAAACTGTTCTGTCAGGAGAATAAAGAAGAAGAGACATGAAGGAAGACAAGAGAAAATCAGTAGAACGAATGAAGTGAATGTTGACATAATGCTAGATCATACTGACAAAAAAAATTGAGATCTTAGACTACATATTGCTCCGATCTCAAACGACTGGGAATATGATCCGCTGCCGGATTAAAATGTTTCTCATTTAAATTAATTAATCATTACCGTCCTAAAAGTTCTTCAGCAACTAGACGAACAGTTTTGTCGACTGTACGTGCCCTATAATTTAGCTGTCAAAGTAAGAAGTGATGTATAGTTTCTCCGTCAACTTTGAGCCCATTGTACTAAAGTGATTACTCTCCAATAGACATAAGCTATTAAATGAATTATCTAGTTTTTACTTTGAGTTATTGCAACGTGAACAACATGAGATTGATGGACATTTGTTTGCTTTATGTTTGTATTGAGGTTTATCGGTTGGGTGTAGTGCCTGTCCCCTGGTTTCCCACATGAGTTCATCAAGAAGTTATACTATGTAGAGTGCACATGCACTGGCTGGTAAGCGAATGAGTCTCCTAGGGATTGGATATCCAAAACCAGAAGACTATAGGCTCATATCTCCTAGCCTCATTGTAAAACTCATGAAAAGAGTTTTCAACGAGACTGGGGAGGTGTAAGTTATCTATGGAACCACAATAGATCCCAATGGGTCGAAGTATCCGAGCTATTTCTCGGCTCCTACACCAGATAAGATAAGATGTAGAGATATCTATTGCCTTCTTTCATCGTGTATATTTGCAATGAATTTGGTCCACTAGCAATTACTGGCACTAGTTATTTGGTGCTAGCTGCGCGTGCGATGCTTGCTGAAGTACCGAATAAATCAAACATGCATCAGTTTTCAAAACATACGTCTAATT
Organism: Polyploca ridens; assembly: GCA_951394255.1. Taxonomy (NCBI): domain Eukaryota; kingdom Metazoa; phylum Arthropoda; class Insecta; order Lepidoptera; family Drepanidae; genus Polyploca; species Polyploca ridens. The sequence continues at coordinate 3,768,420 of OX596256.1, read as the reverse complement.
CTTTTATATTTCCTGCAAATCCGTATAAGCCTCAGGATCTTACGTCATTTTCAACGTAACCACACATTATGAGAACACTGACAGCTTTATAGAATCATCTCTATTAAAAAGACCCATGAAACTGTCTGTTAAACGCAACAAATTGATTGGACAGTTTATTAATAGACATTAGCTTGGGATTCCACGAAGCCAGCTGTCATACATGAGTAATGACGAACAACGAGGCATGGATGGAGACTGCTTACGTAATCTGGAGATGTGATACTGAGGAATGGAAGGTTGGAGGTGTCAACACAAGCTTTTAAAACAAGGTTAAAATAACCTTATTTGTCTTTTGTCCCGTTTTGACGCCGGATGTCAAAGAAAGACAAAAATCAAATAAGGTTATAATAATATTGTTTTAAGAGCTTGTGGTTGGCCCTCTGATAAATGAACATTTACAAATATTATGTTACAGTAGTGATTCATACAAATATGTTCTTGTCATCTGTAAATCCAGAAAATTTAAAGACAATACCTTGGCTCGCGATTAAAAAAATAACAATGACATCAATTTTTATAATAGGACGCGTGTCTCTCGCGGAAATTTATCCCGTTGGTACTCGACCAACGGGATAAATTTGAATCCATGTACTGATATCTTAGATTTCTTCGGATACCTATTTTATTATACAAACGTATACACTGTTTCTTGAAAGACTTTGTTACTCTGCTGAATCGAGTTATTAGTAATACAAGTTTGTACTTATTTCTGTCTATGAGTGTCGCCGTTATTACTAAAGCAGTATGTTTTTTCAAATATGAATCAGATTTATATGTGACGACAAGTCACTACAATTGTCTTGTCTTTACGAGAATTTCTAGAGATTCATAAAATAGCCCTCTTCTACAGTTTGAAAATTCTATTGATGTCGGCACTACTATCCCAAACATGCACAGCACATTGTTATCAAACTATGAAAATATGGCATTAGGATGAAACTTGGACCACACACGTACATAGATGTATCTGATAGATGAAGAATGGACAGGTTTACTCGATTGAAAAATTAATGAAGATTTTCAAGGTACCAATAAACGAAGAGTTTACAGGAGGAAATGGAGGAAAAATTAATCTTAACTTACTGCCAGTTTCTATATTCAATCTATCCTAGATGTTGCTATTGGGAATTCAAATTTGACATTACATCCATACTAATTTGATTGTATCAGTGCGTCAGTCTGTCTGTTTCAAGCCTAAAACACTGGACCAATCACGCTAAAATTTGGCACGCAGATAGCCTATGATATGGAAAAGGATATAGGCTGCTTTTTATATCGGGAACGGGGGTGATACCGCGTGGGGCTGTTATCTTATATCACAGAATTTGGTAGTACATTTTCTATCATATTCAAATAAAACTTAGAGCATGATGAAAGACTTCGAAAAAAAGCATTTGCAGCAATAAATAAACAGGTACTTATCGAATTTGAAGTCAAGGAAATAGTTAATAAATGACTATATCATTCATTGAGCTATTATTACTACATATAGAGAAGACGCCACACATCACAACTATGTTCCGTTCAAGTAAAGCCATCCGGCTACACTTGTTGTTGTAGAACGATGAACGAAACGCGTAAGCGCCGTGAAAATCATGGTGTTTGCGAAAAAATACTCCTAAAAGCGTTCTGATAGTGATACGTGTTTCTATTGTCTGCTTAAACGACTAATTATTGTTAAGAGAACTTTAGTTAACTCTTAAAAATGGGACAAAACCTTTGCTTATGATAGCTTCTCTATACATATTAATAATAGCTCAATGATCTCATGAGATCATCCTTCTAGGCTTTGTGTGCTTACCACCTTCGGCCGCATCATCACTTACCATGGTGAGATTGCGGTCAAACACAGGCCTATAAACAATAAAAAAAAAAAAAAATGAGAAATCAGTATCTGCCTTCTCCTTAAAATTATAACTCGACAACAAAAGCTGGGAGCGCCGTAACACATCTATTCATTACCATCCGTGCAACTGTACAATCACCAATTCTATGGACACGTAATAACCCACCACTGGAGCCAAATTATCCACACATTACAAGACCCAAGCGGGGTATTACGAAATACCCCCCGGCGAATAGTAATATCGATAAAAACAATTGCTATCGAATAATTTCAAATTTTAATTAGGTAATTTGGAAATCGATTGTTTTGCCTAGAGCATCAGATGTTTTTTTTAATAACTTTAAAGTCATTAAGGTAATGATAGGTGTACAATGTTATGAAACGCTTTTTATTAATGTTCGGCGTTTTAATAGAATGCCTCAAGTTATTCGGCCTTACCTAATCGATACGCTAGATTAGGTAAAGGGTAAATCGAATAGATTTTAAACAATCGATAATGTCTCAAAATCGAGTTATGTGAACTGATTTAACGTTCTGGAACGAAACAAGTTTGTCTTGATTTACAAGATTAATCGAAATTCTACTATTTGTGTGTATTACCTTTAAGGTCGGTATTTAATTTACTTGCAATATCAAGGAATTAATAGAAATAACTAATCTATATTATTACCAGTGGAGATGTAGAAGTATTTTTCAAGTAAATACCAATTTTTTTTTTAAATGAGAGTAGTTCGTATTACCTATATGCATTAATAACATAACTTTTATGTAAAACTGTCATTACGTTGTTTTTTATCGAGGTTTATTGAAGAGCTATAATAATGCGTAGTACGGACTACAAATGCAACTTTTTTTGGAAATGAATGCTTCTAAGTTTGAGACTACTACAAATATTTCTGATAACACACTTTACAATGATGTAGTACTTACTATTTGATCATCAACCTTTCAAGCTTATAATGATCATTATCCTAATTAATGATTATCCCAAAACATGTGGCCTTTATGCAACATTAGACTGTAGATCCGTTTTCGGAGTTAGCAATACAAAGTGGTCGCTAATATGTTTACTCGACCGTAACTCGACACCCGGGTCACGGCTGCAATATGGACGAAAATAAATCGAGAAACCGAGTTGTTGTAGTTACCACTGGGACTGTAGCGCAATTCGCAATTCAATTGAAAAAAATATTAATTCGAATTTTAAAATTTAAAACTGGCTGGTTTCGTTTAGGTCAAAGTTATTATTGTTAATTGCCTTCGTTCGAAAAATGTTACTATTTAGCATAAACGCAACCAGCCAGTTTTAAATTTCAAAATTAGAATAAAATCGTACCAATAAATTTTAAACAGTGGTGCCAATATTGCATCGAAAGAAGCAAAGAATATTAAATTACATTAAAAAGTCCCAGCATTAAAACTTGAAAGAAATATCAACCTACGCTCAAAGATAAGTACAAATGCTATTAAAAACAGACATGCCAGCTTGGAGACAGACTATTTAGAAGGTATGTTAAGTAACATTCGGTAGTCGAATGACAATTTGAACCGTCCCCTGTCACACATAACTCATCGTTGCTCATTATAATGAGCTTTCATACGTGATTGCGATAAGATAAAGCTGAGGCGAGCCTTTATTAAGCTGGTCGTATAGAAAGTATGCGAAGCTATACAAAAGTATCTTGAAAACGCTGAATGTAGCAGTTTTGTGTGTATAATTTTTTAAAAGCGTTTTTTAATAATCTCCTAGGTTTTTTTTTAATAATCTCTTGGAGGTTTTTTATTAAGCTAAGAGGTTCTACCACCAACTCTTACTGTAATTCAACTCAGATAGAATCGATGTCAGACTGTAAGTAAAAATGTGACATTTAACAGAAAAAAAATCAGCTTAATAAAGGTTAAAGTTGAAACGCCATAAATGTTGATGGTAGGCCTCAAGAGGGCTTTAAATGCTTTCAATAAAGCTATCATTGAAAGATTCAGTTATTGAGACCAATTAAGAATAGATAAATGATTAATGCGTAGATGATAGGGATACCCAGCACAAAAGCAACCAAGGCAGATAGACGAACATTCTGAAAATTAAGAAATTGGTTGTGGTATTTGTGTTTGAAGCGCTCGTGGTGTAGCATGATTAGCCGTTCTTAATCGATCGGTAAAGTTAAGCTACGCCTGTCGTGGTCGGTACCTGGATGGGTGACCGCCTAGTGGTATTTCAAATCGAGCGTTTCCGTGCTTCGGAAGGCACGTAAAGCCGTTGGTCCCGGTTATCACTTAATTGTGATAGTCGTTAAGCTAGTTGGAAGCTAGTTGGAGGTTGACCACTAGCCACCGATCCGCAGTGGGCACGCGTGGTGGAGTATTGCCCATTCGCTTTCACCTTCATTTGTGAAAGGAGACCTGTGCTCAGCAGTGGGACATTATAGGCTGATGATGATTAGCTATAATTCTAATGTAATACAGTATACAGTTGATAGGCTATACTTGGCTAGGTATAGCTTCCACTGAAACACAGACCTAAGGCCGTATGCTCAAGTGCAATTAATCAAAAGGCCACGCCCAGACGCGACGACAGCGTCGCGTGACCACACCGTGCCCACTCCGCAATCACCCGGGCTCTTTGTTAGATATTATTATCAGCCACTTAACTTTAGCATCTGCTGTTATAATACACACCAAAATAACCTCTCCCTATTATAAATTAAAGTCGAGAATAGCGTGAGCTTTTACAGCGATTGTTAGGTCAGTTGTGTGGGTCATTGTATCTTATTAAATAAATATATTTGATGTGACGACAATTGCAATGGTTGACTTTTGAAACAAAGGAATGTGAGGTAGGTCTTATAAAATATTAATGATGCTATGAGGTCTTGACCCTGTCAATTGCCTATTTCTAAGCTAGACCTCCCAATTGAGCTTTGTGACCCTTAACTTTTAGATAATATTGTCCTATCGCCCCAGATCTTGGGTGGTCTTTTAGTTTAAACGTTAACGTCATATCTTCTGAATTTAGTAATTGGATCATTATATTGGACTAAAACTATAAACAGCTTGGGTTTTTTTTTGATTATTGTAGGATTTTGTCACGAGTCCTACGTATAGAGTACACAATAATCTTGATAAATTAATGTAAATATAAGAATAAAAATAGCAAAGTAATTTAACTTGATACTTGCCATGGAACAGTTTATAAAGATATATTTTGACTTGTGTTAGAAAATGTCATAGTTTTCTTTTATGTCAGAAGTTTGACAAGCACGCATTGAAAAAATCAATCTATAGGTAATAGGTATATATCCTTGTTTATTAAAGATTATTTTCATCTTTGTTAAGTATCGTCACTTTAGGCGCCAATCCCACAGAAAAGAGTTCTAGAGTTCCGCGTTCCGAGTTCTGCATTTCGCGTTGACTGTAAACTATGTGGGGCATTAGAAAGTAAAAAAAAGTGTATGAAATGCGATCGGTAGTGAATATTGCAGAACTCTAGACTGCTTGCTGTGTGCACAATAGTCAACACGGAATGCAGAACTCGGAACTCTAGAACTCTCTCTGCGGGATCGGCGCCTTAAGAATGACTAAAACGTCATTTTTTCACATAGAGAATGAAAGTTTCACGGTTTTATTTTGATCAGAAGTAACACAACAATTTTCTTCGTCATTTTTAACCCCAAAATATTCTATATTTATTTACACACTACGTGACGCTTCCTCTTGTACGTCAACAACACTCGGTTGTCTCACACATCAGTTTTAATTAAAAAGTTGTATTCTATCCTCATTAATTATGTATTAATTAGTGTTAGGTGTGGTTTTAAGAATAAATAGACGACAGAAAGGTAACTTTAATTATATTTCAATAAGTCCTTATGTTTCTTTTGTACAGAAACTAAGTAAACAACATAGGAAGGGTACCTACAGGCAAAGAACAAGTAATGTAATTTTTTTTGTCCTTACCATAGACATAGATGTATTAATTTCATTTAACACATCTATGTCTATGGTAATTTCATTTCTAACTATAAGTTTTCGCTAAAAGTTCAAAGTAAAATACACACAACATCTAAACTTTAATTCTCGTAATCGATTCATTGGGACATTCCCTGTTCTTTGTCTGTACAATTAATATTCGTTGAAAAAAAAAACTCAATATACATTCATTTCTATTAGAATTCAGTCATTTCTACGGACATGTTACCACGATTTAAATTAAATAAGTTTAAATTTTGCCAGAGTTCCATCTACTTTTATCTTTTCTATATCATCTATAAATAAAAAAAAGCGACAAGAATATCTCTGTCACTCTTGTTCTCGCTCTGTGTTCTTTAATTAGAGGTTCAAAATTTGACGCATCTATTTTGAATGTTTATTCCTTGGCATTTTGACTTGTTTTTATAATATTTATGAGGTAATTCTGAAATAAGACTAATTGTTTTGTTCACCAGCAGTAACAATAATGACAAATGGATATTGACCAAAAAGTATTTTATGCAAGTTGTCATGCGACATTTTTATAAAACCTATGAAACATACAAAAAACATCAATCCCGCTACATAAAATAGATGACAAAAATCACCTATTTTGTGAGGTTCGGTGTGTCCTGTGACGGTGGCCAAAATGTGTAAAAATTAACAAAATAAATAAAATGCGTTTGTTTCGTAGCATATATTTTTTTCAAAAAATTCGTTCCATGACACATTTTTATAAATAAAAAATACATTTAAAGAGTTTTTAAAATTGGTCAGCATTGCCATGTATGTCCATGTATGGTTATCTACTTAGGTATCCACCCAGTATCAAAATCGCTCCTAAATTCAATCCACCAAATGCGCCATAATATCTGCACAACAAAAACACAAACAATCGTAACAAACGAACGTACAATTCTTATAAACTAATTAATATGACACTCTAATCTATTTTTAATAACTACACTGGGAGTCGAGTGCAATTATTCTAATGCATACGAGCTTAATTCTACCAACTTATATTTTCATTTACAACAAAGGATTTTGAGCTCTACATTGTAGAGAAAACAGATTAATGTGTATGAAGTAAGTTAAGTTAGTTTTCGGTTAATTTTGTTTTCTAATTTGTATAGTAGCATCATACTTTCTGAATGTTTCGTGACGTAGGTACTCAAAAAGGTTTTAATGGATGGAATGACTACGGTGTACATTTCAAAGCTATTAACTAAGTAATATGCAATGCAATGTAATTTGTCCAGTTAAATGATTACATGATTTCATAAGCATTGTAATTATGGTAATTATGAGATACTAGTCATTGCCCGCGGCTCCACTCACATTGTTGTTTTTGTCTCTGTCTTGTCACACTAAAACTGTAACTGCGCGTTACCCTGCTAAAACAGCTAAAGCTTTCCCAAAAAGTTCCTTACGTAACGGACAAACAGATACGTTACAATTTATAATAGTAAGCATCTAAGGTAGGTTTCGATTGAATTGAATAAAAAGTGATTTAGAGAACAAAGGCCTTTATTCCATTATCCCACAGACATAAATCTTAATATATACCGCAAGTCCCTCCATCCGTATGAAAACTAAGCGTATAACTTTTTATGTACCTAAGATAATGTAACAAGATTGATTTAGTTAGGCTGGCATTAGATTTTTAACGTGAAAAAGAAGCTATCCTATTTGTCAGCTAAACATATCCCTCGCTACACATCTCTGGTGGACATGCAGCCTTATGCGAGTTCCCTGTCCGCGCGAAACAGTTTCAATAGAAGAACATTTGGATGACCGTGTGAGAGGAATGTCCCAGGATATTTATTTATTTATTATACATTCATCTAAACATGTTTTCAATTTGTTCAATTAGTACAGTTGAGTACAAAAATAATTATCGTTACTATTTTATTAAATTATACACCACCGATTTATTTACCGATTTTAATTTACACCCCAAGGATGGCCAATTTTGTTCTCTTTTTGAATTTTCCCTGAAGGTCTTTTAGTTAGCTAGTTTCTTTCACAGTGCTTAGACTGCAACTATTATTACAGGAAATGTGCACTTTTGACATGACAATAAAATAAGAAAATGCCATCAGTGAGTTGACCGCAAATGGCCGGTCGACGCGGAATGGCACTTTTCCTACAATAAACATATTTATTATCATAGCTACCAGTTTAAGGTGACCTCTCACACGATGTAAAACTTAGATGTCAGAGGTCTAATGTTGTTGGGTGTTTGAAATAATATTTGTGATTCACAGATTGATATTTTGACGAGCAAAGAATTTTCAGTAATTTTAAAGGAATCAATTCTAGAGACCTATCTCCCCCCGATCAACTTTTTTTCACTGCCGAACTCAGACACGTCAAATAAGTGTAATGATTAAACCTGTCTCTCTTTATAGCTACTCAATAAACAAAGATAGACATAATTTAATCTCTTTTAATTTTTAATTTGATGTTTCTGAGTACGGCAGTTAGGCCCCGGGAGTTTTACCAAGGTCCCAAAGGTGCATGATTTATTTATTTAAAGAGTATCATATGATTTATTAAGAAACTTGATCTATCAATGTGCCAGGTTTAATCTAAATCCGTTTTGCCATTTATCCAATAGTGAACCGGTAACTAATCCAATAGAGAAAAATTATTAAATGGAACAAAAAAAACCCGACTGCGTAAAACAGAAAATAACGAAAAACAACCTCTTTAATTTTTTTTTTTTTTTTTTATACTACTTAGGTAGCAAACAAGCATACGGCCCGCCTGATGGTAAGCGGTTACCGCAGCCTATGGACGCTTGCATCACCAGGGGTGTTACTCGCGCGTTGCCGACCCTGCAGAAATCTCTTCACACCCTTTTTGAAGAACCCCATGCTGTACTCCATTGGGAAAACCACGGCAGGGAGCTCATTCCACAATCTGAGCGTCCGCGGAAGGAAGCTCCTTTGAGACCGCACAGTTCGAAACAATTTTGGTTCCAATATGTGGGGATGGACTCCCTGTCGATGGCGAGAGTTGCGATGGTAGAATGTAGCCGTGGGCATCATCTTAAACAATTCTTCAGAACACTGTCCGTTGTACAAGCGGTAGAATACACATAAGGAGGCAAAGTCTCTCCTCAGACTGAGGGGCTCTAGACCGCTTGTGAGCTCAGGATCGTTAACAATTCTAGCAGCACGTCGCTGAACCGAGTCTAAAGGCCCAAGCTGGTATCCAGGTGCCCCCGCCCACAGATGACAGCAGTACTCCATATGAGGCCGGACTTGCGACTTATAAAGTTGCAGTCTTTGGCCCGACGTGAAGTACCGCTTCGCTTTGTTGAGCACTCCAAGCTTTTTGGATGCCAGCTTAACCTTGTCTTCTAAGTAACTACGGAACAAAACATCGCTAGAAATGTCGACGCCAAGGATCCCAATGCTTTTACTGATGTTCAAGGACGTGTTCTGGAATTGTGGAGCTACAGCAAATGGGGTTTTCTTAGCGGTAAACGCGCAGGCTTGTGTCTTAGTGGGGTTGAAATGGACTAGGTTTAGTCGACCCCAATCGGAGACACTAGAAAGTGTACTCTCGATTTCAGACAACAGCCGTTCGCGGCTTTCCTCCACCTCGGAACGAGGGATATTAGCACGGCCCGTGTAATGAGCGTCCCCTGTACTGTCGTCTGCATAACAATGAATACCGTCAATAGACAGCATATCATTGATATGCAGTAAGAACAGTGTTGGGGACAGCACAGAGCCTTGCGGGACGCCGGCATTTATGTCCATGCTATCGGAGCAACTGCCGTCAACGACGGCTCTTATGCATCTGCTGGACAGAAAGCTGGCGACCCATTTGCATAGTCCCTCGGGAAGCCCGTATGCTGGTAACTTCGCTAGGAGACCCCGGTGCCAGACCCGATCGAACGCCTTTGCCACATCTAAGCTCACTGCCAATGCCTCACCTTGACTCTCGATGGCGAGAGACCAACGCTGTGTGAGATACACTAGAAGGTCACCAGCCGAGCGACTGTGGCGGAAGCCATATTGTCGGTCGCTCAACAAATCGTGATCCTCTAGGTATCTCAGGAGTTGCATGTTGATCACTCGCTCCATGACTTTGGAGAGAAGGGACGTGATGGCGATAGGCCTGTAATTCGTCGGGTCCGATCTATCGCCCTTTTTGGGCACTGGGTGCACGTGGGCAGTCTTCCACGAAGACGGGACTTTCATTTTGGTGAAGGAAAGCGCGAAAAGACGCGTCAGTACAGGACACAATTCAGGAGCACACCGCTTCAACACCACTGCCGGTATACCGTCTGGCCCACTCGACTTATGGACGTCCAGAGAAAGCAATTCCCGCCGGACTTCCAGTTGGGTAATGCTGATCTCCGGCATGGAGATGTCACACCGCGGGATGGTAGGCGGTGTGGAACCCCCGTCATCCAAAGTCGAGTTCGAGGCAAAGAGAGAGCCCAAAAGATCAGCTTTCTCCTTTGCACTATGGGCCAAGTTTCCGTCCGGCTTACGCAGTGGTGGCAAGGACGACTGGCAAAAGTTTCCTTCGGCAGCTTTAGCAAGAGACCAGAAAGCGCGACTTCCAGATGGAAGGCTAGTCAGCCTCTCACCAAACCTGCCGACGAAATCGAACTTAGCCCTGGCAATCATTCGCTTACTGAACCTCGAGGCAGCGTTAAATTTGCGTTTCGCATCAGAGATGTTAGGATCCTCACTAGTTCGGGCCGTGGTCCAAGCCTCATACAAAGTCTGCTTATTTTGTCTAGCATCTTTGCAGGGCCGATTAAACCACGGTCGTTTCTTCACCCCTGCAGCCACTAACGGGTTTGGGATATAACATTCCATTCCCGCCAGTATCGCCTCAGCGACGGCAGCTGCACAGGTGTCAGGATCATCTGATGCGAAGCAAAGCTGTCTCCACGGGTACGATGCGTAGAAATCTCGCAATCCATCCCAATCTGCTGACTTGTAGTGCCATACACGTCGCCTTCCGGGAGGCCGGGGCGAATCAGGTCGGGCGCATGGCACTTGCGTCCGGACGAGACAGTGGTCCGATGAGCCGAGTGGCGCATCCACTGTCACTGTATAGTTGTCCGGTCGCGTAGTCAACAGAAGGTCCAGTAAGGAGCTAGTATGGCTCTCAATATCTGGGATTCTCGTAGGAGAAACAACCAGTTGTGAGAAGCCATAGGCCAGGGCAAAGTCGTGAGCAGTCCTCCCCGCGAAGTCAGTGGACCGAGAACTAAGCCACTCAACGTGGTGAGCGTTGAAGTCTCCTAGTATCACTAACTCCGCGGAGGGGTACTGCTCCATTACTTTGTCAGTCGTCAATTGCAGGTGCTCAAATAACCGTTTTGTGTCCACGTCACCACTATGGGACCTGTAAAGGCACGCGTAAACTTTGGTGTAGCCACCGTGATCTACGCGCGCCCACAAAATCGACAGGTCCCGGTCTTCCAGGCCATGGAGACGGCGACAGCAAATATCCTCCCTGACGTACATACACACCCCGGCACGGCGCACAAAGTTGTGCTCCAGCTTGTACCCTGGGTAGTGTAGATACGATGTATCATCAGGGCAGGATATTTGCGTCTCCGTGAGAAATAGCAGAGTCGGCTGTGCAGTCTCTAGATGTTGGTGGACTGCATTGATGTTCGAATGAAGACCCCTGATATTGCAAAAGTCCATAGATAATATGGACGGGGAAGCCGCTGGTAAACGTTTTCTTTTATTTCGTCTGGCCATTTATAAAAGGATTTGAAGAGAGTTTTGAGAGGAGGCACTATGCTGGCAGCGGAAGGGACAAAGTACAGTGTCACTCCGACAGAATGCTGCTCAGGTGATACAGTTTGTTGGTGCGGCAGCTGGAAGGGCCCCCGGTCCCCCCCTGATACAGTCGGCCGGGTCCACTCCGGTCTCCTCCTCCGGCACGACCAACTGCACCAAGGATTATGCGCGAGGCGGTGGGTCAGCCTCCCAGGGCGGAGATTATGTGATCCCTGGGTTCGGGACCCCTACAACCTGCGGGCGGCCAGCGGGCAGCCGTTTCACCGGGTCTCCCTAACTGCCGCAACAACACGCTGTGCCTGCACAGCCCTACGTCGGTACCACACCGCTGGTCCCCACACACTGCCAGCACAGCGCCTCCTCATGGAGCTCTGGCGACCTTACTCACCGCAGGAACACAACACCACATAAAAGTGGTGTTATTTGGCTGCGATCTTCTGTAAGGCGGAGGTACTACCCCAGTCGGGCTACTCCGAATTTTGAACGAGATAACCCGTTATGCCCTACCTCTCTTAGAATCTTGAATATAACTTGAATTTTATATAGGGTATTGCAGACCTATAAGACCATATTTTTTTTTTATTAAGGTCTGTGGAGTACGACCTTAATGTAAATAGTTTCTTAGTTTGAATTTGTATTTTGTACATATTTGTTGTAAATAAAGATACTATTACTTTCTTACATTTTTTTTTTAAATATCGACAGAACTCGGCTCGTCAAAATACTCATCCGTATGTCCTCACACCGCATCGAAAAAACTTCAGCCCAGTAGTTTACAGTAAACCATAAAGTTGTGCACTAAATTATTAATGGCGGTGTAAACGCGACTAGGTGCAGTGGTGGGAAGCGACGCGACGTTGATTTGCGGTTCGAAACTTGTCCCCGTTAATGATGCATTCACATCCAGTAGCGGTTATGTCAAAATAGCTGGTTAACCGGAATACTTGGCATAAAGGGTGCTAAGGGCTTCCCATTTGTGTTTACTACTTAGTTATGGTGGTGTGAACAGGATTTCATTGGCTAAAATATGGGTTAGGTTTGAGTGTCTTAGCACATAGGTAGGTTTTGTCTGCATGAGGTTTTGATGTTTTCTTTTGTATCTTGCAATAGGAATGTGGCTTGCCTGGGTAACAAAATTCTAATCAGTCCGTCAGTTAGAATTTTAAATAATATTTGACACGTATTTTTTGCTTTATTAAATCAATAAAAAATAAAAAAACAGCGCGTCTTTCGGGAGTGGGGGCCCGTACTTCACTTGTTTATGAATAGTGTAAGGCGGTTACCGTAGCCTTTGGACGCTTGCAACACCAGAAGAATCACTCGCGCGTTACCGACCCTGCAATCTCTTCACACCCTTTTGAAGAATCCCATGCTGTACTCCCACTGGAAAAGCCACGGCGGGAGCTCATTCCGCAGCCTGAGCGTCCGCGGTAGGAAGCTCCGTGGAAATCACAGCACGAAACCATTTCGGTTCTAATGTATGAGGAAATCCATCTGCTTCAACGTAGCAAAAAATCAAATTTAAGATATTGGCTGCAGTATTCCGCATACTATGACCATTTAAGTGTTTGTTATTCGTCGAACGGCATGAAACCAAGACGAGTGTAAACGAGTAATTTGCCATCGCCACTGTCGATCGACAACCACTTCACGATGAAGACATTTTCGTCGTTCTACAATTGAATTCAAAGACGGTAGGCGCAGGAGTGACAGTCGTGGTCTATGGCCATAGATTAAGAAGTCTATAGATACATGAACGGCTTCTGATAATTTGGCGATGCGTTGTAAAAATAAATAATATTTTTTTATAATCTAATCTAATTTAATTAAAAGTAAAAATAATAAAACTGTTTTTTTTTTTAGATGAAATGAGTCGTAATGTATGTTAGTGTATATCCGTTTTCCTGGAACCATTGATTTACCGATTCTTTAAATAGTTGCCCATAAGTTTAATTTAACCAATATTTTTAAGATTATATTAATACCTGTAGACCCTTTTAACTATAAAGTTTCAAAATAACAAGGGCCCAAAAACGCAAAAAAATATCTAATCCATCCAATAACTAATACCTGTAGACTCGTTTAACTATAAAGTTTCAAAATAACAAGGGCACAAAAACAAAATGGCAAAAAAATATCTAGTTGCCCGATCTCCCCTCGGAAGTTTTAGTGGGTCAGAATATCTTTAGAGAACAAATCTTCAAAGACACTCAATAATCAATTAATTTCTCCCACAAACAAATCACCAGTGTCCATAGATCCTCCTCTATTCTTTACTCTATGGGCAGTATCGCGCGCCGGCACGACTCGCGCACCATTGTATGGTAATGTACTTGTGATACGCATGCGCTATGCGTCTAGTCGGAATCGCCGCATCTAGGCTTTTTTTAGAGCCACACTTCTGGGAATCACGTTGATCGTGTGTGTATAGGCGATGAGATGAAATGGTAATGTGCGATGAGTTTTGAGAACGGATAAAGATGTTTTTGAAGTGTCTCTATGTGGGTTGCATATCTATGTAATTTTTTGTTGATTAATGCAGTAATTTGGAAGATTGTGAACGATACGTTCCGAGAGAAGTAAAATTAAGATGTTGAATTATCGCAAGTCCGATTCTAAGGCGATTTTAGCTCAGTGGTAGTGATCGGATGCCGAGACGAAGGTCCCAGGTTTGAATCCTACAATGAGCTTTAGCTATCGGTGATGGAAAACATCGTGAGGAAACCATAGCACGGTGGTAGGGTACTTTGTAGTAGGTACCCGCCTGGCTGGCTCCACCCTCGGCCACATTAGACATAAGCGATCAGTCGGTGGTTGCGCGCCGACTTTATAGGATCGGCGGCGGCGGCATCTGCGGCGTGACTAAGATTGTTCGATTTTCAAATATTTTTTTAACAAATAATGTTGCACACCAAGCTTGACAGCCATGGAAAGGAGGATTCTGGTTTTCTATTGTCAAATATTGCTACTATTGATAATGGCGCGCCGACCCGTACTGTCGGCGCGCCGTTTATCCGTCCGTTTATCGGCTTAGCTGAGTCCTTATTGCCAAGGTAAAAAAGTCGAATAAATTGAATCAAATACGAAATACAGCTGCAACTCTCTTAAGATATGTACAGTTAATCTAAATGTGAAATGAATTTCAGTATTATATAATATAAATTCTATAAATGAGCGTCTACACTCACTGCGTAAGTCGCAGCGAGCCGCAACCGGCCAGATAGCCAACATTTTAAATTCACACATTATCATAATGCCCCGATCAATATTCGATGTTTGCTCCGGCAAGTGAGAGCCGCATTTACATGCTGATTGCATCCCGTCCGGCCGATGTGTTACACTCTTTATTAGGGTGACCATACGTGACAAAGATGTGCCATTTATGTTTTTTCTTGTATTATATGCAGGACAGATAGTTTGTTGCGATATATGGAGCGTCAACACGGTTTATGGCTCGTGCAGTTGATGACGTGAATGACATTTTGTAGTCGTATTTGGATGGCTATCAATTATCATTTATTTAATGCTTGTACTTATATGCACGTAGGTACGGGTCAATTTGCAACTGTTTAATAAATTATAACAGTACTTAAAGTGTTTCCAATTACCGTTTCTTGTCTTTTGTTTTGGTGGCAACGTATACGTATGGCAGTAGGCTTGAGTTTTGAGTTGTGAAGCTTGAGTTGTGAAGGAAAACATCGTGAGGACACTATTTCACGATAGTAGGGTACTTTGCGGTACCCCCCTAGCTGGCTACCACACTCAAGTAAAAAATCTGTCGGTAAGCAATAATCGGTGTGTTCCTACAGCTGCATTTAAGTTAGTTCCTTCTAGGCTTTGTGTGCTTACCACTTTCGGCCTCATCATCACTTATCATGGTGAAATTGCTGTCAAATACAGGCCTATACACAGTAAATAAATGAGGATTGTAGGTATAGCTTGGCAGTAGGGTACTGGGCAGTGAAAGCCAAATGGCTACCATTCTCCTGTTGAAAAATTGTCGCACAAAATAGAAAAAAAAAATGCTAAGAGAACGTAGAGAAAGTTAACATTAAAATTATGAAGTATCCTTCAAAATTTCCTATCTACAATAATCAATCAGTTTACTTGAATTTCCTGTTTTTTTTTCTAATGTTGTAATACGCGTCCCATTTGCGAGCCAGCGGGTTAAGCAATTTCCTTTCGTGTGACTCTCTGTATGTACCTACATGAACCTTAAAGGCCATTATTTAGAGAAAATGCAATCTATCAAAGGTACCTAATACCTAAAACTGATTCAACAAAAATAAACCCTGTGATCTCTCTAATAGAAATTAATTTCAAAATAAAAACTCCGATAAATATCGTGATCTGTGCATCTGACCAAGAAATACGAAGAGCAAGAAAATAGCAGCTACTTCCTATTCAGGACATGTCTCACCTGAATCATGGTCACATAACTCTTTATACACTTTTATAAATGTCCCAGCGTAGTTAGTTAACAGTTTGTGTGTATGTATGTGTAAGTATTAATAGTATTACTAGTTTAATGGTAGTTGGAGTGCGTTGACCAACTCCGCAATAATAATTTTATACTAGTGTATTGAAAAGATTATTATTCATATTATTTTAAACTAGATGCTCCAGCGGTTTCACCCGTGTTATATACAAGCCAAGATTTTTTCGAATCCGACCGGTAGTTCAAGAGATGAAAGTGTTTAAAACAAAAAAAAACTCTTCAACGAATTTCACTACATATATACATTATCCCTGAATCCCGATGTTATTCCCGGAAACCGCGGGGGACAGTTGCAGGGACTTCTGATAAAAATTATTGGTTCTAAGATAATATGAGGAAAAGAAAAAAAATACGTGAGGAAAACATAGTACGGTGCTAGGGTACTTTCCTGCCTCGTAACATAATGTAAGAAATAATTGCATGTGCAATTGTGCATATTAATTTCTATATAGTAGGTATATTATCATGTCATTTCCCATCAGCCTTGGTATTCTTATCACCCTCGGTCAAAGCATCCCTTACCAGAGAGAGATTGTTAGCAAAAGCAAGCCTATGTTCACAGTTTAAAAAAAAAAACAAAAGAATCATGGCGAGATCCATACATTGATTTGTACAAAAAAATAAAACATTTTAGAGGGTTTTGAATCACTTCCAATGTTGAGATTACATTATCAGCAACATATACTACACGAAATATTTTTATTTTTACCTCGCAAAACATAACAACAATATAATAATTTGGTCGCGATTCGCCGGCATGGCAGAGAATGTCTCATTTTTATACCGGGGAACTAAAAATATTTTAAATGCCTCAAGTTATTCCTTAGGCACCAATGATTAATTATAACGTCATTTAAACGTCTCTAAAAATCTTTATTTTTTTGGTACAAATCTCGCCATGATTCTTTCAGTTTATTCCCAATTCTTTTTTGTAATTCAAAACAACGCTTTATTATTTATTAATCCCATAAAGAGCCTTAAATTAACTTACCTGAGTATACTACATTAATAATGCGGACAAAATAAAGGGATTTTTAGGCAGGTTGTTAATGAAATTAAACTGTAATTTATGGGGTGACGCCGCAAGTTTATGACGTCACTGATTTACGAGGTACCCACACTTAATTAACAAAGAGGAGTGTCATGTAATGAATGGCGTTTGTATGCACGCACCCCAACGTTAGACAAAGTTTGAAAAACTGACTTTTGTCATTTTAGTTAAAATTCAAAAGGAGAAAAATTGGTCTTTTTGGTGGGAACTTTAGGCGATGATAGCTCAGTGTTATTGGCATCGGATACCGAGACGGTTTCGGGTTCGAATTCTACAATGAGCTTGAGCTTTCGGTGAAGAAAAACATCGTGAGGAAACCATAGCATGGTGATAGGGTATTTTGTAGTACCCATCTGGCTGGCTACCACCCTCAAGTTGAAAATCTGTCGCCAGGCACCTATCGGTGTGTTCCAACAGCTGCACTTGAGAGCCAGTTCCTTCTAGGCTTTGTGTGCTTACCACCTTCGGCCACATCATCACTTACCATGGTGAGATTGTGGTCGAACACAGGCCTATAAGAAGTTAAAAAAAAAACTTGCAAACGTGGTGTTTTTTTTTTTTTTTCAATAAAATTCAATCCAATGCACCAGTGAATCATTTATTTAGAACAAATATGTAAAAGTTACAATCTATATATCGAAAATTTCCTCAAGTCTGCCGCTGCGTCCGATTGACGGCAAGTTTCCCAGCAGGCCGGCAGCGTTTTGAACTGAGAATCTGTCATACTGTCATATTTATATTACAAATAAAAGTAACTCGACGTTCGTAAATTGGGTCTATTAATCCATGACTATTAAGAAGCTGAGGAAAATTGCTGTGGATAATCATACAAGAACTAAAAGTTATGTTAGTAGATACATTCTGAGACGATTACAATACAACGCCATTGCCAAAATTCATCATGTATTCGACACTGGCCCTGATTCTGTTGTTCACAACTAAACTAATTTTAATCTCACTATGTCTCATTCTAACAAAGAACATAAGAAAAAGATGTAAGAAATTTAGTCCTGTCAAATTATTCCAATGCTTGTTATGCCTAAATACACGCAAAATAAGACGGCAAAGATTAATTTTACAACTTAAAATATGTTCTATTCTTTTTCAATAATGTTCGTAAGAAAGAGATGAGATGTGACTAAAATTAGTTTAGTGCGAATTACAACAGAATCGGCACCAATATCGAATTATTAGACTAAATTATATTTAGAAAACCATAGAGATCAATCTGTGGGTCTAAGCTAAATCCAAGCGTTATGACATGACCCATATCTCGAGATCTATGACTTAAACTGTCAAATGTGTCAGTGGATCGTCTGCTTGTCAACCAGTCCAGCCTAGTTTGTCAAACAATTAATTTGGGTGGTCTAGAATCATCAATTGATATATGAGAGGTTTATTTAAATCATAAAAATAATCCAACCCAATTCTAGCCACCCACAATTCAACAAATAAGTTATTTTTAAATTATGCTATTTCCGCATTATAATTCATGAGTTCGCCAAATTCAATTAAATATAATAGTTTTAATCTACGCACAAAACGGATTCTAAATTATATTATTTATTTTATCTATTTACGTGGGTGTACTACTGGATTTTATTAAATCGATTAACTGTCTCATCTATACCGATTCTTAAATCGATTTCAAATTTATATGGAGTCATATTGGGTTCTCGTAAAATAAAAACTATTAAATAGTCATATTAATCTGCCGGTAGTATAAGATTCAGTTTCACACTTTTATATTCGTTAAATATGGTAATATTATGGCTACTAGCATGGTGCATTTGGGCACAAATATTATACTAAAAATATCACGTCTGTCAGCCATTTTGTTTTTAAGTCGTAATTCCTGGGTAACGCTTACAGTATGATAATAGCTTGTTGTAAATTGTATACAGAATCGAATGTGGGTTTTTAATGAGTATAGTGACACCAAAGATATGGAGAATTTTAAAATATTTATAAATTACCTAAATGATTGAAAATATTAAATAGAACGCGCCATCGATATTATGTCGTATCGACATCCACTGATAAACATGGCGGAAATATCTGTCACAATTTCTTAGATATAAATCAACGATAAATTTACGGCAAATATCTGAAGTGACATCGATGTTGAAAACTAGAGAAGCGGGGGCCAAAATGAGAAATATTCAACTTATACCCAAGGTTGATGTTTATTTTTCTCTTTCCTTTTTCTATACTGCTCTTTGTTTATGAGGTACTAGCTGTCCCCCGCGGTTGGTCATGGGGGTCATGACCCCCCCCCTGGGCCTCAAGGATTTTTGTTACCAAGACAGGCTCTTCCTGTCAGGGTAGATAGTACCTCCTCCTTTTTTTAATTCGTTTAAATATCTAAATCACTCGCACGTATCACACCATTGATTGCGTTGTCAATAGGTTATGTGGTCACATGAGTAATGAAAATGTGATGAATTGTTCGCGCTGCGCGGCCCTATTTTTCTGTAGGACGTAATCACTAGAACTAATGGACCGATTTTGAAAATTCTTACTAATGTACTCTATTTTCTTGTGAATCTGCGGGTAACAGCTATAGTATTGTGTACAATGATATTATAATAAAAAGAGGTAGATATCGCATTAACGCACGCTAATTGTTGCAGACAAATTCAGACAATTGTCGTAATTTTGCTTAGCAGCTACATATAGCTATCTCTTTCTGTACCATACATTTCGTATTATCTATCGCATTCACCTAATTCAACAAAACTGAACGCCGCTTAGTATGAGGGTAGCATATCTCTATTATAATATCATTGATTGTGTATATTGAAACCATCCAAAAAGCTGGATATAAGTGTGTGGCCCCCCCCCCTGACCTGAAGGCTGGATCCGCCCTTGAGCTCGCAAGTCCGTCTACGCTACGCGAACAACTAACGAATCCTGTTCGTTCGTGGCTCGGCTCATGCCCTGTTTGCGTTGCATGAACGTACCATAATATTTAAAACTGCTCCCAACGTAGTGTCGTGAAAGTCTATACAAGTGGTTGTTTACCGCGGTCAGTATAACCACGCACACCCATTAAGCTGTCCACACGCATTTGGTTGCAACGGAACATTTTAAGAGTACCATTTTAGTATTCTAGCAAACAGTGCCGCGGTGCGTACGCGCACACATTCAATAGTCACTTTCATGTCATTTTGTATGTGAAGGATGGAGAGAAATAAAAATAGAAATAGTTTTCCTACCGTTCAGGTTATTTATATCGATAAATGATTTAGTAAAATTGCAGGAGAACATTATGCAAGACCTATTATGTATGCTTCGGGTTACGGTACGCAGCGACTTGCTTCTATTTTAATAGCAAAATCACAAAATGCTTCAAAAATTGTTTAATTTGTATTGGTAGCTCTCTACGATCAATACGGTTCCTAAATGACAGGTGTTAACGGAAACATTAAAATGTGTGGAAAGACTCTGATGTATCAGATGGATGTATCGAGAATTTAGGAAGGAGGCCTTATGGCTAGTCCAATTCAAGTTGCACCATCTTTCCGTAATATAACCATAACAATATACGTGTCCGTTGTACAACGGAGAGTGTTCTAAGGAATTGTTCGACTTGATGCCCACGGCTACCTTTCAGCATCGCAACTCTCGCCATCGACGGGAAGTCCATCCACATGCATTGAAACCAGAATTGTTTCGAACTGAGCGGGCTAATTTTCTTCCACGGACGCTCAGACTGTGGAATAAGCTCCCCGCCGTGGTTTTCCCATATGGAGTACAGCATGGGGTTCTTCAAAAATGGTGTGAAGCGGTTTCTTCAGGGTCGGCAATGCGCGAGTGATACCCCTGGTGTTGCAAGCGTCCATAGGCTACGGTAACTGCTTACAATCAGGCGGGCCGTATGCTTGATTGTCACCTTAGTGGTATATAAAAAGAAAAAATATATATATATATATATATAACCATGGCAGTGATTGATCTAGATGTGCATAAAATTGTTCTTATGATACTGAAAACGATTACGACCTTCTTTCTTTCCTCCGTGATTACGACTGTCAAGACTACAGAACACGATTAGCGGATAAATTCGGCAGTACTACCACCATACAGATATACCATTACGATGCACAATAAATGCAGTCATCGACCTGACTAAACAATTATTTCATGAACGTACAACATAATCAACTTGAGTAACATTAAATATGAATTATGGAAGATGGTAAACAAGACAGGGTTGAAGAACCAGTTTGTGTACAACATTGTCCGGTTTCGTAACGTTCTGTGGATATTTGCGAACGGAGCCGGAAGGCGGGGCGATGACCTTGTGTGTCAACAGGCGAGCCGTCAACGCGGCAGACAAACAGTCAGATTGGATGGTGTAAGCTAAGAGCTGTTACTCAAGAAATAGTGCATGAGTTTGATGAATTTACTAGTAAGAAACAATTTTAGGTTTAGCATTTGTGAACAAATAGCGTATTTGGAGTCTTATTCCAGACCTTCCATGATTTCTAAATTTAACCAGGAAGTGTCAGAGTATACCACATCATCATCATCAGCCTATAATGTCCCACTGCTGAGCACAGGCCTCCTTTCACAAATGAAGGTGAAAGGGAATGGGCACTACTCCACCACGCGTGCCCACTGCGGATCGGTGGAGGTAGGCTAGTGGTCAACCTACTATTAGATTTTTTCCAGCCGCCTAGGAGGCATCCAACTAGCTTAACGACTATCACAATTAAGTGATAACCGGGACCAACGGCTTTACGTGCCTTTCGAACGCCATCGGTCAACCATCCAGGTACCGACCACGACAGGCGTAGCTTAACTTTGCCGATCGATTAAGCACGGTTAATCATGCTACACCACGCGCAAAGTATACCACAACCCAAATTAATGTATCATTGAAATATTGAAAGTTGACATCGATAAAACTGAAGTTGTAAAACATAATAGTTCATTAACGAGAAGAATATTTCAGGGAATTTAGAAAAACCTAGAGACGACGCAGACCCGCAGGAGATAGAAAAATAAAGAAGGTTAGTCAGAGGGAGAAAAAAAACCTAGATACGGAAGTGACATTTCTGTCTCATAGAGATAATGATGAATCAAACTATAAGCTTCTAGAAGGCAGTAAGTAAGTAATGGAGGAAAAGAATCCAGGTGTATCACTCCCCGCTAAGATGTGTTTACCTTAAGCCGGCCACTAACTTGTAGACCATCTTGTGGACCATGCCAACAGGCTGTGTAAACGGCACTGAGACAACACTGACCGTTCTCACGACTCGGTTCCGGCCGAGCTAAGGATTAGGCTCATCCCGAGTTTAGTGGTATATATATGATTTGAAGGATCTTTGTAATATTTGGGGGAGTAGTGGAATTTTTTTAGATATTGCTAATTTATAAAATTCGAATTAGCATCAAAGTCAAAGTCAAAGCCATTTATTCAATTTAGGCCCCTGAAGGACACTTATGAAGGTCACATATGAAGTTACCACCGGTTCGGAACTCGGCCTTAGGGAAGAATCCGGCAACAAACTCGGCAAGGTTACATTTTGTAAATATTTTTTGGACAATCTGACTATGTTTGGCTTTTTTTTTCTAAATAATTAACAATAAAAAGATATACCAAAGCATAGATACAGACGAAAAAAGAACAAGAAAATATCTTAGTCGTTACCAACAAATACGTGAAACCTTGGCAAGGTTGTTATATTACAGAATTACGAATCAAGTACGTAATCTTTTTTAAGGGCTTTAATAATTTAACTAGTCGTAAAACAGAACAAAGTAAATCAAGCACTCATGGTTATGAAAACTAACGTTTCCAGTGTCGATACTAATGCATTTTTTCTGCAAGTTTCATATTATCGAACGTCATCTTTTATAGCTTAATATCCTTTCATATTTTTTCTCCACAAATTGCAGATTACTTAAAAATCCTCTTACACTTAGATAAGGCCACTTAATACGATCACGTACAGCAGGAATGTGAGCATCTTCCAACGAGAGCACCTTAAAAAACCTGCCGACTTTGATGCCTTCAAGCAATCACATCAAATATATGAAGACAGTCGGAACAATGTACGACAGTACTTATACCATAACGAGTACAGTATTATATTTTTTTAAGATTTCTTAAACGCTCTCTAGTGGAACTATGCTAAAAGGTCCAATCAAAATAGCAACAAATATTTCGCAGTAGGCGATAATTGCGGGCGGCGAAGTCGGCACACGGGACGAGAAAATAAACACCAATCGCTATGGAGCCTTAAAATGGTGCTAAGGTGCCACAACATATGTTTTTTATGAACCACGCAAACGTATGTATAAAGGCGTGTCTGCAAACTCAATAAATCTTCCCTTTTTTGCAGTCTGTCACTTAGGATTTACTTTTTTATCAGGCGAGAACTAGCACAGTTTTAATAATCATCCAATTAATATAATTGCTCATGTAAAAAGCTGGAGTTTTGAGGTACGCTTGTAATTGGTTAAGTGTTACTCGAAAAGAAATATGAAAACATTAATTACAAGTCTAAAGGTTGACATAACTTTTATGGAGGTACAAGATCCAGCCGATCTTGGATCACCTAGAATCTAGATCAATCTTATATTTGAAGTTTAATTATCAGTACATTATACCATAGCTATAGCAAATAAAGTTAGCGCAACTATTGTTTTGCCAAGTTCGTCTACTCTTTTGTTCTTTTGTACCATGTTTGCTACATAGAATAAAATAGAAAATTTCACAACTCCTCGTTGACTATTTTTTAAATATATTAAAAAATTGCAGATGCTAGAAAAGTTTTACTCCTTTGACATTAGAAACGAAGGAGCAAAGCGTTGTGTCCGTATAAACGAGATGTCGATAACATGTGGATAGACAATCTTCCAGGGTGACTTGTCGTTCGATGGAGAAAAGGGGATAGAGGCATTCCTCTATCTTAAATTATAACTATAACTCATATGAACTGATTGTGAAATAAAGGTAATGTATATAGGATAAGAATTTACTATTATATTTACTGTAAGCAGACTAGTTGTTAACTGTACAGCTTAAAACCATAATTACGTCTATGTTATCTAATTTGCAAATAGAAACTGTGCCGATTCTCTATTCTAATTTAAATTCGAGCCATATTACTATCGAATAACATTTAAATTCGATTACTGTATACGTTTTATTAATAAGTAATTCGATTACGGTCATCCTGTTTTGCAACTTAGTTGCGTGCGCGCAGATTTTGCAAGAAAATAGTAAGGAATTTCTGCCATGAAAGTGTCAAGACTATTTTTATCAAAATGGCGACTTCAATTATCATATTTACGAATCATTTAAAAGTACATCGCGTAAGTCGGTAGCGGCTTATTATTTACGGTCGCTGAATATTTGTTTTTTATTATAGAAGATAAATTATGTTGGTCTTTAAAAATGGTAGTTATAGGTGTGACATTTTAAAGGTAATTTGATATAGTAAATATTTCTGAGCCACCTGCAAAATATTAAAAATTATATTAAATTTTATTTTAATATCATTTATATGATATCAAACCTGTTAAAGTTGGAACCCTCGAAAAAGCCAGTAGTAAATAAACCTAGGCTATTTATGACCGTTTTTTCTCTCCATTTCGAGTTTAATATTTCTCTTTTTACGCTAGTCACTGAGTTTGCAAACAACAAAGAAGTTTGCCTTATCTTCAATTCTAATCGAATATTACGACATGAACTTTATACCCGAGCCAGCAGTTTGTCTCGCAGACTGCATAATGGAATCTTGTTCTCAGCCATCTCAGCTCATTTGGATACATGAGCTGTGATAGACAACTCAATGTGGGTCTGTCAGGTTCAGTCTAGTCTCTGACTGACCACTGGCCGGTGCTGTGGGCATTGTCTGTAACTTGTCTACTGTAAATGTAGTTTGGAATAGCGTATCACATATTAGGATTATATTTGTAACTCTTGTAGTTAAAATACATTTTACTACTACTATTCATTCAACTTTTATAAATTAGGATCTCAATGATATGAGATAGATGATTGCTGCTATGAATCCAACATCAATTCCAACCTTTCATTTAGACAACTTAAGTTTTTTTTGTAACAATTGTACTACGTTACTAACTTGTTATTATCCCTCATATTTATAAAGAATCATGGCAAGATTTGTACAAAAAAATAAAGATTTTTAGAGACGTTGAAATGACGTTATTATTGATCCTTGGTGCCTAAGGAATAACTTGAGGAATTTACAATATTTTAGATCCCCGGGATAAAAATGCGATATTCTATGCCATGCCGGCAAATCACGACCAAAACCATTATGTTGTTATTATGTTTTGCGGGGTTTAAAAATATTTCATATGTTGCTGGTAATGTAATCTCAACACTGGAAGTGATTCAAAACACATTTTTTTTTTACAAATTATTATTATTTATTTATTATTAAAAGAATACAAAAAAGTTAAAGGTAAGGTGTGATATAAACCATTTTTAGTTTTTACGCACACCATAGATTCGTTGGTTAGTGATTGACAGTTACAGTAATTAGTCAACAAATCCCAAGACAAACTATAAACTAAGCTAGTATGTTCATTATAGATAATGGCCCTGATTCTGTTGTTTGCAACTAAACTAATTTTAATCTCACTATGTCTCTTTCTAACAAAAAATATAAGAAAAGGATGTAAGAAATTTAGTGCTGTCAAATTAATTCAATGCTTGTTTTCAATGTAAATTTAGTCGCCATCTATCGTGGTTACGTCTAAACACCCGCAATTGAAGACGGCGAAGATTAATTTGCAACTTAAAATATGTTCTATCCTTTTTCAATCATATTCGTAAGAAAGAGATGAAATGTGACTAAAATTAGTTTAGTGCGATTTACAACCGAATCGGCACCAATTAAATTCAATGCATAGTCCGACCCGAACATAACACATTATAGTACAAATTCAACAATTCATCAACGTATGGATCTCGCCATGATTCTTTAGTCAATTGTAGCTTCTCTTACTTGTAGTATCTCTAACTGTATTACTATCTGCATTATTAAATAAATCTCTCGCACAACTACTGACAGACCAATCACACGGCTATCGCAGCTATCCCTCACTATCTTCACACCTAGCAACGCAATACTCATGGTCGAACTAGTGCATCAATTAAGCCAATTAGCAAGACGTACTGTGTGCAGGTGAGCTTTATAGCTCGGAGCTATAAAATGCCTCTTTTAGCACTTACATATTACATTCTGAGTGTTAGGCGATGGTAATTACGCTTACAATTACGAAGAATTTTCATGTCCTCATAGTTTTATTTATTATTTGAGTCTTTCGTCTTATAACTCTACATTCTCATATTTTCTTCAGTTTTGAAATTATGTAAATGGTTTTGCATATTTTGATGCGGAGGTCATATATCCTATCCTAGAAATTCCGCATTAGAAATATTCGATGATAACAGTTTTTGTGTTGACGAACGAGGTGGATCTGGGATATGAGGATAAACTCCACATAGTCGGTTTTATGTCAACATGCTGCTGATGATAATGTTAACATTGGAAGACATTCAAAGCCCAAATGTAATAACATAAATAATTTAAAAATAAGCTCTTACTCAAAGGTGGGTACTTAACCAAATATGAAACTACTTTGCGAGAAACTTATACCAGGCCCCCTAGACAAGATGTTGGTCAACAATCGAAATTTCAAATCGAAAAAACGCGTGATTTTTATCAATCTCTTATCTCAATCCCATACAAAGGTTCGTTTACTAACCAGACGATTTTCGACTACCATCTTGTTTAGGGGCCTGTACGTCATTCCGTTCGTCCGTGCGTCTCCCGTGGCTTCAGCTCTGTATTTATCTGCAGCACATGCTGAGCTGGGGCCTTTTGGACCCATCATAGTAGTAGCTACCAAATACCCATACCAATGATGAGTTCAAATGGGTGCTAATGTCGCAAAATTCTACATTGTATTTTATAATGTTTTTATTTATTGTAATTTGTGTAGTATATTGTATTGTTTTGTGCTATTTTTTAATCGACTTAAAAGGAGATTTCAATTCGACACGTATGTATGTAATATTATTGGAACTGCAATATATTCACATATGATGATCTATTAGGCCTTCCAAACAAATATACAAAATTTCATAGGTGTATGTATGTATGTATGTTTGTCCAAGCATATCTCCGAAGATATTAATCGGATTGTAACCATTCTTGGTTTACATTTACTTCAACATAGGGAACAGTGCAAGTTTTATCGAAATCGGTTCAGTAGTTTTCAAGATATGGACAAATATGTGTGACGGCCTGGCTCATTCATACGAGCTACGGGTGTGGTGTCAAAGGAAAAATATCTCCAAACCTTGGTCAAACTCTAGTGCATTTAAGAAAAACTAAAAATTATGAAATAAAAAATAATTTAAAAATATTAAATCGACTTTCAAATACACTAAAAGGTATGAAATAACTCTAACCTGACACTGATTGAAGTCAGCGAAAGAGCACGACGTATTCCATTTAAAATTCCATTTCGCTGACTTCAATCAGTGTCAGGTTAGAGTTATTTCATACCTTTTAGTATATTTGGAAGTCGATTTAATTTTTTTAAATTACTTTTTATGTTTTATGATTTCTGAATGATAAATCAATCACCCGAAAATTATATTTTGTTACCACTAATGTGGCAAACCAGCATACGGCCCGCCTGATGGTAAGCAGTTACCGTAGCCTATGGACGCTTGCAACACCAGGGCTCACTCGCGCGTTGCCGACCCTAAAATAATCTCTCCGAATGGATGAAACTGCGTGGCAAACCCTAGTTTAGCTTTAATAAACAACGTGTTTACATGTAAACAACATTAAACATAGACACCCACATGGCATGTTATGATAGGCTTGTCCCAATTCGAGGTATCATTTATAGTAAGGTAATCTCACTCGTGGGCGGGACATCGGCTGATTGCCATCGATTTGGTTCAGATTTGTTTGTTGTCAAGTGCCAACGAGGCGTTTGTTATTGACTGTAGTGGTTTCATAATAAAATATAAAGATTCCGATAGAATTTAGTATATACGTAATAAATTTACCTATTTATTCTGATTTCTGTAATGCAGCTAGAGAGATAGAGCGTAGCGTTTATTCGCTCAAAGAGCAACTCGAGTGGGGAAGTACGTCCACCTTATAGAATACCGCAGCCAAATAACTCAATCCCAACAAAAACATTTTCATGTAAAATGTTGTCAAGACGGGACCATATGGCTCGCACTGTCAAAAAATTATCAGATCTCATGTAGAGCCAAGCTTATAACTCTACACGCCCTTACTCTACAAGTCCTAACTTCACAAAGTCTACACACCGTAGTCAAAATATATGGCTTGGCCGTTTCGCTACCGTCACATGGGCGTAAGGTGAAAAATTTATTTACTGTTAATAATTTTTCTGTAATACAATAGTTCTTGTACTAGCAAAACTAAAACTTTTGTCAATGTATTTTATTTTTTCAGCATCCATCCCATTAAGATTGAAATTCAAGTACTCTCAAAATTAGGTATATAACCTATTTACAGGTGGGCATACAACAAGTTGTAATCAGCAATCAAGCCTACGTTTCCAGAAACACGACAGAACGTTATCTTAAGTGCACACAGTCGGGCCACGGCGACATTATTGTCGACTACGCTTGTCTCAAATCTTTGTGAATGCCACTGGTGCAATAAATTTCTCTATCTAAATGGGTGAGTGCACACGATGGCAGTTATGCGCAGGGTTGGTAGAATCCAATAATTTTTAAGATAATAATAAAATAAAAAAAATAAAAAAAAAATATTAACGGGCCTGCCCCTCTAGACAAGACGGTTGAGACAATCGTCATCGTTTTTGAGAGGAAACGCTGGTGACGTTTGTTCTATACAAACGTAATCCTCAGTTTCCTCTCTGGATAATGACACTAGAGCAATGATTATTTTACCATGCAATCTGTAGGTACCACTGTATGTCCCTCGGTTGTGTTTTTCTCCATAAATTTATTATTATAAGAATTAGGAGTCATCTAAAAACACAAAAACTGACCATTTTTGCTACCCTCATCAGACGTCTAGCAAACAAATTTGACAAATATAAAATATAAAAGGAAAACCGACAGACATAGCCAAATTACAATTCTTGAAAAAAAAATTTTTTATCGATCCAGTATTAGAGGAGGAAACTGGGGATTACGAAATAGCGATTTCGTCTATTTTAAATAGGTATAATCGATCCAAGCTGCAGTTGTCTCTATCGTCCCTCATACATTTATATCCCAGCAACAGCGCAACAGCAATAGATTTGTTAAATACCTATTTTTCAAATTTCAGCCATCCTTTCTTCTTAACAATCTGTTATTTCAATCCCATACAAAGGTTGATTGTATACTAACGTCCCATCTTGTCTAAGCACCCTGTCGGCGTGACTAAGGTGGTAAGGTAGCTTTAAGGTGGTTTTAGATTCCACATATCTTATAAAATATTTTCCCTTTCTGTAATGGACGAAAGAGACTTGTATTATTGTTAATAATATGCCTTTATGGCGATGCCAGCTCAGTGGCAGGTGACGTCGGATATCGTGACGAAGGTCGCGGGTTCGAATCGTACAATGGGCTTGACCTTTCGGTGAAGCAAACATCGTGAGGAAACCATAGCATGGTGGTAGGGTACTTTTTAGTACTTAGTCAAATCCGAGCAACTATCGTTGTGTTACGAGAGCTGCGTTTTCTGGCTCATTTGTGGTTTCTAGGCTTTGTGTCAGCTTCAGCACACCACCAAGCCAGACTTGCATGTTGAAAAAAATCTTATCTACCCTCGACATGACAACATGTCTATGATTGATGCTACTAATTTGAGCTACAGTAGCCATTCTCTAATGTAAAAACAACTAGCTGCCCGGCACGACTTCGTTCGCGTGGTGCTACCCTACCCTGTGGTGCTACCCTACCCTGTGATGCTACCCTACCCTACTTTACCCTACTCTATCTAAATCATCCAGGGAGTTAATTCATTTGTTACAAAAAATGTGATAAATGAAGAACCGCTCGACCGATTTTGTTCAAACTTCACATAAACCATCTACTAAATAGTTCGAACAATGCCTAAACATTTGGTTTGGATAGGTGAGCCTGTTCTTGAGTTATAAAATTACAACGAAAAGTGGCATTGATTTTTATATATATTGATTTGCTAATTCCCTGCGTGCTCTTTTGCTGTTTGTTTTTTGACAGCAACCTTCTCAGATCTGCGTACAACAACACAACATCCAAGTTTCATCACAATTTGACGAATGGTTTAGTTGAGATCTGATCGTTTGACAACCCTATCGATACATAGTCAGCGGTTGCCCACGCATACTTACGAAATACACCGAAACAAAATGTCGACTTTATTTAGACAATTGATGAAACTCTGAGTGATATTTAAGACTTTCGCTTGTATATCATTCGTGAATCTAAATTGCTAACTCGTTACTTTTAGATATTGAGTTTATTTATCGATCACGTATTAGGGTCACCGCTCATTCAGCACGGCTACGCCTCGGCATTTACCTTACCATGCAAGTGAGTCCTTTAAATCGTATGCGTTAAAGGAAATTTTACAATGACTAGATAAAATAGATGACGCTTCGCGGCAAACGCGCTTGCCGCTACAAGCCACTAGTCCTGCTGATAACACGCTTCCAGCGAGTGGCCCGCTCCCTTGCTGCGTGACGCCAGCAAGCGGTATCTTGCTAAAGCGGCGCTACCAATTTCACCGGCGCCGCGCCGTCCGCTGGCTGCCACCTCGCAGGTGGCGCGCTGGCAGCTAGTGGTTGGATTGAGTTGAGGCGGTGCCAGCCGTTGCTGCGATAGAGCGGTGCTGACATAGTGGGCGATGACCATTAGATAGCGCATTCTAGATAGGTAGAGCAAAGCGTTTTTCACTCAAAGAGTCGACTGGGGAAGTTAAACCACCTTACAGAATATCGCAGCCAAATAACTGCATGTACCTGCGCGTGAGTAAGGTCGCCAGAGCTCATCGGGCTCATCCGGGGTTATCCGGGTAGTGCAAGTGTCCTTATGGCTACGGTAACCGCTTACCATCAGGCGGGCTGTATGCTTGTTTACTGACTTCGTCATACAGGAACCTGCAATATAAGTAATCCGTTAAAGAAATCTAGTGCACCGACAAATGAGTGAAATTATAAAATAATAAATTGATTGACGACAGATTTATCAAACAACTTTATGATTGATCACCCTAATGTGATGAAAGTTGACAGTTATTCTGGATTCTATTATAATTGATAATTTATTACATGTCAGTCATTAATTGAATCGATTCATTCGATTCGATTCGAAATGCTTTTAGATTTTTCTTTTTTATAGTTAGTACCTACACTGTACAGGTTGTATGCTGTTTATTTATTTTTTAAGGTATTTATAATGAATGTGACACGGTACTTAA
The DNA here is from genome assembly GCA_951394255.1 of Polyploca ridens. Taxonomy (NCBI): domain Eukaryota; kingdom Metazoa; phylum Arthropoda; class Insecta; order Lepidoptera; family Drepanidae; genus Polyploca; species Polyploca ridens. The sequence goes on along the minus strand of OX596256.1, from coordinate 3,736,766 downwards.
GAGATAAGCTACTTTTGAAGCTGACTGTACATGCTCTAGTATTTTTACATAAATGTGTGAATAAAGCCGGTTTCTTACTGTGGGATAGGTATAATATAATATATATTACATCTTGAGATTAATATTTTATCGCTCGTCATACATTTTGTCGCAAAAATATTTATTGTTTGGGATGTAATATATAAAAATGTATGAAGAGCGATAAAATATTATATATCTCAAGATGTAATTTATATTATATTATATGCCATAGTGAAAAGCCGGCTTTATTATTGACTTTATCTTAGTCGAAAAGAGTTGAAACGGGAATAAACTGTTATTTTGTTTCATCTTTTGGTAATTGGTTCATAGCATGCTCTATTTTTATAAAATAACGACAATAAAGAAATGCAAAAGCATTTATTTATCTACAAATCTCATTCAAAATCCATATATTTTAAACAAAATCGGTTTAAAATCCCACGTGGTCCAAAAAAATACCGAAAATAAACGATATGCACCGATCGGCTCGGTTGTATTTTCACTACATAAGATTAGGTATAAGATTGACTTGCCTGTTGCTCGCGCGCAGCCATTTTACTTTTCCATTGCTCTGTACTGAAAATGTAATTATTTCCCATCTTAATTATTTTTTTCTTCCTCATTTTATTTCTTTTACGACATAAAATTAGTTTGGTTTATACGAACGGGCCAGTTGGAGTGGTTCGTAAGCCCCATAACTTTTACGCTGCAGGTCGTGGGTTGTGCATGAACATGTCTTTAGTTTATGATTTTCTGAGTAAGTATGTACCAAAAAAACAGTAGTATATGTAGTGTATCAATTATTTGGTTTCCATAGCACAAGCTCTTCGTAGTTTGGGATCAGCCGTGTGAAGTGAATTTCCCGGATATAAAAAAGATATCCGTAGCAAAATACCGTAATTATAGATTTAAAAATAATTAAAAAAAAAACAAAAAAGATTGGTGACCTTATAATTCTGTGACGGCCTTCGAATGAGATAATCTTTATCTTATTCATTAGCAAATTTAATAGATTCTGGCCTCGATACTCGAATTATATTAACAAACTTTTTATATGGCAATGCTAAACAAAGCGTTTTTTCAGATTCTATGTATTTATTTCATACTAATTTTATTATATTATATATACCATGCTGATATTTTTTAAATTCAGCGCTTCTCTAGGCTATACTTTTGTTTGCCAGACTTTATCAATGATGAGTAGGTAGTATATGTAGGTTTAATATCCTATTAATCCTCATTTCTCTCAGTTTTTTAATGTTTTTGTTTTTTTTTAATGGTTTTTAAATTGTTGGTAAAATAATGCCTCCACTTTTTCCATCCTTTCCAACCTGCCCCGAACCACCCGAACATAAGCTGAGTTTCCAACATATTATAGTGTGCGAAGTATAATATTGTATCCATTTATTTATAATTTGTGTCTGAACTGCAGCTCAGTCATTCAATTAAACAGAGTTCAAATATGGTTCAAATAGTTTGGCTTGAACTTCTATTATATTCTATGTCATAATTTCCCGCGCAATCTCAACGAAGCGTTGAGCAACCGTAAATTATGATCAAAATCAAATAGCCACTTACTCTTTATCGGTATTAGACGAAAAAACCCCGATAATTTCCCCGTTTCAAAAGTACGGGATTTACATTTTATAGGCTGTTGGCCATAAACATCTGTCGGACATTTTTAAAACCAATAAAAGTCTACGGCACTAGAATAAACAGCCACACCGATTTATTACATACGCCTTATAGAAAATATCGAAACTGTGGAATTCTGTCTTGTTTTCCATAGAATCACAATTTAAATCATCATTAGCGAGCCGTTCACAGATTGTTATGTTAATGTGGAATGGTTGTAGGCGCGACCAATAAACTACGGCGACTACAGCTTCGGAATTTTAAGCTGAGCCAGTACTCGTAAAATTAATGCGCGTATTTGATAAAGTTGTGTAAGTATAGAGATTTCATAGTGTGGAACACATTACGCCTAAATCCGTAGAATTTGTAGATGTGCCATGAATTTTTATTAGGAGACTCCATCAATATTGACTATACGGCTAAAACGCCAATAGTTACTTAAGCTACACGTGTTTTTTTTTTTTTTTTTTGGCGTCACACGGCTTGTGTATTTTGCCATTTTCCAGTTATATTATAAGTTGTCGTCACAATAAATCACGTTCACATAGTCCTAAGTCAGTCACTGTCCATAAAAGTCATGTTTTAGTACAATGGTGGTTGTACTAAAACTTTTCACGGACTTCTTGAGACATCTTGAAAAGGCACGATACACATGATTCATTTCATTTCACTTCACTGGTGCACATGGCTTGATCTTTATTGGATAAAATACCACCGATGATATGCAATAAAACTCAAAATACACGAATTTATGAAAATAAAAATGAAAACGCTATGTCACTCTGCAAATTCCCGCCAAAAAGTCCGCTACACGTGTTGTATGTTCAAGGATGGTATAAAAAACAATGAATTTGTTTTAAAATTCCCAATAAGTACGTTCTTTATAAAATTATTGGTCCCATGGCCAGGACTGTGTTCTTCTGTTTCTTTGAAAACAGTCCCTATTGGCAATAAAACAAGTCGTTCATCTATCAAAGTAGCCATACTTTTTTGGATTACTTGATCCATAAATAAATCCGCTTACATCCTGCCCATCCTTGATCATTTTTATAGTTCCACGGCATTAATCGCTCATGCTACTCCATACGTTGGTTTTGCTGACCATATTTTACTTCTAAGGAAGCAAGGATAGCACAAAAAGGGTTGTGAAGAACTGTTACGTATAGGCGGGTGACTAGTATGGGAATACTCGATTAATCTTGAGGCGGAGTCCGTAATTTAAATGGAAACTAGGTTTTAGCTATGAACTCGCCTCTGTTGGCGGTTGGTGTAAAAAATCAAGTTATTCTGATTCTTTGATAAAGCAATGCTGGTGTTCCTGCGTATTGAATTTAACTGTACTTTTAAATAAATAAACTGTTTTGCATGCACTTTGTCATCAAAATTGATCGAGACCTCCGTAGATCAGCGGGCGGGGAGCTTTTTCCGCCAACGCGTCAGCTTGGCTATCAAAAGAAGAAACGCTGCCAGCCTTCTGGGAACCCTGCCGTTAATCGGAAGCAGCGGCAGACTTGAGGAAATTTTCTATTTATAGATTTTTTTTTGTACATATTTGTTGTAAATAAAGTTATTATAATAAATAAACCTAAATTGTGTTAGTTAGCATTTTATGACTGTTAATTTTATTACTTCTACAAATATTAATTACCATTATTCAAATTTTATCACTTCTAAGAAATCATGTAAAGTTAATGTTTTTTTAGAGGGCTTGCATAATTTTATTATTTTTAACTCCATTATCTGTCCCATTCTGTTCTGTGATTATAGTCAATGTCATTTATTCAGTTATGTTTATTTGTTTATTGTTAAGTTATGAACTTTCATAATAGGTTTAGTTAACACGAAACCAACCTTACAAACCAAAAATCCATTAACAACTAAACGTACATCACAATTAATTAAATAGTAATTAAACCAAAAAAACGTCCGTCAAAGAGTAGGTAGGTACCTCATCATAATTAATTAGAACAATATTACTTACTACAAAGCGCCGCTGTTTGGGCGCCATTTGTAAAAAAATAGGGTCAATTACCTTTGGATTACGTCATTTACGCTTAGCCAGTTACCATGGCGAGGATTCAGCCTTGAAGATTATGTGGGATCTATTTTTGGTCACACATTTGATGGTATCTACTTGTGGGCCTTTTTTTACCAAATCGTATTGCTATGCGAATCGCGAGATAGGGCTCTGACATAAGCTTTAAAATTAAACTTTTTTTGCTTCATGCTAGCGGATAATCTCATAATGGATGGTCCTTATCACCTTTAGATAAGAACGATTTAACTTGTGTCGTATTTTGTAGTACTGCCGCCCTGCGATATTAGGTAAATGGGACGATTCATTCAAATCTGTTTACTTACTATTGAGTACCAAAAATACTTGTAGAAATCATTGAACATACCTCGTTCGTTATCGGGTACCTAGGATTACATAACTAAGTACCTACTTACTTACAAATTGGTTTTCTTCAATATTCTGCACAAAAATATAAAATGCACCTGTCAATTTTTTGCTGAGAGCATGGTCTAAATTCTCTAAGGTCTTTTGGGTACGCTCTGTCTGTAATAATTTGAATTAAAACTTGTAGTTCTTGTTCCAAGTTACACCTAGAACTTATAGGAACTTATATGAGGGAGGCTCACGCTATTGTTTTTCCACGACATCGCATTTGGTAAACTGTACCGATCTAGGTTTCAGGATTCAATGACACTAATAGGCTATTAGTGTTAAGGAAAGACCGCTGTATAATATGAATCGACTCAAAAACATTAAATCATTCAATGAATTTTGCGTGGTACGACATGTAATTGGCGATTTCTGGCAAAAAGCAGTCGCAACTTAAATGGGAACCGTGCACTCGCTCAACCGGGTCATAAACACGCGACGACAAAAAAAAGCAGTCGCGCGCGACATATGTACGAGTCGCGCGACAAAAACCCCCGACGCTGGTATACCACCGCCAGGCCACCGGCAGATAGCTTTAACTAGAGCTTTAAATATTGTATTTTAAATTGCAAGAGGAAAGAAACAATTACAGCATCCTGCGCGGATACCAGTACTCGTTCTAATGCATCGGCTTTTAATCTGCGCGAGGCAGACATTATAGGCTCGTAAAGGTACCATTTAATTCTGCTTTATCTATTACTTATATTAAAAATAAACGGTATTTGAATCATATACGTCTTTGTATTTGATTGTCGATTAGATTAGCTACCATCTTCATGTTGAAAATATGTCAACAAATAGGTACAAGTACCTAGTACCCAACTGATATGGCGCGTCGTGAATCTTCGTTCGCGCAGAAAAGAAAGTATGACCCCTAAGATTAACGAACGAATGCTTAAAACTTACAATCAAACTTAGATCACTTCTATAAGGTTCATATTACACTGCAGCTGTTAGTTCCGTCTCACTCGCAAGTCACGCCCCTCCGCACGGCGCGCGCTAACATGGACGCAGCTGCTGACCAATAGCGACCGCGCTTTGAAAATGTTTCTTCTGCGCAGGTACATCGGTAAACCATATTAGTTGGGTACTCTTTTGAAGATATTCTATGCTCTTTGCCGATGTGCTCCGGTAGTAGCTTGTGTTAGAGAACGAGTTCCCTTCAAAGATTTGTGTGTGACTTCCTAATGTGATAAACATGACGTAAAATCTTATGAATTATTAAAAGTCAATAGAACAAAAGTTACTAATAATTATGTATAGAGTTTCTGTTTTTTTTTATACATCCTCTTTGGTTGTGTAGCCTACATGTCTATAAAATTTTATACTACTGTGTCGTAGGGAATGGTATATTAGGGATCTAATTGATTTTTTCTTCGTAGACAACTTTTGTCAAATTATTCGATAAATACCTGACGCAATATAACCTCTACACAGCTAAGCCATTATTCAGAAACTATCCGAAAGCGCGCATGAGTAAATAGCAAAGTAAATGGTAAACTTTGACCATTTAAGGATAGACAATTAGCCATATATCAACTGCTGAAGATTAATTACATTTAATAAGGAAGAGAGAGCCTATTCGTTTTGCTACAACACTTGTAGCGGCTTAAAGGTAATGAAAGGGCGATATACTCGTGTGGTGGGTAACTGGTCATTTTACAAGAAACGCAGGTTATTTTGTGGTGGTATCCCAAAGCCTAGATAAGAATTAATTGGCTATCAAGTGCAGCTAATAAAACACGTCTTTAGATGCCTACTTGGTGACACATTTTGAGGAAGGTAGCCAGCCAGGCGGGTTCTACAAATTAACCCACTGCCGAGCGATAGTTATTCACCTGATCCACCAATCTAATATCTCAACTAATATTATTTACGCAAAAAGTGTTTCACGCAGCAACGAATCAATGTGATATCCACTTTTGATTTCGAACGGGTATACGAGCGAAACCGTAGTAGACAGTTTTTTTTATACCTCTAATCTAGCAAACAAACATACGGCCCGCCTGATGGTAAGCGGTCACCGTAGCCTATTGACACTTGCAAAACCAAGGGTATCACTCGCGCATTGCCGACCCTGCAGAAATCTTATCATACCTTTTTTGAAGAACCCCATGCTGTACTCCATTGGGAAAACCACGGCGGGGAGCTCATTCTACAGTCTCAGCGTCCGCGGAAGGAAGCTGCTTTCTTATTTTATTTAGCTTTATTTTATGCCATGTAGTTTTTATGTAATATATTATGTTTTATACTTATTTACTTGACAGAAATCCCAACCACCACAGTTACTTTGGAACCAACGACAGTGCCACCAATAGTGATTCTGGTGGACGATCAGCCAGCACCGGCGAATACAAGTGCGCCACCGAAGACTGGGAGGAAGGGACGGGTCACCGCGACGAGGGAGGCTAAAGTTAGTTTTTATACTTAAAACACTGAAAAAAATTGAGTACAAAATTTTATTTAACAGTAACACAAAATTTGACGACCAATACCCACAGATATTTAAAAAAGGCGGATGTATTCTCGCTAACAAAAAACTGTGTCGCTCAGAGTCGGCCACCTCGCTGTACGTACATGCCGGCACGCACACATTCACACATTAGTCGGCCATTACGCGGATAAACGTCAACAGAGTCAATACGTCTGCGGTGCCGTAAAATATTAAAATACAGCATGTCTTGTGTAGTGAAATGATGTAAAAACCGTACTGACCGGAGGAAAAAAATACCAGGAATCACGTTTCACAGGTAAATTAATAATTCAATCACTTAGTTTTGATTTTATACATCAAAACAAATATTCATTCACCAGAACAAAATAATCTGTCACAAAGCCAGTGTTGCCAATATTCACTTGTGTAAATTACCCGAAATATGGGAATGTTATATTTTATGGTTATTATTAATACTATGTATTTTATTATAAATTGATTTTAAATTTTCGCGCCTTATACACATACTTTATATCAGTGGTTCTCAATATTTTTTGGCGAACGGACCCGTTTTAGAAAGTGAATTATTTGATGGAGCCCTAAAATAATCAAAGAATAGTTTGTGTAGGTATTCTTTATTTTACCGCGTAGGTTGTAAAATATAGGTACTTATTGTATTTAAAATTAATGAAATTATTGGACTATCGTAATCAAATTAACTATTTCGAATTATTTATTTAATTGAATTTATTTTTGAACTTGTCTTCCTGTATACCGCGTGATTCGGGAATCACCCGGTATACATTGTAATGTATTTTGGCCATAATATCGCAGAGCCCCCACAGAGGCTTTAGGGCTCCGCGGAGTATGCTTTGTGTATGGCTGATTTATATTAATTGCTTTACGGGACAGTTGGCGCAGTTGGTTAAGATTCTACCTATCGCGCCGCCGGTCGTGGGTTTGATTCCCACAACGGACATGCATTTGTGTGCATGAACATGTCTGTAAGTTCTGAGTCTGGGTATAATTATGTATATTAAGTGCGGCAGGCTGATTACCTTAAAATTTGCGATAAGCAAGCGATAAGCAATATCGCACAGCTATGGCGCGATCGATCGCTATATGTCAAAAAAAATCGAATTACGTTCGTGATCGTTTGCTTATCGATCGTTGATCGTTAGGATGCACTTATCGCGACGATGCTAGCGCCAATAGCGATATAGTAGCAATAAGTAGAAATAGCTTTATGTCAAACAGATGTGTGCGATGTATTTTTTGGTTTATTTACAAGTCGAAACATATTCAAAATAATTCAAATGTAATTCAAAATTCACAAAAAATGCTTGGCGTCCCTTCGAATATTTTCAAGTGGTCAAAGTCGAAGTTAATTTAAGTGTTTGTTTCATATGGATTTTGGATATCACTGCAAACGTAAGTAAGAGGTTAACTTTGAAGTAAAAGTAAACTGTTGAAAAGAAACTGTTGACAGATAGTAGCATGACCTTCCAAGAAACTTAAACTCTTATGGGTCAGGTTCATCAAAATCTGGTGATAGATGGAAAAGGGTGAGCTTTCTTTATGCATGCATACCATCCATTTTCTTGTAAAGATGAACCATTAAATGTTTGTTTAATTCAATAAAATATATAGGTGTATTATTATTTTTATAGTATTGTGCTGACCTGAAACATATATTGAAGTCAAGGCTAACTAAGCGGAGGCGGGATGCTTTGGGTACTGGTGGTGGACCGAGTAGTCAAGATGATTGGTCAGAAGTCTTAGCCATCATCGGGGAACAAGCTGTTGTTTTGAGATATCCAGCACAGAGTTCCTATATTTGTAAGTTATTTATTAATCTCCATGTACCTATATGCAAGCATACTAGAATAATATTTCACATCATAGATATTCAGGACATTCACCGACCCACTCCGGTGCAAGTTGTATCTAACGAAATAATTGTAATAGGTATGATATTAACAGGCCCAATGTATTCATAAGAACTATTGACTAATTAATGTATAATGATAAGTTCAATAGCTATAGAAACTGAACATGAATCATTGTATAAAAAATGCCTGTTATAGTATTTTGTTAAAATATTCTCCATTAATGTTGGTATGCTAAATAATAAGGACTGTTGGTATGCTAAATAATAAGGACTTGTTATTAATATTGTATCTTCATAGGTGTTGATGTGGCTGTCTTCATCCCAGCACCATTATTTTTATGATTTATATAGTAATAAAAACCTGCCAAACACTTACAACTATACTTTTACTTATTTACAGATACTTCAGAGTCTGCAGTACCTGTTGCCTGAAAAGTACAGCAAGAGCATGAGTTACATATGGACCATAATTGTTCAGGATAAATAAATAACAATGTTGCAATTATTTTGTGTTTATTTTTAACCCTTACTAGATCACTTAAGTCTTGAATAAACTACAACAAACAGCATAAGTTACAGTAGTTACTAAAACAAGTAGTTTTTTTTTTTTTATACCACTAAGTTGGCAAACAAGCATACGGCCCGCCTGATGGTAAGCAGTTACCGTAGCCTATGGACGCTTGCAACACCAGGGGCATCACTCGCGCGTTGCCGACCCTAGTTCATTTTATAGACTAACTACCACTCTTAATTTACACTTCATTTACTTCTTATGATCTTGCTTAAATGTTCAACACGTAAATATGAATTAAAATCGAGATAATTTTAATAATATATTGGTAGCAATCGATCAGCAACGATTTACAATCAAAGAAAAGGTTGTCGCAATTTGACAGATAAAATTGCTTGCTTTCTGCTAGTCCGCTGCTGTCAAAAACGATTCGTAATACCAAAATAATGTAAGTCTATACAGATGAATGCACTTTTTAGTTTACCGATTGTCCCATAGAGGCAGCACTGATGCGTATTTGCTATGGCGTATTTATCGCTGATTCATAATACGAATTTGCAATAAAACAGCAGATATTTAGCAATTTCTGCTATCGCGTGGCTCTTGCAAGATTGGTAATCAGCCTGCGGATTTGCAAACAAAAAGTAGTATAATGTATTTTATCAGTTATAGCTGGTTTCCATAGTACAAGCTCTCCTTAGTTTGTATTCAGATGGCCGCGTGTGAGGAATGTCCCAGTATATTTATTTATTATATTTATTTATTAATGTAATAGTATTACGGATATCTGCTGTACATATGTTATGCTGATATGTCAGTAAATTCAATACTTGTAGGAATAAATCAATATAGCTATTCTAGCACCGTAGAATGCACAATAGTACATTGTGATAGATGTGTGCAAAGTACTCATTACAGACGCGGCGGTATTAAGCGCGTGAGCCGTAGACGAACGCGATTTGGAAGCCGAGAGTATAATGATCAATGCACACGCGTGTCATACGTCGTTATTCAACACACTTACGAGGAAAAAGCAGTTTTTTTTTAAATAGATTTTTTGATTAACCACAAATGAGAACGTCAACAAACATGGCGCGCAGGTTCTTTTTTGTTTCGGCGATGCGCTGTCAAATAGTTTTACCCGTTTAAATTAAGAATGCTTCGTCTACATACATATCACTTGCAGTGAGGTACAAACGTATCATAATCGGGATTATACCTATCATAAAACTGTGCGGTAATGGAAAGTAATAAGCTACTTTAAGATACTAAAAACGTCACTTTACGAGCGAGTGTGTTGAAAAAACATTTAATGACTAAATTTTCATGGTTATTGAAGATGTCAAACATCGATATTTTTTTGCAAAGAACTCTTTAACGTTATGGACATAGGCACGCCATTATTTTTATATTCGTATGAGTGTCCTCAATCGATGTATAAAGGTTACACCGAAAGCCGCCTTTAAAAAAAAAAACGGCGCCTGATGAATATGCCAGACTGAACAAAAATCTTCGACCCCTTTTTTAGCGATCGGTTGATAGTTGAAGCATGAAAGCAGAACAAAAAAAAAATTAACAAACACTCACTTTCAGATGTGTATAATATTAGTTAGGATATTTTCATAGCGAGATTTGGCCACCATTAACATTTTAAAATGATACGGTATATTCTGCCTACATTTACACTTAATTTCATTTAAACTTGTCTACCGTTACATATTTGTCTGAGTATAATAGTGGTATAACATAATAAAAGAGTGGGTAAATTTAGCCTTACATGGCAACCCTAAATATAATCACACATAAACAGTCGCCGCCATTACTGTTCCTCAGTTTTGTGATAGCGAGAATGCCGTCCGGGTTGTCTGAGCCAATACCCTAAAAAGCGTGACTTGCGAACTAAAACTTAGGTACCAGTAACAAAACTAGTTTTGGTTCGTTACGTCAAAACGTCAACTTACATAACTAGTTTTGTAGATCATTTTTTTCAGTGAATAAGGTTAGTATTAGCCCGCCCTTTGCACTGAAAGCCTCCTCGAAATCGTTCCAGTGGTTGACTCTTTCTTTTGATACTGAGGACTGTTAGGTACTAGTATATAAATAAAAATGGTGGAAGCAAATTCCTTTGTCATCGTGTCCTTACCACCTCTAACCACATATTGTACCTCTTAATCTAGATCCGCTAGGACTACAGCTATTACCTGATCGCGCTCCCACGGACAAAGCCGCGATACAATCAAGTATTATAACAAGTATGTTTGAATATAATTTATGTTCGTACCTACGCTTTATGGCTGCTATAAGTTTCACTAATTCTCATTTCACAATAGTGTTTGATTACATATGAGAGTACAGTCGTTTACTGAAATGTTACACATAGAAAATGACGATAATATTATGTCGAAAGTCATTACCACATATTATTTTTACGCGATTCACCAAAACAGGAGTGTAATGGTTTCATGTATGTATGTACCTATGTGAGTTTAGTTTTCCACCATAACGTTTAAATGCCTGCATAGATTTGGATGTATGGGGTATCGTTACATCCTACCCTTCTACGAAATTGCATGGCGTTTAAGGTGCAGCGCATACGACAGAACGCACCGCGCCGAACTTTTGAGTCTATGAAAATAGAACCTATACAATTCTAAGGAGTAACACACACGACGCGCATAAAATCCGGCGCACAACCCAATTGCTTTCGTGTGCCGCAGACTAAAGTCCGTGGTCTGTGCTGTACCTATGATGATGGTCGAGAGAAAACTATACTGTATATTACTGTATAAGAGATCTAAGGCTTCATTTTTTAATAGTTTGGTGAGAAGACACAATTTGATTTAGCGCTGCAATAGCCAGTCAAGTCCTCCGTGCACTCGCTTTGCCCAGGCCCCCGACACATGTGTTCGCGCTGACATCAAGTTCGACAAACTAAATCATTTATATATAATAATTGTACTACTAATTATTATATATCAATGTTTGAAAAAGGTTAAAAAAACATGATTGTAAAATATTTATCACTCTCTTCGGCTTTGGGATACAAGGTAGGTAACTAACTGCATATCAAACTTACGAACCCAAAACAATGACCAAGCCCTTTCCAGCATTGCGTAGGTAGTATGAAACAACAAAATAAATAAGCCAACACACTTCTCTTCCGACCAGTACTTACCAAACGGGCCCAGCCAGATACAACATTATTCACAACGGCAGCCCCTAAACAACGTGGCGTTGTGAAACGAGAAAGATGTCGCGCTTCTGCACTTTATAACCGTAGGTCCGCGGGTCGCAGTATTTATGGCCCGACCCTCGGCTATCGGTCACAAGCTAATAAATTGTTTTGCGTATATTAAACGTTCACGAGTTGCATCCTTCGCTTTAATCGATTGTTGTAATCGATTAATTGAAATGTTAGTTTATTTGATTAATCGAGTTGATTGTTTTGCGAATTGGTTAAGCCTTTGGAATTATTATCATGATTGAGGTTAATTTAATACAGTTGGGTTTCTTAAATTAAATAGCAATGCATACACTTGATAATCTCTATATTATATTATATAAGTACATATAGTTATAATTACTTGTCCTGACTGATTTATCAACGCAGCTTGAAAAACAGACAGGTTCCTTTTATGGTTTACCTCCATCTAAGGTTTAAGAAGGGGGTTTTTGGAAATTCAATCTTTAAGGGGATAAAAAATCTTATTGCTCGGATTTTTAAACTTGACACTTACCCCGCTACTTATGGGGTAAAAAGAGTTAATTACGTTTTCGTACCACTTGCTCAAAAAAGTGACATTCTATGCCACAAAAAGCGAACATAACAATAGTCATTTTTAATATGTTAAAAACAGGGAAAGAAAATTGTACTGAATTTCATTCATCCTCTAGGGGGAGAATGTGATTTAAATTTGGAATACTTACCGATACTGAACTACATCTGTGTTTACACCATTGAGTTTGTATATAAAGCATTATACATTTTTTTGAAAAAAGAATACGCAAATCAATTCATCAACAAAAAATGTGCCGAACAAAAATGTTACTCTCTCTATCAATAATTGGAACAATGTTTCGAATGTTAACTTTTACTTTTAATTGTCATTATTTTTAATAAATGCTTATCTCATATTATTATTGTGTTAATTTTTTCGCAAATGGTACGAAAAGTAGAGTATTTTCCTCGGTGATAAAGCTGTCTTAGTCTTGGGTGAACTTAAATCCCTCGCTACACTCAGGACTCGTCTTAAATCCCTCGCTTCGCTCGTGATTTAAGTTTTTAACATCCTCGCTACGCTCGGGAGTAAACTTCGAGTCCTTCGTTACGCTCGCGATTTAAATCGTCACCCGCGACAGAAGACACTGCTTTATCCCCTTGGTTAATAATCTACTATTTAAGGAAAGTTTTTGGAAATTCCATTCCTAAGAGGGTAAAAAAGGTGCCCGGTAAAAACCGCGGGGCGGAAAGCTAGTCATTTAATAAAGACAGGTGCTTTGAGTGACTGGAATATAAATATCTACATGTTATTAAAAATAACGTCGTAGAAATTGAATTTCATTAGATTAAACTGAATGGTATCAAAAATCGTATATGGAATGGTAAAAAAAAAAAAAATCTATAACTGTGTTTTCAAAATTTAAAACACAGATATAGTTTTTTTTTTTAATTATAAATAAATAAAGATATAGTTAGAAACGCAATTATCACGATCTGTATTAAATCCAAGCGTGCCATTTTTTGACTACCTACTATCACGTCACAAACACTATTTAGTGATAGAAAAAAGTAAATTAATTCAAGTACACCGATGCAATGTGGGTGCGCTAGTGGCCACGCACTAAATCTGGCACGCGAAGTAGGTGCTCTTGCGTTGTCTAACTATACCTATATCTGTGGTTTAAAAGCACTTATCCAAGAAGGATTTTTATTTGCTCTTAAATGGTACTCAACACTTTTGATATCTTGCGGTGAAATGATTATTTACACATTTCCACTTTTATTTGGGATACCTGTATTTTGGTAAATGTTTCACATTTAATTTTAAATTTCCTAATCTAACTACCGATTCCAAAAAGTCTGTAATTCTGTTGATGTTTGAGATTTACTTATCAGAAAAAATACTATTTAGGTACGTTAAATAAATACTACAAATCTATATAACCACCTCATTTATTACATTCAGTACACCTATTTTTTTGACACACGTCCGACTGTCCATCTGTATATCTGCAAACCTGACAGTTTTGACTATCTCATGTCAAAATAAACATTCAAAGTTTGTTCACAGTAAAAAAACGTAAATGCACACAGAAAATTCAATTAGCAAACAATTGATAAAAAGAACACGCAACGTCTAACTGCAAATGAAAATCGATTCCGATTATCATTCGTTTACTCGTCAACTCGCATCGACAGCACAATCGAGTTGTCTAATCCTATTAATAGATACGTCATCTACCGCCATCTTCACGGTACCAAATCGAACCGAAAAAACGTCGTTTTAACGGACTTTTTTCGTAAAAAAAACACAAGGTGCGGACTTGAGGAGGCCGACGCTCGGACACCTGCATTTTTTTAAAGCTATTGTATGGTTATTCACAAATTTATCGTAACAGGTGTATTTATAAGTGAATTCTAACATATACGTATTTGGGCATAATTAAAGCGGGGACAGAAGTGGCTATCAATTGGTGGCCGGATTGTGGGATAACTTATGATTTTTGTATGTCGTAAATATTTCGATAAGCTCCTTTATTGAAACACGTATAAGTTTAATCTTGGATAATATTTCAGGTTTAAGTATCATAATGTATGAGTTTAAGTTCGGCAGGAATCGGAATGGGACGTAAAGTTCTAAACACATGTCTCTTTGTAATCCCGTTTGATATTAATCGCTTGAATTTTTAAATGTTTTATTTGTTTATCTATAAATACGTGAAGATTTGGAGCTCTTTTTAAGCATTTTGCGCGCACGGAGTGTGAGGTTATGCATAGTTAAAGTTTATATTAAGAGATATTTTTGTACTCGTATCTCATTTTTTATGAATTACTGTCGAATTTCGACCAGTTTTTCAACTACTAGTTAGTACCTTTAAATCTCTGTGCATGTTTAACTAGGATATGTTACCTAACCTTTATAATTTTGTGTCTTCATGCATTTTTTTGCATATTGACAAATAAACTCACTTTTGCGTTTTAAATAAATAAAGATTAATATCAATTAAAATTTACAACATGGGCTATAAAGTTATAGTTACAACCAATGAAGTAAATAAATTATGATTTGCTTATTATTTCCCACTAATACTAGTAATAATCATCAAGTTATATTAGTTTTACGATATTGAGAGAAATCTCGAACCAACGCTTGCATATTAATTTTATTTACATATACCTAATGTTTAGTATCGTGATTTATAAATAATCCAACCCAGTCGAGCTCTCGAGCTCATTGTAGGATTCGAACCCGCGACCATTATCACGGTTCTACCACTGAGCCATCATCGCCTTGCGTCATCACCAATGTAACTTGGTGATGAAAAAAACAATGATTAAAATCTTCATGGCTGTGTACAAAACTTGAATTTTAAACTCATTTAAACTCTGCGCTGACTTGGTCGAAACTTTAAAACTAATTTTATAAAGGCGATGAATTATTGCTTAATTTTTTTATTAAACAATGTGACGAAATTTTATATCCATATTTTATAATCGATTTTGGATAATAATAGTTTATTGACTTACTAAAGATTTTGAATCCCAAACAAACGTGGCGACGCATTGTGCTGACGAAGCGAAGAAGATAAGCGCGAAGCTCAAGACCGATCGGGATGGAGAGTTTCTGTGGACGCCCCCTGCCCCATCTGGGGGACACAGGATCATAAGTCAAGTCAAGTCAAACATTTTGAATATTCTACAGGCTTATCTACATAAATGCGTTGTTATAAGCAAATTATACTTGTATGAACTTTTCTCCTACTTGTATTTTTGGAGCTTTCATTAAGTGTTGTTTTTCGTGAATATAAGTATTTAAAATGACTCTTATTCATATCTATATTAAGTTAAACATGGAGATAGAGCTTGCTCTTGAGATCACGGTAACGTCAAAAAATTACGAACTATCTCAAGAGCTCAGAACGCAAAAGTTATGTCATAAACGTGTAATAAAATAACCGATATAATAACTCGGTGCGGCAGCCGTAAAAGAAAGCAGTCCAACTTCAAAATATCTAGTTTAATTAAAAAACGTAAAAAAGTAATGATTCCAATTACAAAATGAATATGTTAATACATTTAGTTGGTAGCGGTCGCATCGGTCAGCGTCGCGTCGGTCACTCCCACACTTCAACATTCACAATGATTGATAACACCTTAGCTTGGCTATTTCATTATTTAAAAGGTAGGCTACACAAGAGTTTAATGGACTGTTAATATGGCTTTGAATTGAAGTAGTGGAAGTATTTTATATCTAGACTCTAGACCACCTAACCTAGACCTAGCCAAGTTTCAACCATGAAAAGAGAACTGGCGAGCAGCACCCGTGTGTAATATTTTATTTGCAACATATATACAAAATACAATCTATAAAGTATTCTTGAAGCTGCCACTACTGCATGGTTCCCAGCACTTTTCCTCTTTGGATGGTTAAACCTTGTTATTTTATACGACCAAGTCGGTGAACAAGCAAACGTCCTGCCTGATGGTAAGCGGTTATCGTAGTCATATGGACGCATGTAACACACGGGGCATCACTCACGCGTTACCGGTCTCCTGAGGCGTCGAGAAGTGCTCAGATATAAACTAAATAGATGACGTGAGTGTATGTACTTCGTGTGCCAAAAGGGAGAGCAATGCTCATCTTTTGAAACTATTTCGCGTGGACAGGGAACTCGCATAAGGCTGCATGTCCACCAGAGATGTGTAGCGAGGGATGTCTTTAGCTGACAAATAGGATAGCTTCATTTTCACGTTATAGCTCGAATGCGCTCTTCTGACATTCATACGGATGGAGGATCTATTAAGATTTATGTTGTGAGTGAATATATCTACAAAAACTACATAATAATTATATGTGTCGACACACTCGCGCCATCTCACTTACCGGCGACTTGTAAAGCTGCAGGGGCAGCAGCCAGTGCGGAAATTTCAAAAAATATACACATCGATTGGACCCAATTATATTTTTGTGCCTTTTGCGGTCGAGACCATGGGACCGTGGTGGTCCTAAACTCGCCGTTTTGCTCGAGAGCTCCGGAGACCAACGGGCGGGGAGCTTTTTCCGCGAACGCGTCAGCTTGGCTATCCAAAGAGGAAACGCTGCCAGCCTTCTGGGAACCTTGCCGTTAATCGGAAGCAACGGCAGGCTTGAGGAAATTTTCTATATATAGATTGTAAGTAGATAAATAAGTTTTTATCTACTTTGTTTACTTACCCCGACAGGGTTGGTCTTACGTACGTAATAAAAGTGAAAAAAAATAATAAGATGACTAAAATTAAAAAAGAGAATACCTACTTGTTCTCTTCTAATAAATTAAATTAAAAGCATTCCCATAAGTCCGTTTAGTTCCATAGCACAGAACTGTTTATCGAAACAGGTGGAATCGGTGCCCCGAGCGATTTTGACACCATGCAACTTGAAAGCTCACTGTGCAATTTGTTATTTAAATGTGGAAAAAAAAACATGGAAATTATAGAAGTTAATAAAGCTATTAATAACGTTAAATGTCGTTGCTATCAATGTCTAGAATATAATTGAATAGATAAGCTCACAGGAGACTAGTTAAAAAAATCGGATTGGAATATTTAAAATATAAATTATAGGTTTTATTTCAACCAAATAACGTCATGTTCCCGCAGATTGTACTGTGCCAAACCGTGTGAGATTTCATGTATATCATGGTTGATATACATGAAATCTCACACCTTTTATGAAATTTACACACACAGATTCGAAGGATGACTGTTCACCATGTTACCGTCCTCGCCATCGAAGTCACGCGTCGGGACGTGTCACTCTGTCTCGTCCCGTTCAAGCGGCCCGAGCTGCCAATAGCAATCCGAGCACTCCCCCCCCCCCTAATTAGTCGTAACTCGTTTTTGTAATAAAAAAATCCGTCCCCTCCACCCGTAACGCCCTGAGCCGAGGTTCGTGCCCCAACTGGGGCTCCCCCAGGCGTAGTTACCTAATCATAAACCCGCTTGAGAGCTTGCTTGCGATTTGTCCGCGTAAGGGTGATAAGGCTAATCTTGGGCCGACATGTTATTGAGGTAGTGAAACGGCCAAGCCACATAATTTGACTAAGTTGTAGAGTTTGTGAAGTTAGGGCGTATAGATTATGCGCTTTTAGATGTAAAATTCAAAATGGAGATTATATTTAACCTGAAGTTTAGCCTAACAATATCTTAAGTAGCTTAGACAACAGTATCTAACAATTTTCTTGTTATTTGTTCTAACAACTACGAACAAAACCGCAGGGTCAAATAAACGCTCTAAGCTCTACGCTCAAAACTTGACCAAATTATATTTATCAGTTATAAAACATTTCTATGAACTTTACTGAGTTGGCTATAACATTGAAAATCATTTGATAAATAAGACAAGAGATTGTAAATTAAATATTGTAATTCAATGACCGCAAAGTATCATTTTCAAATGTAATTTTCTTAATCATATATCATAGAAGGTATTATTGTAATGTTGAAGACTTTGTCAAAAACAACATATTTTTTATTTCAATATGATTAATTCGACAAAGTGCATATTATTATAGGTATACCAGGGACTGTCATACTATTAATTCGACAATGTAGAGTCGTAGAGCAAAGTTAGTCAACTAAGTTAATCGTTCGTGAACAAGAAGAATAATTGGACTCACAGACAGTCGTAACTGTTAGGGTTCCTTATTTGACTACGGAACTCTAAATAAAAGCCGGCCAAGTGCGAGTCGGACTCGAACACGGAGGATACCGTACACTATTAACTAACTCAACTTAGCTATGAAAAAAAAAAAACAAAAAACGTCGTTTCTTGTATGGGCGCCCCGTTTAATTTTTAATTTTATTACATTTTTATTATTTGTTGTTATAGCAGCAATAGAAATACATATTCTCTGAAAATTTCAGCTGTCTACCTATTACCGTTCATGAGATACAGCTCACTGACAGACAGACGGACGGACGGACGGACGGACGGACGGATGGACAGTGGAGTCTTAGTAATCGGGTACGGAACCCAAAAAAGGATGAGGAAGCTGAGGTGAAAGAGGCCTGCCCATTACGATATTTTGATCTGGAGCCCGAGTCTGCTATGACAATAATTGTGTTCCAATCGGTGGTGTAAAATTGTTATAATAGTCTACTAATACAATATCGTCAAACACCTCATCTTCCAAAGATTACTCTAGTGACTTTTATGGGCGATAGTGCGTACTCACCTTTATCATACATTGCAATTATTATATTAATACGGTATAATACAATTACGATGGCGTATTAAAGTTTTATGCCTATTAAGCACATGATTTGGTTATTATGGATGCATCCGCTGCGGTGTGGTGCAAGCGATAAGCTGAAGCTGAGCTTAAACGATATACTGAAAATAGAATCATATTTGTGTACTAAATTAAGTGCATGTAAAATATTCCATTAAAATTCTCCTTGCGCTTTTTTTATACCACTAAGGTGGCAAACAAGCATACGGTGCGCCTGATGGTAAGCAGTTACCGTAGCTTATGGACGCTTGCAACACCAGGGGTATCACTCGCGTGTTGCCGACTCTGAATAAATCTCTTCACACGCTTTTTGATGAACCCCATGCTGTACTCCATTGGGTGCACCACGGCGGGGAGCTCATTCCACAGTCTGAGCGTCCGCGGAAGAAAACTCCTTTGAGCCCGCACAGTTCGAAACAATTCTGGTTTCAATATGTGAGGATGGACTCCCCGTCGATGGTGAGAGTTGTGATGGTGGAAGGTAGTGGGCATCAAGTCGAACAATTCCTTGGAACACTTAACACTCAACACCAGCACCTCGTTGGTATTCAAAATCAAAATACATGAAGTATGCAATAAGTTTGTTAGGACTTTTTTATACTACTAAGTCGGTAAACAATCATACGCCCCACCTGATGGTAAGCGGTTACCGTAGCTTTATGGGTGCTTGCAATACACTAAGCATCTCTGACGCGTTACCTACCTTTTCCCCCACCCCAATAAGCTTTGGCGACCTTACTCACGCACAGGAACACAACTTAAAGTTATTTGGCTGCGGTATTCTGTAAGGTAGAGGTACTTCCCCAGTCGAGCTGCCCTTTGAGCGAATAAACGCTACGCTCTACCTCTCTTTCACAAAGAATTTATGATTCCTCACAATTCTCCAATATTCTTCTGACTATACGATTAAGTTTGATAAGTACCTAAATGTTGTTTTTTTTTTCAGGTAATCAGGGTAATGGATATCAATCAACCTACGTGATTGTACTTCAGCATCAGCCTCGAGGATACTTTCTATAATTGTATATTGTTGTAAATAATGATAATGTTATAAATGTGAGAGTTCATTTATTTAAAAATTTAATTAAAGAAGTTTATAATACGCCCCTGTTACGCTACATCTTTTGACTTAAACAGTCCAAGTAAGCAGTAAATGTAGTTCTACATAGGAAAGCGTCGGGATTGGCCATTAAATTAACCAGTTAATGTTTTAAATCCCTAATCACTTACGTTTATATGCGTAATGGTACTATTTATTATATCAATTACCAAGTCTTGACCATGCTTAATAATGACACACACGGTAATGTTTAGCTAAGACGTGTTTTTTATTAGATTAAAGACCTCTGGGGACTTATAGCCTTAAATTGCCCTTTTGACCTCAAATTCAATTCAAATTCAAAAAGCATTTATTCAATTCAGGCCCTGATAAGGCACTTATGAACGTTAACAAATGGCTCTACACCGGTTCCAAATACAACTTGAACTGAGAAGACTCAGCAAGTCTTTTTTTTTTAAATATGTAAATAGAAGTATTACAATTACAAAATATATACAGGGTGTTGTTTTGGTCGGCGACAAGCGATCCAGGAGCGGTAGTACAAGAAATATATTCCCCAAAAATGGACTTAATTCCATTAAATATTGTAAATGCATTGAGAAATACCTTATTCAATTGGAAATAAAATTACCGCAAAGTATGGTTACTCGGCACGTGCACAGACTAGAGCTAGGCTCAAGCCGCCATCGGCCCACCCCTTTACTCCCTCGCACTCCCGTTGAGTGTTATGTCTACACTTTAGATTATTACATGATTTTCAAAAAAAATATTTTTTTTAGCACCAGTATCATTTGTATTATCGACCCTGAGTCGCTCGTCGCTGACCAAAACAACGACCTGTATAACAATAGCCTGCGAAGCGAACAATTCGTTCAAATGCATTCTTGTCATCTACAAAATCAGAAACTTTATAGTACCCTTTCGTGCATAACTTCTGTTTAACTATCTTTTTGAATCTATGTATAGGTAGCTCTTGGATTTCTTTGGCTACTTTATTATAGAAATAGAAACGTATACATTGCCCCTTGAAAGAGTTAAGGACTTTGCTGAGCCGAGTTAAAGGTACAGCAAGTTTGTGCTTATTTCTAGTGTTCAAACTATGAGTGTCGCTATTCTTAGGAAAGTTATTTAAGTTTTTCCTCACATGAATAAGATTTTCATATATATGTCTTTATATTAATAGATTTAAACTTGTCTCTCAAAGAATCTCTAGGCCTTATTTTATATATTGCGCGGACACCCTTCTTCTGCAGTATAAAAATTCTATTGATTTCGGCACCACTACCCCAGAGGAGGATACCGTAAGACATCAAACTGTGAAAGTAACTGAAATAAACTAATTTTGCCGTAGATTCGTCAGTGAGAGCGCGAATTTTCCTCACTGCATAAGCTGCAGAACTAAGTCTATCAACCAATTTACAAATGTGAGGGCTCCATTGTCCTCAACTAATAGTTTACTGTAATTTATTTCCATATATTTTGACTGTGGCGCAAAATGAATACAGTTCAGCGCAATAATTGTTAAGGTGCGTCTACGCTACGCGAACTGAGCACGACCGGCTCTACGAATATGAACTTACAACACGAGCGCGAATCTAATCCCTGTTTGTCAAAAAACTGACTATTGGCGGAACGCAGTCGAACCCGAGCCGATTCGAGTGCTCGTTCGAGGCTCCCAAGTTCGTCTACGCTTCGCGAATTCATTCTCCACGTGTTCTCGACTTTTCTCATCTATAACATCATTGAATTGTGTAATAATTCAATGTATAACATACTTTTTTTTTAATCTTAGTTTTTTTTATACATACTTTTTAGTTAAATTTAATTGAGGAGAATTGAGTGAAGGTCAACAGTGAAAAATATAACTCTTTTCGGACTTTTTTGATGATGATTTCTGTAAGATTATCGTTATCATTAGTAATTAGCCCAAAAACCATTTTCGCGAAAGTACGAGTTAGTACTATTCGTTATTATTTTGATGATGTTGACTATTCAACAATAAAATCGTAAAAAGCTGTTGTTTTTAAAACTATTTATGTCTACTCCATTTTTTACCATTTTATTATATTTATTCTTTAATATAATAATAATAAAGCCTCGTTATTGCTGCAATTTTTTTACATAAACTTTTCTTAATTACTATAAATCTTATTTTATTTTGTAGGTAACCTTGAGTCTCCTGTGCTCTCTTAACAGCTTGCCCTTTGGACGAAGGTCTCCTCCTCATATTTATTGTTCAATAAACAACTCAAACTTAAAGTTAAAACAATTAGGTGACATTTTATACCACTAACAAAACACTGATCATAAAAACAAATAGCCTGTTTCAGAAGTCAGCACATTAATTATTGAAGGTACTGTAAGATGCTTCTTTGGTTGACTGTAACGACTTATTGTTTCAACAGGCCACCTGTACACTGTGTGTAACTTGGAAATAAAGCAATCCAAGTAACATTTTGACGAAACTAAAAGAAAAGTGATAAAAAAAATCCCAGACCATGTATGCGATGTAGCTTTTTTACGGTGTACCTATGGAGGCATAAAATATACCTAATATAATAACTCAAAATCTGAAAAGTCTAAATTCAAAAAATACGCGTTGATTGGACCGAGACCGACCATGGTATGGAACCATGAGGGTCCGAAACTCGCCGTTTTGCTCGTACTTTATCATCAAAATTGAAAAGAGACCTCCGGAGACGGGGGAGCGGGCAAGGGGAGCTTTTTCCGCCAACGCATCAGCTTGGATATCCAAAGAAGAAACGCTGCCAGCCTTCTGGGAATCTTGCCGTTAATCGGAAGCAGCGGCAGATTTGAAATTTTCTATAAATAGATTGTAATTTGTAAATGTAAATAAATCGTGTCAGTATTAAAGTAAACCTGATGATAGTTCAGAATTGAGAGAAGATTCGAATCGATTACCGGTCGAGTTGCTATTTTAGCGAAAAAACGCGCTCTACCTCTCTAAAACTCAATTTTTTTGTTACAATTTCAGGGCTAACTTACCCAACAAAAATATGAAAATGGCAGAGATTATTGGAAGTAAGATGTAAGATGGACTTAGGATAAGTTTTTATATGGGAACGCAGATGAAACTGCAAGAAACAACTAGTAAATAATAAAAAAAGCTGTGAAGTAACATACACTATCATTAAAGAGTTATCTATGACCATAAACAATACTAGTAATGTTGTTTCTAACGTATAGCCTGTATAAAAAAATGCAAAACTTTTCTTACGTCACTTCTCTTACATGGTAACCATGTATAAATGAAATGCATGTAGCTGTCTCTTTCATTTAGCTTTAATTCATGAAGCTTGTTTATGGCGTGATTGTCTTTTAAAAGCTACTGAGTTACACGGGACCCAGCTGAAAGTTAAAGAGGATTTTAATTAGGATACTCGTAATATTTTTGTGTAATTAAAAAATAATCGACTATACTGTATGTATATTTATTGCATGGTTCTGGAATTTAAGGGATTTTTTGTTTACATGGTGATGGGGTGGGTACTTTGTAGTGCCTGTTTGGCTACCACCCTTTAGTTGAGAATTTGTCAGCAATCGGTGTGTTATGTACGACAGCTGCACTTGAGAGTCAGTTCCTTCTTAGCTTTTTTGTACTTACCACCTTCGGCCACATCGTTACTAACCATGGCGATATTGTGATTAAACATAAGTCTGCCTTAATGTAGAAAAAAATATGTATACAAAGAAATATTTTAATGACTCAACTGTTTTGTTTTTACTGTGTATAGGCCTGTGTTTAGCCGCAGTCTCACCATGGCAACTGATGATGTGGCCGAAGGTGGTAATTATACAAAACCTAAAAGTAATTGGCTCTCAAGTGCAGCTTTCGGAACACACCAATAGGTGCTTGGCTTAAAATTGGCTGAGGCCTTGGAACACTAATATAACCCAGAATATAATAATATTTAATCCCACAAAAGCAAGTGAAACCGCGTGAGACACCTATTTCTTTTTATTCCACCTCATAAATACATCTTGCGACAGTACAGACAGTTATTTCTCATGCTATTGCCTCGAACACCACTAATATTGTTACCGGTCAAACACTCGCCCACGCCAAACTCGCCCATCTCTTGAGTGTAAAATTTCGAGTTACCATGTTAACCGTACGAATATATAAACGGTTGATTATGACAAACGGACAAACTTTGTTTTGCCAGTAAATATGCTGATCAAATATGCTCAAGCTCTCAGATCATAAAAAAATTATATGTGTCATCATTATTTACTGGTCAAACTGGGCTGTGCAAATAATTTGATATCTTGCAACAGTTGCAACAAAATATCGGAACATGGTCGGAAATTGCAATTGAAAGAAATATTTAAGCTAGGGCATTAATGATGTAACTATTTATATAAAAACTGGCGGAATACTATTATTTTTTAACTTGTATTGGTATATTATGTGGCCGAAGGTGGTCAATATATAATGTGTTTAACCACCTTAGAAGGGTACGTGGCTCCAAGTGCATCAGTAGGTATCTTGGCGATCGTTTTTCAACTAGAACTTTTTACAACGCGTGGCAGCGAGCCAGTCATATTGAGCATTCAACGAATTAATTTTGAAAACCTCCATATTCTTATGATCTGAACCTAAAATCATAATGTCACAGTATGCCTACCATTTCATTGAGGTAGTTTTCCATTCATCAAGTTAATTGATAAGATAACATGTACATAATTAACGATAGTTCGTGAATTTTGTCTTTAAGCTAATTGCTAGGGTAAAAGCTTTCTATACACAACTTTTGCAATTTATGTATTTTCCTTCAGTATTCAACAGCGATGAAGGAGTTATGACAAGACAACACTCTAGGCACTTTATACAACCGAACGAATTTAGTTACCTAAGTTTTGAATCAAACGCACATGCACCTAGCTGTGCATCCATCTTCGGTGGGCGGAGTAATTTATCAGAAGTACTGTGGTTGCGTGATGAAAAATTCGCGGAAGGGTGCTAGTGTCCCTTCTTTACGAATAATTGTTATTCTTTGAGGCCGAGGATGCAAGCTCGCTTGCCCAAAAATTTCTATTTGAATATAACCAGAAAAACAGATGTCTTCTAGTCGAGATCACTCTGGACTAAAAGACATCTGGGTTATACGTGTTAGGAAACAGACTCCAGAAGTGAGTTCCACTACTTTGCTATTCACATAACGAATGATGAATCAAAACGTTGTTTTAAGCAAATGTTTCGTTATTAAGAGCCAATAACTCAATGGCTAAGGTTCAATTTCACTGGTCGAGAGGTTGTAGGTTCAAACACTTAGGCACTCGATTGCACTAATGTCATGAACCCACTCTAAATACTCGCAAGCACTTAGTTAACTTACGTATAGATAACGAGGTTAACAGGTAAACTTTAAGTAAATTGCTTCTCGAGTAAATCTTGGTATTATCTTGACACTGGCCTCTTTGTTTTTATTGTCAGGGTTTTATTTTTAGATACTTGAAGGTCTAAGTTCAGTTTTCGACGGGAACTTGCATAAAATCATAATTTCAGGTTTATTAAATAATATCAGTGGTGATGAAGATTAATCCAAATCCACCAGTGAAGTGACATGAATGCATGTCTCGTGTCTCAACAAGTCAATGCAAAGTTTTAGTAGGACGACCACCAAGGATCATCGTAAGGAAACCACAGATGGTACTTCTCAGTACTAGTAGTTTGAAGAGAGGTAGAGTTTAAACGCTCAAAGCGAAGATTTACTTGGCATTAACCTCCACCTTACAGAATATCGCAGCCAAATAAATGAGAAGTTGAAAATTAATCTTCAAGCTCCTCTTATTTCCAGTACTATATAGAAACACTCACTTCAGTTTGAGATCATTCTATACTATACGTGCTTACCTCTTTTGGTCACATCATGTTGAGATTGTGGTAAAATTATCCTATAATATCCAATTAATTGTTAAGAAAAAGTTTACATGAAATACACTGCTATAGTACCTATTTACGATATATTTTTTATTGTTTTGTCATAACAAAAATTATGATAATATTTGAGCACTCCATTTAAATACTATGGACATGTTCATAAATAAATATGAACACATGTGCATTACGCAGACACACAATTTCCTATTATTGTATTCTAAGTAAGTATATTGTATGTGCTGAGCGGACACTACACTGCATTCAATAACCTATATTGTGTTGAAACAAACTGCTTCTACGTTAAGGGGCAGCGTACATTGAATGAAACTGACAAAATAATCCCATCAAAAACATTCTGTAAAAAACTAACCAAGTCTCGATGAAATGTCTTGTTTATCTCTAAAAAGTAATGAAATCTAGACAAAGTCGTGCCAAGTCTAAGGTTCCTTACTGCGATTTCTTTATTATTATAGTTAATGTTGTGTGACTTGGCCGTTGAACATTCTTTATACGTTAGTGGGTACAAGTACAGATTGGTGCAATGGTGTCATGGAACACCTGGTTTTGTACCCTTGTGTTCCCTTCATCGGCCAAGTCACACAACATTAACTATAATAATAAAGAAATCGCAGTAAGGAACCTTAGACTTGGCACGACTTTGTATAGATTTCATTACTTTTTAGAGATAAACAAGACATTTCATCGAGACTTGGCTAGTTTTTTACAGAATGTTTTTGATGGGATTTCACTTCTTTTTGTAGAAAATGAAGCGGCCCACCAAGTTGAATATTTTTTGTAAAGGCGGTATGTCGATATCTCTAATAGTTTGGTTGGGCTCTTGTGTTTTCTAATCGGGGTCACCAGGTACTCCAGATCTTCGATTACCCTGGTTTTTATAGTTTTCCCTTTATGTGGTCATTAAACCCTAACTCTGTACCAAATTTCAGCTCTCTGAGTTTATGGGAAGTACTAGTTCTATTTTGATGATCATAAGTGAGTGAGTGAGTGAGTGAGTGAGTGAGTGAGTGAGTGAGTTTCATAAATGTGAAACTTTGCTTTCGCTTAACTTCGGAACTAAATGACCTACAGACTTGAAATTTTGGATTTTAAGTATGTGATTATAGCTTACTGGATGACGAAAATTTCTGCGTTCGGGTCTTATCCAGAGGTTCTGAAATAGGGGCCTGAAAATGCGGCGAAATGGTTCCAGTAAAGGATGGTACGGCAGTGTTTGCTTCGCGCTCGACTCGGCGGGGGCACTGCCGTGCCCCCCGATTTAAATTTTTATCATGTTGTTGGTTTACTTATCGAGCTTTGACTATATGTATACAGGGTTATTGGTTACTAACAACCTTACTTTTTACCTTTACCGTAATTTCACCATCGTACGTGATGATGTGGCCAAAGTTCGTAAGCACACAAAGCCTTGAAGGCTCTCAAGTGCAGCTGTTGGAACACACCGATAGGTGCTTGGCGACAGATTTTCAACTTGAGAGTGGTAGCCAGCTAGTTGACTACTTCAAAGTACCCTACCACCGTGCTATAGTTTCTCACGATGTTTTCCCTCACCGAAAGCTCAAGCTCATTGTAGGATCCGAACCCGGGACCTTCGTCTCGGCATCCTACGTTACTATAGATTCAATGGCATGTAAATTCACCGATTGCCTTCTTCAAATTTGATTTTCAGCAGCACCAACATTATTCCTTCAGGAAAATTGCCATCGATACCCAGTGTCCGTCGCGCCGTACAAGGAAACTGCGCTCGCGCCGATAAATACCTGTTGCCGCGTCACCTGGCAACAAATTGCCCGCCAAATGAATGCCGATTGAATCGACATGAGCAATTGGAAAGGCGAGATTACCACTCTCTCGTCCACGCTGTTTTCCTAATGCCATTCCATTCTACAGTTGGAATTTAAACGAACCATGAAATATTATCATTATCAATCGTTGCGCTACTGTATGTGTGAAAGCCACTGGGTTTATTTGTGAATAGTCAGTTATCGACCATGTATTGAAAATCATTGAAAGATGGCGACCTATATGCTACGAGTATTTTGGTCGGTAGGAGATGCTGGATTCAATGTGACCCAAGAACATTCGTTACGTAAATCTATGGAAGAGGTCTATGGTAAATAACGGATAGGTATATGTTTATTTGTTTATACTAGGTGTAATGGAATGGGTATATCCATTACAGTAATAAATTTTTTGGTTAATAGGCGCACATATCGCGGAAGAAAAAAAATATTAGCAAGGGACGCAAAATGATGTTGGTTTATGACTTTAATACAATAAACTTGGATGCAAAAAGGTATGCATTTTTGAGTTATGTTTTGAGTTGAAACTTTTTATAGACGGTCTGTACCCGATGTAGTCTTCATCTTCACCTCTTTCGGATGCATATACCCTTTTCGTTACACCCAGTATATTTGTTTATATAATAATCATTATAACCATTCGTTCAATTGCGATGTATGTGAGTTGTTCTCCACAGGAAATGGGTTTTGACGTAAAAAAACTGTCGAATTGATAACTATACTATTTTTTTTTATAAATAACCAGTTAAAAAGAGACATGTTCGTTCATGCACACATGTCCAATGTGTGAATCGAACTCATGGTGTGGAATTTAGCCATAAACTGAACATGATCTTAGACAAAATTTAAGATCCATTTATTTCGACTATTCACACATTTGAAAAACATATGTTTGCATGAACAGAGAGATACATGGATCCATGTATTTCGACTATTCACAGTTTAGAAAAACATATGTGTACATGAACATACATACATACTCTTTTATACACGCGTTCTTTTATTCCTAATTCAATTAATGTTTCATTCAAAAATCTACGCATAAAAAACGATATTATTCCAACGCAACATTGTCTCACTTTATAGCAATACGATTAACGATTACAAAATGAATCGTATAAGGAATCGATTGAATACAATCGTAAGATTAATCGAATGCACTATTATAATCAAAAGGGAGTGACAATTGCGGTCGAATTAATGAGTTTAAAACACTGAGTCATGCTTGTGAGTCAGAATCAGGTGGCCATTCGTTATTGTTTATTAGGACATGTCTTATTAGGATAATGTACTTTTTTGGTGACAACGCATTTTAGATATTTGACTATATTATTAGATACTTTCCGCAAGTCATGCGCGTTATGGTTTTTAGTAGGATTATTAAATGGTGTTGGATATAGCAAATTGCTTTTTGTAGAATCATAATGTCTGACGAAAACTATAAAATAGGAAATTATGAGACGGTACATAATAATGTACAGTACCTAACCTCACAACTAGGTGTTCATGGTAGAAATATCAGATTTTAATGAATACTACTGAAGAAATGGGAGTAATGTTGAAGATTAAATGACTCTCAGCAACCGGGCGATTAGGCTCACTCTGTCTAGAAGAACTTGTTCAGTTCTGTGCTATTGTGATCTGCCTGCCATTCCATCGCTGTCCGACGATCCCAGATCCACTCTCATATCCTCAAACTGCCTCAGATAATCACACAACGATTCAGCCAGCTGTTTATTGTGAATCATTTGAATGACAAGTGAGTGGCCCATTACTGTTTTTCCGTAGTACTATGACAAGGGGTTCTTCAAGAAGGGGTGAAATGGGGCTCTACGCGGGCGCCAATATACTGGGAATCCTCATGGCTTTGCTAATGACCATAAGACCACTTATGCCTTACCATCAGGAGGACTTTTTGCCTAGTTTTCAAACCTTTTGATGTAAAAACTAATATAGGTGTGAATTCTATCATTTTGATTTCCTACTGAAGGAAATCAAAATGAAGAGAGGTTGAGCGTTTATTCGCTCAAAGAGCAGCTCGACTAGGGAAGTACCTCCACCTAACAGAATGCCGCAGCCAAATAACTTTATGTTGTGTTCCTGCGCGTGAGTAAGGTCACCAGCTCATTGGTAAGGGGTCGGTAACGGTGAGTGATGCCTCGTGTGTTGCTTGCGTCCATATGGCTACGGTAACCGCTTACCATCAGGCGGGACGTATGCTTATTTGCGAACTTAGTGCTAAAGTAAAAAGGTTTTATTTAGACATGTGTTAAATTTTTTCTCTATTATCTATTCGATAAAGCATAGTATAAAAATATCAAGAAAGCTAGGAGAGATATCCTAAAATTAAATAAATAGGTTATCCTAAATCAAACAAAGGAATAGTAACCCTACACTGGGATAGAAGTTCAAACTGCACAAAGCTGACCTTGCTCAACTTCCAGCTACTGTGACCTTGTTACGAGCCAGAGGTCAGAGGTCGCGAATGTGCACTACTGACCTAGATGACCTGAGGGTTCAACTACATCACGACCGTTTTTAGAAAATCGCTCTTTTATATGAAACTGTCCATGTATTATTGACTAGCTTCTGCTCGCGGCTTCGCCCGCGTAGCCTACAGGGAACAAATAACATATTTTTCTACAACAATAAAACAAAACAAAACAACTTCATCCCGCTTCGAGGGTGGAATTATTAAAAACGCTGAGACACGTATACATTAATTTTTAATCTTCAGCCTAAACACAAAATTCGAAGATCCTAACTTCGAAACTGACGGACTTTCATACAAACATTCATCCCCTATTTTACGCCCTTAGGGGTGGAATGTCGAAAAACCCTTTCTTAGTGGATACCTACTCTTTACAAAGAATATACCCTCAAAAATTCTTGTCTCTACGACCAATAGTATAAGCTGTGCGTTGATATATCAGTCAATCAGTCAGTCAGGACTTTGAATTTTATATATATAGATAGATATATCTAACTAGTTACGCCCCGCGATTTCACCTGCGTTCCCGAATGATCTAATAACATCCAGGGATAAAAAATATCCTATAGGTTATTTCTGGCACGCAGGTATCAAAAAACACATTTATTATATTAGCAAGAAGTGGTAAGATAATGGTCAGATCATAGAGTAAGAATATGAATAGAGTGATAGCGTTAACAACATTACCTCGTGCGAAGTGTGAGCAGTTTGCATATAGATGTATTCATAGTAACACTAGTTGATTTGCTGCCAGTTCTTTTTTTTTATATAAATTCCTTGTCATTTGTTCCTGGTAAAAGTATCGATAAAAAATGAGCTATTGGCATTCATTATGTATTTAGTCGTTCAAACTATGAACTCGCAGTACCTAGGTACAGTAGTACCCAACTGATAAGGCACGTCGTGAATCTTCGTTCCTACAGAAAAGAAAGTATGGCCCCGAAGATGCTTAAAACTTACAATCAACCATAAATCACTACTATAAGGTTCATAATACACTGCAGCTGTTAGTTCCGTCTCAATCGCAAGTCACGCCCCTCCGCACGACGCGCGCTAATATGGCGGCAGCTGCCGACCAATTGCGGTTTCCCGCGCTTTAAAAATGTATCTTCTGCGCAGGTACATCGGTAAGCCATATCAGTTGGGTACTACTGTACCTTGAGTGTAAAGAAGTATATTATCGCGTTTGAGTTTACAATAAATTTGTATGGGAGAAATTAGTATCACAAGTATTCCGCCAGAGACGCTGCGCTAATTCCTATAGAAAAATGTCATAAACGCGTTAGTAAGCGTTTACTAACGTCAATTCTTTATACTCGGAGTACGGTTTGTTTCAAGTCAGCGTTGCACAACCCGTGCTCACGGCACATACTCTAGTACAGTCACTCTATATATTATATCTCTATGATGAGATAGAATCTAAGTTTAAGATTAGATGCGCCTCGATTAGAAATCATGGCAGGGAGCTTGTAGACCTCGAGGTTGTGAGATCGATCTTATGTCCTCATCTCTAATCTAGCTTTGAGGTTAGCCGAGAAAGGAATGGAACATCTGAGTTCGATGGTATAACTGGATTTGCGTTTGGAAAAGGAACGCTATTTTATAGCTCTTTAGTATTTGTACGTAAAATGCTTTAAATACTATGTACTAACATAACTTGTCACTAAATTTAATCCTTACTAATATCCTAACTAATATCATAAATGCGAAAGTGAGTTTGTTCGTTTTTTACGGATCATCATGAAATTTGGCATACTGATAGATAGCCTATACGAGAAGGACATAGGCAATTTTTTTCCCGGGAACGCGAGTGAAACCTCGGGATAGACAGCTATAAATGCGAATGTGAGTGTTTGTTACGCTTTGACGCCTAAATCGCTGAACCGATCGCGACGAAATTTGGAATGCCGATAGCCTATGATATGAAGGACTTAGGACTTTTTATCTCGGTAACGCGTGCGTCCGCGGAAGGAATTTATTATTCCTTACCTAGCAAACATTTTAAGTAATTTTTCCTAAACTTCTGACAATATTACCTATATGTAAAAATTACGTCATATTGACGATTTCTGATTGAAAAATTACTTTAAATGTTTGCTGGGTACCTAATCGAGAAATACTACGCAATAACTAGATACTTGAAGCAGCTAGCGGTACATGTCGGCAGTTGCACTTGAGAGCCAGATTCCTTCTAAGACACATCGGTTATCCTATGGTACTATTAATGTCCATTGGCGACGGCAACCGCTTACCATCAGATGAACCTCCTGCTCATCAACCCCCTGTCATTAACATATAGTGTTCCAAAAAGGGGACCAACTACCATCTCACGTTTGACGAAGGTTAAAGACCGGCGGAAGACAAAAGGTTAAATTGGCAGTATAATCAAAAACATAATTATGAATGTACGTAACGTCAAGTTTTGAGAAGACATTAACTAATTGAATTTGGAACCTGCACCTATGACATCAGGTTTATTTTCGATTAATACGATCTATTCTTGATACTTGTTCTAAATTTTGATTCTCGTTCTAAATATAATAGCTTAAGATTTCTCGTGTAATACAAACGCCAAGCGTCGTCAACACGCCGACCGAACCGGACCAACAGAAACCCGCCAATTATTGAATTATTATTCGTGTCAGCTTGCTGCGAGAAAGAATTCAGTGATGAGAAGGCGCTATAAAATTAGTTTTAACATTCACGGACGGACCAGCTCCGGAATGAGCATACGAATTGCTTGTTAACTCGAGTTATAAATTTACTAAACAGTTAGAGAGTTGCCCAACAGTACTGACATACCGGCTGGGAGATTGTCCAGCTTGTACTTGTTGAATACTTGAATATGTGTTGGAATAATGTAACAACTAAAGAATATTGATCATAGTAAGAAACATCTTGAAGAAAAGCGGTTGAAAGATGCCAAATAGGTGGTATGGAAAAGACGTATTTCAAGTAGCACGCTTAAAATTTACATTCTAACTGGTAGAGGAAACGTTAAGAACATACAAAAAACATTATAAAGTAAAAAAAAAAATTTGGGTATAGTTTTGAATCATCATCATCATCAGCCTATAATGTCCCATTGCTGAGAAGAATTGAAAGGGAATGGGCAGATACTCCACCTCGCATGCCCACTGCGGATCGGAGGAGTTAGGCTAGTGGTCACCTACCGTTGGAGTTTTTAAGCCGCCTAGTAGGCCTCCAACTAGCTTAACGACTATCACAATTAAGTGATAACCGGGACCAATGGCTTTACTTGCCTTCCGAAGCACGGAGTTTTGGATGCCTCTAGCAAAAATCTGATTCTAACACCTGCAAAGACAGTGATGATGAAGCGTTGATTTAGTTTCGAATATCCTGTCGGTAACACAATAATTGAGATTATCACGCCAGAGGCCGTATAGTATAGGTATAGTAAGAAAGGTAGAGCATATCGTTTATTCGTTCAAAAAGCTGAATTTGGAAGTACTTCCAGCTCCATCATAAAGAATTCTGCAGCCAAATAACTTTGTGTTGTGTTCCTGCGCGTGAGTAAGGTCGTCAGAGCTCATTGGGGAAGGTTTGTTAACGCGTGGTGATGCCTCGTGTATTGCAAGCGTCCATATGGCTACGGTAACCGTTTACCATCAAGCGGGTAGTATGATCATATTTTTATCAGTCCTACAAGTTCTGCTTTGTTTGGAATCAGATGATCTTGCGAAGAATCTCTCAAAATATTTACCAAGCATGTTCACCGAACAATGTAACCCGTATGTCACTAACTAAAGCTTAAATAAGCGTGTTGGTGTAAACAGGCCGATTGTAAGGCGGCGAATACAGTCCCATTTACAAAGTGCTGGTAATACCTCAGTTTTGTATGTAGCCTCTGTCGTCGGATATATGTGAGAATTCGCTTTGTCTGTTACCCCTTTGAGTCGACGACTTTAGGGATCTGTCCCACCACAGATGAGCGAGCGATACATGAGCGAGTGTGGTCAGGGGGATTATGCTAAGTAGTAATAGATGCTAGGAACAGTTCTTAGCTTTGATCTTTTTAGTATTGTAAAGTTTAATAGTTGATGTGAAATCTGTGTTTGAAAGTTTAATCTTTGTTATATTTCTGAACAATATAGTTGTTTACTTTGTTAATTTATGTTTTATCAGTACAGAATACAGCAAAAAATTACTAGATTCCTTAAAATAAGGGAATAGGTAGCTTGCTAGTCTTAAAATGACCCAACTACCATTGTACTTAAACCGAGAACACCACGGATGAAAAGTCTATGTAGCTGCATCGCCGGTGGTAATACAGAAACTTTAAAGGTCCAAGACTTCCAGAGCCATTGAGAGTTAGTTCCGTGGCAATAAAACCGGGTTTATTGACGACAGATGACTTATTACGTCGCTAACTTACGCTTTAATGGTGCTAAATGTGTTATTAAAGGGTATAAAATGTAAATTTCTATGGTTGCGAAATTGATTTTAGTTTTCCTTTTTGTATTGCATTTACGAATGTGTTTAGGGGCGTTCACGTACGATAGTGACTATTGCTTGCTGCCGACATTATATAGAATGTTTGGTTTGAAAATGTGTTCTATGTTTTAGCTACTGTTGTTTTTTTATTGCGCTGCACTATGCCTAACGTACTTGAGGATGGTAGCCAGCCAGTTGGATGCTATAAAGTACCCTACCGCCTTGCAAAATCATCAAAAAGACAAAGATTCTCCAAAACTCAACGCTCGCAGGTTTTCTTCCAAATCAAATTTGATTCCAAAATCAAATTGGAAACCGGAGGCTTCAGTGAAACGTACGCCTAGACGAGCTAATATTCAAACCGTTCATTATGATGAAACCCCAAACCTGTTCTAAATCCAAACTCCTAGAGATGCTATTGACCTCGACATGGAAATAACTTTAAAATGCCTACAAACTGAATCTCGTGGAACAAGTCTGGACACTGAAGTCGTCAACGTTACGACACCTACCTTGTGATATGATGATACCACAAAAATTGGAAAACCAGTAAAGCAACGACAACAAACTTATACCTACCGCGACTTTAATAATACCCAACCTTACTAGGGTTGAAATAAGATTTGAAATATCAAACCATTAAATGTCAACATAGAACCTTTATGCTATATCACGGTAAAACGCGTAGGTATAAGAAGCTATCAAATAGTAACCACCCAGTTCCGTTAACAATCTAGTAACTATTTTATGGTGGAACCGTAGAACGAAACCTAAGATTGCATAGTTTATAAATAAAATTTACATCGGTTCGCTTAGATAAAACTGGTATCTTAAACCTTGCTTGTTCTTGAAAACAGATCGGATATCTCTTTTATGTTACTTGTATTTTTACATATTTATCTACAAAGAGCGTATTATGCGATGATGGTTTGATAAGGAATGTGGTTTTCGTACAATAATTTTATAAGCATTATATAAAACTAAGCTTTTGTGAATCGCGGGATTTGTAAAAGATCCCGTGGGATTTTGATTTGAGAATTACTTTACAAAATTACTTTTGACGAAGAACGTAGACGACGAAGTTCCAGTCATCTTTTATGTCTCTTTGAAAATGCTAGAAGATACAAATTCCTCTTTTCACTAGACTGACGCAAATTTGTATATTATTGTATATACCTTTATGCCACTCTAGAGACAAAGCACATTTTAATAATTCTTGTTATCAAGACACGTGTACCAGTCCCTTGTCAATTGCAAATACTTTCTGATCACATTATACTGCCTTACAAGAGCTCATGTTCAGCCTAGTACCCCTTGGCTTACCTTCATCTCTCTAACCCCAAAAACCTTTTCTTAGTCGTAATGAATTAGCATCTGTATAAGATTCTTGGTTGTAGATTTTTCTACATATGGATTTCAAATGACATTCAAGTCCTTTCACGGACTCCACTCCAACCACCACAGCAGCAAGCACTAGACTCCCAAAAAATACTTGGCAACAACACAATATTATGCCTTATTCATTAGTTCATATACATGATTTCGCGTCATCGGACCATACTCTTTCAGGATGGGCTAACAAAAGCATACAAAGTGGCCGCAGCGTTAGAATATCAAGCGATTTCAATAGATTATCTTTTTTTTCTATATTTATAGTCCATTGTAGTCTCAAGGGACAGCCTATCATTTCGGCCACTGCCCACGCGCTAAGAATTTTAAATCGACTCTCTCAAGTTTTTTGACCCCACATGTGTATGACGTGACAACAATATTGTTTACTAACGAGTTACGTGTTTATGTTATTTATTATAGAGGCTGAAGGTCGGAATTCGAATGACGTGTGATTTGTGAACGGTAATGGTGTTTTGGTTGGGTCTTGACCACGACGAAATCTGTGATCGGAATCGTCATAGCGATATTTTATAATAAAGTGAGTATTTTAGAAAAAACGCTTTTTTTACCATGGTTAGGCTTGTTTGACTAATATTTCATAATGGTTAGTGATGATGTGTGTGTGAAGCCACGTGACCAAAAGAGTTATGGATTTGAAAGTGGATGGATATACGGGAAGAGAAAGACCGAAAAAGGTATGGGTGGATTGATGGAAAGATGACATGGGTAAGAAATGTGTGAATGCTTGTATGACGGAAAGAGCTGAATAGAGGAAATGTACAGTATTACCCAACTGATATGGCGCGTCGTGAATCTTCGTTCGCACAGAAAAGAAAGTATGGCCCCGAAGATTAACGAAAGAATGCTTGAAACTTACAATCAACCTTAGATCACTACTATAAGGTTCATAATACACTGCAGCTGTTAGTTCCGTCTCACTCGCAAGTCACGCCCCTCCGCACGGCGCGCGCTAACATGGCGGCAGCTGCCGACCAATAGCGTTTCCCGCGCTTTGAAAATGTATCTTCTGCGCAGGTACATCGGTAAGCCATATTAATTGGGTACTACTGTACATATTGCGCCGACCCCAAATGATTGGGAACAGGGCAGATAGATGACAATGATGTTGTACATAAAGCCGTGATATAAACTGGCTATTAGACTGGTAGGTATTAGTAGACCTACATTTAACATGAGGGTTTTTCAAATCATCAATGTAATTGTAGGATTCGAAAATAAGACCATTGTCACTGCATTGAAGGAGGACTCTACCACTGAGCTTATTACTCGGAGTCGATATTAGATTCTTAGATGAATAAAAATTACAATACTTTCTTAGAAATACAGTCAAAAGTTAGTTTTTGTACGACTAAGTCGGTAAACAAGCATTCAGCCCGCCTGATGGTAAGCGGTTAACATAGCCATATGGACGCTTGCAACACACGAAGCATCGCTCACGCGTTACCGACATTTGCCCTCCCCTATGAGCTCTGGCGACCTTTCTCACTCTCAGGAACACAACTTTACACAACATAAAGTTATTTGGCTGCGGTATTCTGTAAGGTGGAGGTACTTCCCCAGTCGAGCTGCTCTTTGACCGAATAAACGCTACACTCTACCTCTCTTTTACGTTACTTTTTTAGAAGATAAATTATGTTCCAAATGACCTAATTGTCCTTTCTGAATTAATTGGATATTGCGGAACAAATCGCACCGGAAAAGGCAGCGTCGGATCCCAAGTAATAAGTGGGTGAGATCAATAGAAAGAGGTAAACAATAATTTCGTTAATAGCGTTAGTCAAGACAATAGGTTTTGTTCGTATGAACTGTATACGGTGACCATGCGATGGTGGGAGGCGAGGATAAAATAAATTTTATTGATAACAAAATTGGGAGTTTAGCATATGTTTCTAGAAGCGTGATAGTTGTTGCTGGTGATGCAAGCGTCTATAGGCTATGGTAACCGCTTACCGTCAGGTGCTAATTTGCTACCTTAGAAGTATAGGGTTCCGTAAAGAGGATTTTTGTAGATTTTTAATTTAAAATTGTATTTCTATTTTATTATATGTTGTTATAGCGGTAATAGAAATATATACATTCTGGTAAAATTTCAAGTGTCTACCTATTATGATTCATGAGATACAGCCCACTGACAGGCAGGCGGACAGCGGAGGCTTAGTAATATGTCCCGCTGGCACCCTTTGGGCTCGAATCCATAAAAACCGTAAAATAAAATTGGGTTTCTTAATGAGCATTTCATCCACCGATGAAATCAATTCCAAATAATTTTGTAAAAAGATTTTTGTCGAACAAATGTAAATAAATAAAGCCACATTATAATATTAATATTAATATAGGAGACATAACAGGAAGTCACATTTGTATGAGACACATTAAAATGATAGTAAAATATAGTTTATGTATACTACAGAACATTTTATAGGCATTTAGTATTGTTTCAATATAATTTACCGCTCGTGTATTGCATTGGGTAAAAATATTTTAGTAATATTTATATAGGTTACACTTTCGTTGCCAATTTTTTAAATGCTGTTGTTATTTTGAAATTAGGATGGTAGCTCGGTTATTGTGAAAGTGATGAAAGCCGTGGGTTCGATTCCTATACTGAGCTTGATGGAAACCAAAGGCACGACAATAGAGTAGGTACTCCGTAGTTCTCGCCTGGAGACTTTTTTATACTACTTAGGTAGCAAATAAGCATACGGCCCGCCTGATGGTAAGCGGTTATCGTAGCCTATGGACGCTTGCAACACCAGGGATGTCACTCGCGCGTTGCCGATCCTGCAGAAATCTCTTCACACCCTTTTTGAAGTACCCCATGCTTAACGTAAAATTTGTGTGTACGTAAAATTTCTACTATCCTATCTTGAAATTACTTTTGTTCGTTTGATTGATAAAATATCGATGAAAGCTATTCAATATGACACTGTATAAAAACTTAAGAAAAACTACACGTGCCTTTTATTTTTGTGGTACCAAAACTACCAAAGCGTGGTCACCCTAAAAGGTACCAACTTTCTGAATGACAATGACGCAGCGAACCGCCCACGGTACATCCGGCATTTTGTTACCGTTTTATTTCCCTACCCGGGACTGCCCGGGAGTCGAACCTCCTGCCTGCTGTGTAGGTGCACCTACTTAGGAAACAAGATATAAATAATAACATACATAACTATAACAATCAGCTTGTATAATGTGTGATTATGCTTTTAGATGGCTGGTTGTGAGATAAAATCATCACTTCGCCACAATTATTTTGTTAATTGTGAGCTTGGGGCTCAGTGTGGGCGAGTAGCGGGCGAGGGAGCGATTTAGCATCAACTTGGTAACAAAGAGACAATCGGTTACATTATGGGCATGTGTGCATAAACTGCGAATTGATAGTTCTAAAAGGAACTAGGCCTGTCATGTTTTGATTAATGGGTGAATCGAATAATACAACTAGACTTTTCGGTTATTAGAATTATTAAGAAATTTCAGCACTTTAATCACAATAACTTACGGGATACTATTATTAAAAAAATTATGTGAATAACTGTCGATTTTCAATGATATTTTTACTGCTATCTTGTGTTTTGTAAGGGCAGCGTCCGTGTGTTAGAAGAGTGCATGTATTTAGCGTATAGTATGAAGCTAAAACCCCCGCCGTGGTTTTCCCAATGGAGTACAGCATGGGGTTCTTCAAAAAGGATGTGAAGAGGTTTCTTCAGGGTCGGCAACGCGCGAGTGATACCCCTGGTGTTGCAAGCGTCCATAGGCTACGGTAACTACTTACCATCAGGCCGTATGCTTGTTTGCCATCTCCGTGGTATAAAAAAAGTTTTATACAAATGTTTATAACAATTAGAGTACAAAAAATATTATTCGACTAAACCCGCTATCAACATGACCCCAGCCTTACCAGCGCGTACGCACCTAGTTGTACTACAATAACTTTATCATAGCGTTACCTGAAGCAGAACGCGAATAATTTAATACAATTCCACCGCAAACTACCGTTACTTACATAATATTTTACTTACTACACTATTATAGGGGAGCGAGATAAAGCATCAGGTAATTAAAACACTAATAATGTTTTTGTTACCTACTAAGCTTATATTCATTAAGTTATTATTTTATAATTCGTAAAACTGACCTTTTTTTAATCGACTTCAAAAAAAAGGAGATTATCAATTCCACACGTATGTATGTAATATTATTGGAACTGCAATATATTCACATATGATGATCTATTAGGGCTTCCAAACAAATATGCAAAATTTCATAGGTCTACGTATGTATGTATGTACGTTTGTCCACGCATATCTCCGAAGATATTAATAGGATTGTAACCATTTTTTATTGGGTTACATTTACTTCAACTTAGGGATCAGTGCAAGTAATCGTCTCAGTAGTTTTCAAGATATGGACAAATGTGTGTGACGACCTGGCTTATTTTTACGAGCTACGGGTGTGGTGTCAAAGGAAAAACATCTCATAACCTTGGTCAAATTCTAGTGTATTTAAGAAAAACTAAAAATGACGAAATAAAAACAAATTAAAAAAAAAATCGACGAATTAAATCGAGTCAGCGAAAGAGCACGACGTATTCCATTGAAAATAATTCGCTAACTTCAAATCAGTGTCAGATTAGAGTTATTTCATACTTTTTAGTGTATTTTGAAAGCGTTTTTTTTTTTAAATTAGTTTTTATTTTTCTCTAATAATAGGACTTGCATTTTACAATAATCTCTTAAGTTATTATTTTATAATTCGTAAAACTGATCTATTTCTTACCGTTTTATATTTCTCTTATAATAGGACTTGCATCTTACAATAATCTTGTAATTGTAGATGATGATTTGAGTTTGAGATTTGAGACTAGACGTGGTATGTACAGTCAGCTTCAAAAGTATATGATGACTTTACTATTGATTATACCTTTTACGATTGTACCTTTTTGGTAATCCTAATCATAAATACTACTTGCTAAATATATCCAAAATACTAATAAGGAAAATATATCCAAGACTATTAGCAGCAATAATAATAAAGTATACATCAATCCAAAATTTGCACCTAAAAACTGTGCAACAAAGAGAATTTTACGTGGGTGTTAGGTTCCACTATAGTTCATTATTTACCTAGCCAAATAGATATTATATTATAATGACGAATGCTATATTAAGATTATTATGATTATAAAGTCAAAATCATTATTTATCATTATGGTCATTATATCTTTTGAGACCGTTTGTAAAGCTTTGTGTAACGATCGCAGTTAGTATTTCGTCCATGTAAAGCCGGCTTTTCACTATGGGATATAATATAAATTACATCTTGAGCTGTATATTATATCCCGCGTTTGCCGTTTACACTGTAAGATGTATATTTTGACACGTCGCCATCCAAACTGGGTGAAAAAATATTTATAGTTTGGGAAGTAATGTATATTATAGCGCAGTGTGAACGGTCTCGTATATGAAGAGCGATAAAATATTATATCTCAATATGTAATATATATTATATTATATCCCATAGTGAAAAGCCGGCTTTAGAATTATTTAATGTTTTACTGCCATATTTTAAGGTGTCCCACTAGTTATAGATTTATGTCTGTTTCTTTCTTTTTTTTTAATG
This sequence comes from Polyploca ridens, assembly GCA_951394255.1. Taxonomy (NCBI): domain Eukaryota; kingdom Metazoa; phylum Arthropoda; class Insecta; order Lepidoptera; family Drepanidae; genus Polyploca; species Polyploca ridens. The sequence goes on along the minus strand of OX596256.1, from coordinate 3,694,568 downwards.
TCTAAAAGTCTGTGTTTGACCGCAATCTCACCATGGTAAGTGATGATGTGGCCGAAGGTGGTAAGCACACAAAGCCTAGAAGGAACTGGCTCTCAAACGCAGCTGTCGGATCACACAGATAGGTTGCTTGGCGACAGATTTTCAACTTGAGGGTGGTAGCCAGCCAGGTGGGTACTACAAAGTACCCTACAACCGTGCTATGGTTTCCTCACGATCTTTTCGTTCACCTATCAAGCTCATTGTAGTTTTCGAACCTGGGACCTTAGTTAAATACCGCTGAGAATGTCTACTTTTTATTTCTACAGCAGTTTCAAATAATCTTATTGGGATGTTCGGTTCTCTTTTAAACTAAACTAGCTGTCCTCCGCGGTTTCACCCGATTTTCCGAGAGATTGTATGTTTTTCCGCGATAAAAAGTATCGTATATGTTATTCCAAAGCATAATCTATATAAGGGCCTAATAAATTAGTGAATTTCCTCTGTATAGGTCATTAGTAATCAAAAATAATATTAGAAAAATAATCCGTGGGAAAACACAAAATTTATCCAAGTAGCCGCCATACTGTCTCTATGCAAGTCAAAGAAGCCGCGTGGCTTTTTTTTCCCCTCGGGATTATTTATCTAATATTATTTTTTGGTTACCTATACATTCATCCCGCAAGAGGTAATTCACAAATTTATTAGGACCTTATATATTATTATGTGCCAAATTTCATCCAAATCCGTTCAGTAGGTTTTACGTGAAAAAGTAACAAACATCTTCACAAATCACGTCCCCACATCCATACAAACTTTCACATTTATATCAATATATGTATTTAGAATACTAGCTGTCCCACGTGGTTTAACCCGCATTCCCGAGGGAACGTATGTTTTCCCGGGATAAAAAGTATCCTATGTGTTAATCCAGAACATATTCTATCTGTGTGCCAAATTTCATCCAAATCTGTTGAGTAGTTTTTGCGTGAAATCTTCACAAATCACAATCGCACATCCATACAAACTTTCACATTTATTATCAATAATATCACGGAAGTATCTTTTCTCTGTGAATATATTATAGTGGGATATAAAGGGTCTACGCTAGGCGAGCCGAGTACGAGTTGAGCGCGACTGCGCATCGTCGATTGCGAGTCGTAATCGTAAGGTTAGGCTCCTTGTGCGATGTCCAGGCGCATCGTCGATTGCGGGTCGTAATCGTAAGGTTAGGCTCGTTGTGCGACGTTTAGGCGCATCGTCGATTGCGGGTCGTAATCGTAAGGTTAGGCTCGTTGTGCGACGTGCAGGCGCATCGTCGATAACGGGTCGTAATCGTAAGTTTAGGCTCGTTGTGCGACGTGCAGGCGCATCGTCGATTGCGGGTCGTAATCGTAAGGTTAGGCTCGTTCTGCGACGTGCAGGCGCATCGTCGATTGCGGGTCGTAATCGTAAGGTTAGGCTTATTGTGCGACGTGCAGGCGCGGTCGGCTCGTGCTCGGTTCGCCTAGCGTAGACGCACCTTTACGTTGTAGAACGGAACTGGCTCTCAAGCACAGCTGCCGGATTTAATATTACCTCAATTGTATACTTAATAAATCATAAATAAAGGCCTGTGTTCATAAACCTTATTACTGATATATCAATTCAAAGTTAACTATGTAAATGGTCAAAAAGCGATCGTTTTTACCGATAATAGTAAAATTTTATCAAAGATACGATCTTGGCAGTAAATAACGTTAACCACCTAATAAAATAGCACAACAATAGACCATTTATTAACAATACACTACAGTACTATCGAGCGTTAGCCAATGTACAGTCAAAAGTCTTTCGACAGTACAGTCAGCCAAAATATGTAATATAGATGATACTCCACACATACTTCGATACGTTAATGATGAGGAATGTTCAGATTATATTCCAATTTAGTGAAAGCAGACAATAAGGTATTCACGACGTAGGCTTTAGCTATCAGCCTACAGCCGGAATATACGAAATAGTAGGTAGTAGGTAATGAAAGTTATGACTGTCTTCCATATAAGTTTTATTGGTAGGAATAAAGAACTGTAAAGCCGGCTTTTCACTATGGGATATAATATAATATATAAGGTCCTAATAAATAACGGTATATATCAAGAGATAGAGGAGAGGTAGGGATGTGTAGGTGTTAATCTATGGATTTTACCCAAATTAGGTTCTAGTGGATTATACTTTATGCACCCTGCATAAAAATTGATGAAGAGGTGTCCTTACAGCACTAGTTATAGAAACTGAGGAAATATTTCCTCAATGAACTATAATTGACTTTTAAAAATGTATTTGATCTGGTAAGATCATGCTGGTAAGAACTCTCTTTTGGTAATGAAAAAATTGTCAGGAGTATTAAATTAATATTTCAAGAGACATTCTTTATTTGAACATTTGAAAGTAGTGTTTATGACTATAAACAATAATTCAAATAAGAAAGAGGTCGCATCGTTACAGCTGTACGTAGTATATTATTTACTCTATGGTTACAGTAAGTTAGCAGAGATTAAAGTAAGAGAGCTATTCATTAATTATTAATTAGACATAATTAATCCGACCAAAAACATTTTCATGTAAAATGTTGCCAAGACGAGACCAGGGTCGCACTGTCAAAAAGTTATCAGATCTCATATAGAGCCAATCTTATAACTCTACACGCCCTAACTCTACACAAACTCACTTCACACCATAGTCAAAATATGTGGCTTGGCCGTTTCGCTACCGTCACATGGGCGTAAGGTGAATTACTTTTCTGTAGTACAATAGTTCTTGTAGTAGCGAAACGAAAGGCCCGGGTTCGAATCCTACAATGAGCTTGAGCTTTCGGCTACCACTCTCAAGTTGAAAATCTGGCGCCAAGCACCTATCAGTGTGTTCCGACAGCTGCACTTGAGAGTCAGTTCCTTGTAGGCTTTGCGTGCTTGCTTCGGCCCCATCATCACTTACTATGGTGAGATTGTAGACAAATACAGGCCTATACACAGTAAATAAAATAACCGACAGATAGTCAAAACATTTAAAAAATTGGGTTGTACTACATTTAGTAAAAGGCTGTTATGGGATTGTTCCTCGATGTTTTGACATTACAAGAAGACACTTCAATTTTATTTATTTGTATAGATACCAGTTTATACTAGTACTTATTGTTTTTGATTGTAGCTAGGACTAGTTTAACGCAAGTGTAGTGTACCAGATGGAATTAGCCGAAATTAAGCATCGCTCCTGCCAGCCACATCCTCGTTTGCTCTGTTGCTAACCTACAGTATACGCAACATTTACAGATAAACAGGGAGGAAAATATTAAGCTTTTATGTTTTATCAAGTTAATGTTATATAAACCAAACATTTACTGAAGTATGGATAGTGGACTGTCATTTTGAGCTGAGATTGTGGTCTAAAATAATCTTATGAGTAAAAACGCTTTGGAAAGCAGAAATTACCAGCTTCGATGCACGGGTAATATATAAATACTTTTTTTTAGAAAACGAAATTACACCAAAGAAACATCCCGAATGTTTCTTTCTTTGATGTCCTGGTAAAATAAAATAAAATCTCATTGAACAGTTATTATTCTTATTAGTAACAACTAATAAGAATTAAGGAGAAAAATCTAAATAGAAAAATCTTGAAAGAGATATTTATCTATATGAAAAACTAGTTGCGCCCCGCGGTTTCACCCGCGTTGCGAGGGATATTCTCGGAATAAAAAGTATCCTAAGAATCCAGAACATATTCAATCTGTGTGCCAAATTTCATCCAAATCCGTTGTGTTATTGATGCGTGATTGTGGTACAAACATCCAAACTCACAAACACACGAACTCACAAACAAAAAAACTTTCGCATTTATAATATTAGTGAGAAGTGATAGTGAGAAGTGAGATGAGATAGTGAGATTAAACGATAAAGGCATTTTTTTGTTATACATACGTTCAAATGATTATTTATCTCTCTATACAATCAGCTACACTACACTACGTCAATATTCATGTCAGCAATTGGTTTATGGTAAATTCGTGCATGTTCTAGTGTTCGACATTATATTGCGACATCAGAATCAGGAAATGACTCTATCGCGGGTCGCTGCCTCTACCCTGTGCACTTATGTAGAGACAGTCACTGGAAACGACATCGAGCACAATATTATAAAATGTATGGGCAGCTGGAATTGGCAGATCCTTCTAGGCTTTGTGTGCTTACCACCTTCGGCCGCATCATCACTTGCCATGGTGAGATTGCGGTCAAACACAGGCCTATAAATAATAATAAAAAAAAAAAAATGTCCTTATAAATGACACCTGACTCAGAAAAGGATTCTCAAAGACTTGCATTCTGTGCCTGCATTAGACAAGAATCTTACTCACGTTATAAGAATGCCTTATTTGACATTTGGCAAAACACATGGCGTCGCCGGTCTGCTATCAATTTTTTTTTTAAGGTATCTGCTTTTCTTTTCGGGAAATGTCTAATTGGATATTGATGTCGAAGAAAGAATCGGCCGCTGCACATCACATCCAGCAGTTCTATATCATTACGCTTCTCTAGCCGTGCGTCGACATTACACGGAGTGACGGTCACGTTACGGGAATATTTACACATTAGCATGCCCATTGTGACGGTTACGTTCTACATTAGATTACTTCAATAGGACGCCATTGTATTCCAAATTCAAAAACTAACTAAAATATCATTTCAGGCTTGATTGATGGGAAAGATTGGATGACGCGTAATTAGATGGGAGTAGTTGGAGTGGAGAGCCTATTTTGAAGCTTCCTGTTTCGTTATTATTTGTTCTATAAAAGAACATCAACACAGGGGACCAAGTCTGCTAAAATGTCATACTGACACTATACTATTGCAATTCCATTATCATTGAGCTGATGTGCGCAGTCTACTAATTCATAATGGTCTCATAATGAACTAAAAGAATTTTGGTACAACAACTGACAACTAAAAGATCATTGTGCCACGATTGTAGTTTCAGTGGAAAACAGTGGGAAAGCTATTATAGCGCCATTATGGCGCTATTGTGTTAGTAGACTACCAAAACTGTAAAATGTGTCAATTTTGACACCACTGATAGTTAATTGGAACACAATTGTTTTTGCAGACTTGGGCCCCAGGTCTGATTGGTGCGGAGAGATATTTGCAGTGCTGACTTAGCTGTGTGTACCTCGTATGTTACCCGTATGTGATCATGCGGGCAGTATGCATGTTTATCACCTTATTGGTATGAAAAAAACTTGGATCTCGTAGCAGATGAGTTCGGCCTAATGAGTAGACGATTAAAAATGTCAAACCGTCAAATTGTGAACCGTCCCTGATTGGTCAGTCTTGGCGGTAGTTCGTTCTGTGTCCATACGGTTAGAAAACAAACATAGAAATGAAATCAAAGAAATGCACATTTAATTGTTTGAGATAAAAATTCAATCAATATATTTTTTTAAGAAACTATAAAACATAAACGTTTAACGTTACGTATGGCCAAAGATGGTGGCGCAGGACACATGACGTTCAACCAATCAGCACGCAAGGTGCGTTCCGACGCATTCAAGTATGATGCCAGTTCACAATATGACGGTTTGTCATGGATAGATTATAAACTATCGAAAATCAATGCGTTATATTCTAAGCAGTATGGCACAGTTCACAATTTATCAACAATTTATAATCTCGCTAGATAGATTATAAACTAACTCAGTAAGCGAATGATTGCCAGGGCTAAGTTCGATTTCGTCGGCAGGTTTGGTGAGAGACTGACTAGCCTTCCCTCTGGAAGTCGCGCTTTCTGGTCTCTTGCTAAAGCTGCTGAAGGAAACTTTTGCCAGTCGTCCTTGCCACCACTCCGTAAGCCGGATGGAAACTTGGCCCATAGTGCAAAGGAGAAAGCTGATCTTTTGGGCTCTCTCTTTGCCTCGAACTCCACTTTGGATGACGGGGGCGCCACACCGCCTACCATCCCGCAGTGTGCTAGCTCCATGCCAGAGATAAGCATTACCCAGCGGGAGGTCAGGAGGGAACTGCTTTCTCTGGACATCCATAAGTCGAGTGGGCCAGACGGCATACCGGCAGTGGTGCTGAAACAGTGTGCTCCTGAATTGTGTCCAGTATTAACGCGTCTTTTCGCACTTTCTTACACCAAAAAGGAAGTCCCGTCTTCGTGGAAGACTGCCCACGTGCACCCAGTGCCCAAAAAGGGCGATAGATCAGACCCGACGAATTACAGGCCTATCGCCATCACCTCCCTTCTCTCCAAAGTAATGGAGCGTGTGATCAACACGCAGCTTTTGAGATACCTGGAGGATCACGAGTTGTTGAGCGACCGACAATATGGCTTCCGCCACAGTCGCTCAGCTGGTGACCTCCTTGTGTATCTCACGCACCGTTGGTCACTCGCCATCGAGAGTCAAGGTGAGGCATTGGCAGTGAGCCTAGATGTGGCGAAGGCGTTCGATCGGGTCTGGCACAGGGGTCTTTTAGCAAAGTTACCATCATACGGGCTTCCCGAGGGATTATGCAAATGGGTTACCAGCTTTTTGTCCAGCAGATGCATAAGAGCCGTCGTTGACGGTAGCTGCTCTGATAGCATGGACATAAATGCTGGCGTCCCGCAAGGCTCTGTGCTGTCCCCTACACTGTTCCTACTGCATATCAATGATATGCTGTCTATTGACGGTATTCATTGCTATGCGGACGACAGTACAGGGGACGCTTTTTACACGGGCCGTGCAAATACCCCTCGTTCCGAGGTGGAGGAAAGTCGCGAACGGCTGATGTCTGAAATCGAGAGTACATTAACTAGTGTCTCCGATTGGGGTCGACTAAACCTAGTCCATTTCAACCCCACCAAGACTCAAGCCTGCGCGTTCACCGCTAAGAAAACCCCATGGTCTGTGGCTCCACAATTCCAGAACACCTCCTTGAACATCAGTCAAAGCATCGGGATCCTTGGCGTCGACATTTCTAGCGACGTTTTGTTCCGAAGTCACTTGGAAGACAAGGTTAAGCTGGCATCCAAAAAGCTCGGAGTACTCAACAGAGCGAGGCAGTACTTCACGTCGGGACAAAGGCTACAACTTTATAAGTCACAAGTCCGGCCTCATATAGAGTACTGCTGTCACCTATGGGCGGGAGCGCCTGGATACCAGCTTGGGCCTTTAGACTCGGTTCAGCGACGTGCCATCAGAACTGTTGACGATCCCGAGCTCACAAGCGGTTTAGAACCTCTCAGTCTGAGGAGAGACTTTGCCTCTTTATGTGTGTTCTACCGCTTGTACAACGGAGAGTTTTCTAAAGAATTGTTCGACTTGTTGCCCACGGCTACCTTCTACCATCGCAACTCCCGCCATCGACGGGGAGTCCATCCTCACACATTGAAACCAGAATTGTTTCGAACTGTGCGGGCCCAAAGGAGTTTTCTTCCGCGGACGCTCAGATTGTGGAATGAGCTCCCCGCCGTGGTTTTCCCAATGGAGTACAGCATGGGGTTCTTCAAAAAGGGCGTGAAGAGATTTCTTCAGGGTCGGCAACGCGCGAGTGATACCCCTGGTGTTGCAAGCGTCCATAGGCTACGGTAACTGCTTACCATCAGGCGGGCCGTATGCTTGTTTGCCACCTTAGTGGTATAAAAAAAAAAAAAAAAAAAAAAAAACTATCACAAAATTATGGTGACATTTACAAAAGGGTTTTTCGGAAAGGCCAAAATCTGTGAATAGTAAAACTTAATTAGGCTACTGAACCAAAACAACCATATTACAAGCACGACAACGCCCGAATACATCGCGTAATGACCCGAACAGTCACGACACCCTCCGACCACTGAGGAACACGGCCCGATCGTGAACACACTACACGCATCGAACGCATGCGTCAATCTCAAAAAAGGGTTACTGCATAAAGTTTTTAAGCTTAGCTTGGACTAGCCATGTTAGCCATTTTGCCAGAAAAATAGATAACTGATACTGTACAAAGAATCTGTGTATGACTGATGACCACAGACACAGAAAAAAGGCCTTTTTTAATGGAATGATGTCCTATATGATGACTGCAATCAACATCTCTATCAACTCAAGTTAACTCATTGTTCTTTAAAACCTTATTTATCTGTTCTGTGTTTAAAACGGTACCTGGTAACACGAGGTACGTACTTGCAGGCAATGATAATATAAGTAAAAAGGTAGATAGGTTACCTACACAAGATTTGAACTTCATAAATGGCACACTGTCATACATATCGTGTCGTTAACGCTTTAACGCGACTCATAGCTAAAGTAAGCTAGCACAGTCTTAACATGCCACTCGCGGAGCGCTTATAACTTATTACTTATTATATCTGCAATCGCGAAAATAAATTTTTTAATGGAGTTATAGTAAGAATACAAAAGATCAATATTGCTCGATCAAAATATACACAAAATATGTAGTTGTATGTACGACGAGTCAGAAGACAACATTAAAAACTCTTTTAAGTTTGAATTTCGTCAAGTATGTCTCACGTTCAACCAGCATCTATATATCTCTTCTGCTGCGGTCTACTCGCAGTCGTGTATCCATCTGGCCACTGGTCTGCTTATACATTCTCTTTCTCGGATACTTTTCTTTCAGGAAGGGACTCAGGGGGATCATTTTTCGCCATGAATCTGATACAGAGTTACGCGTGTTATTCTTCAAAAGTTGGAGCGCATGAGTCATATATATTATTATTATATCACGTTAATGCCATAGCGTATAAATAAACAATGCTTATTCGAATTATCACAATAGGTCATATTCGAAGTTATGATATTATTATTTATACCTAGTACATTGTTAAATAGAAGGATAAATCCACTTCAATTTAAACAGGAAATTAACAGATTCCTTTTACATTACAAATTTAGTTTAGTTATTGAACACTTGTCTTTATTGTTGTTTTATCCTTTTATACACAAAATCGTCTTATTTTTAGGCTGTGATTTGATACCTATTTTACAGCTATTTATAAGAATAATACCGTTGAAATAAAACCACTAATATTATAAAAGCGAAAGTAAGTTTGTTTGTTAGTTACGCCTTCACGACTCAACTACTCAACGGATCATCATGAAATTTGGCATGCAGATAGCCTATGGTATGGAGAAGGACATAGGCTTTATATTCCGGGAACGTGGGTGAAATTGCGGGGGACAACTAGTTTTATAATAAAGTAACAAAGATGATCACAAATTAGTTTTTGTTAAAAAAAAATTAATACAATTAATTTTTGTTGACTGTACTAGCATTGTCATCAAATATACTAATGTATACCAATTATCAAGTCAATTCAACCACTGGAAGTGGGTGAAATTCCATGGTTCCACCCAAATAAACATACATACATTGCATTGCAAGTTAAATAAAAGCTTTTAATAAATAAAAATCACTTTTCACGGGCCCGTTAGCTAGCGGACGGCAAATTGCCCCATGAGCACAAAGCGCCCCAAGGAGTCAGTCCCTATCGATCAGTATAGTCTGGTGTTCAAAAACTGTCGAACTGACTATGAAAACCATCCTATGTTTAGAGAATCGACCAGCCAAATAAAGTCATGCAACGTAATGCGACCGCTAGGGGCGGTAGCTGTCAAACGAATTGCTTTGACCTGAAAATTATACAAACCGAGTCGGGACCTGCGCCCGCGGCGATGCGTTTCAGGGACGTATCAATTTTCGAATTCCGAATTCAATATTCTAAATTTGAAAGTGCTTTCCATTTTGAGTTTACCTTTGTATGTTCGCCGAAGTTACACGATGACTGTCTAGTGGGTGCCAGTTTCTGTGTTTGTAAATGTTTTTAGGGTTCCTCAAATGGAAAAACGAAACCCTTGTAGGATCTCTCGTGTGTCTTTCTGATACAGCCGATTTGCTTGGAATCTTCTGACCCAAAGACGGACGTGTATAGTAAATAAATGAATTTAGTATATGGGGGTCACTTTTGGGGACAAATTAGAAAGTTAAAAATAAAGTTTTGCAAAACTTTACCTTATGTGACATAACTTATATAGGCTTGTTGTGAGAATCTCAAATATATGTATTTATATATTGAATAATAAACATTTATTAAGTTATTTAAGAAACCAGATGACAATTATTGATACTACGGCTATAATTTTGTAAAAAATTAGAGATAATAGTTTTTTACTTATAGATTACAGGAAAATCTATAAGAAGTCTATTGAAGTAAACACTACAAACAACACGGTAAATCTGTCAATAATATGCGTACCAACTTACATTTGCAATTGGAATGTATGGGAGAACAAGTTTTACAACTACAATGTTAATTTTGTACGAAACCCTCTCCACGCGAGTTTAAGTCGCACTTGTCCGGTTTGTGTAAAACGATTTATTTATTATTGTAGGTAATGCTATTAATAGAACACTGTCACATTATAGATAAAAAGACGACAAAACTAAATATATCACGGTCATGTAAAGTTTCCCTGTCGACGTGTGAGCTATAAAACGGTCGTATAACGTCTATTTTCAATACCAATTTACAACTATTTACACTTATACAACTGTCACTATGTCACAGAACGGTGCTAAAGAAAATTGGGAAACCTTTTACACCCTTACTGAGTTATTTATAACAACATTAAAACATTTTATAGCTTGTCTAAATTTTATATTTAATAAATGATTTATATTTATGTTTTATTAATTGGGCTATTTTTATAAATAATTTAACTAGTGTAGGATTTTTTTGGGTTAATAGCATGTTCGGACATGTTGGATGTAAAGAAACATGGTGTTCATATTATTACAAAGCTGTGAGCACACTACTGTACACTAAATATAGTAGGTATTATTTTTCTATTGCAGGCTTCTTTTTCTGATATCCTATATACAGCAATAATATGTAGATGGTCTAGCTAGATAGTTTTAATGTCAAGATTATACTGGATGGAGATTTCGAGATGGCATATTTTTGCGTGCTGAACAACTAAAACGATGGGACAAACACCGAAATCTAGAAAAAAGTGTGATCCTGCACGGAACTTCTAAAAATCAAGCAAAGACAACTCATAGTCAAAGACGTTGGACGAGGACCCGTAGCCTATGCTAAAGTCTGGCAAACGAAAGTAGAGATTGAAAAGGCACGGAAAAATTAAAAAATATCAGCATTGCAACAAAATTAGAATGAAATATATAGAATACATACCTGGATTAGTTTGCAAATAATTCCAGTATTTACTTTCCTTTGCCAGACTCTAAAAGCTCTCCACCCAAATCCATAGGCATTTTATTATTAGATAATTCTGATTAAAAAATTCGAGACATATCGAACGCACGTCGCATTTGTATGCGACATCGGACGGTGTCGTTTGGACCATAAAACCGTTGACATAAAAAAAAACGTTTAAAAATAAATCTTGTACAAGGATGGCACGTGTGACAGACACCTCGTTGCGAAAATATCACGTGTAGAATAAGAAGACTGAAGAAAACATTTATTGATTATCATTTGACGTCCACCCATTATTCTATGGATAAAAATTCCAATTATCGTCTTATTTGCATTATAATAATGCCCTCGCGCAGATACTCCAGCGACAATTTAATTGTGTGCGACATGCAAAAAGTATTGAAATTCCTTGAGTATCATATATAAAAATCAGCTCACAGAGTTTAAGAAAAGTACGTGATATACCTTTCATGCCTGATACCTGTAAATTGGCCTACGGGACAAGTTTGCAGGTATTCCATATTCGTACGTTTGAAGTACGTAATAAACTAACACTACTCAATTTACATTTTGTCCGTCAGAAAATAAGTAAGGTCTGGTGGCCCTGGGATCTAGGTCTATAAGTTAACAGTGAAAACGACTTAAATTTATCAATGTGTAAATCTGGCATTGGACTTTTGGCGGGAAGTTGCAAAGTGGCATTGCATTTTCATAAATTCATGTATTTTGAGTTTTATTGCATATTATCGGTGGTATTTTATCCAATAAAGATCAATCCATGTGCATCAGTGAAGTGAAATGCAATGAATCATGTGTATCGTGCCTTTTCAAGTTGTCTCAAGAAGTCCGTTAAAAGTTTTAGTACAACCACCATTGTACTAAAACATGACTTTTATGGACGGTGACTGACTGAGGACTATGTGAACGTGATTTATTGTGACTAGAACTTATAATATAACTGGAAAATGGCAAAATACACAAGCCGTGTGACGCCAAAATATTAAAGAAAAAAAAATCTGGCCTTAATTGCAAAACTTCACAAAAATAAATCATAGTTCTATGGTCACTTTAGTCACCATCAGTTGGGCTACAAACACTGAGCTAAGTATTATTACTACGTATAGAGAAGACGCCACACATCACAACTATGTTCCGTTAGTTGATTCAAAAATGGGACATAACCTTTGCTTATAATAGCTTCTCTATACGTAATAATAATAGCTCAATGGCTACGAATCCTTATTTAAAAGGTTCCAAATATGAAAAAAAATGTTCCAAACTTTTTATTGATACAGAAATATTCCTAACCATATTTATATCAACTGAGTAGTAAATTTTTTACCATGACATGAAAAACGCTCTCTGTAGTGTCCGTAAAATTTAGATATCGAATAAAATTTGGGTGAAAGCGTAATAGCGACAAAAATACAGCGTCGCTTAAATAGTGCAGTTGCTGTATTAAAGCGCCCAGCAGTCAAATTAAACAGCTTATTTACTACCGCCTGAACGCCAAAGCGGCATTAAAGCATAATGAAATGTAAATTCGAGTGATTTTTCTAATTTAATTCTTTTTTTTATTATAATAGGTTCAGAACGTGGACTAATGAAATAAAAAAGTCGTAAAAAGTTTATATCAACACGGTGTATTTTTATAACGGTTGGCGTAGAAATTAACTCGACTACTTGGTTCTTGTTAGTGGTATTAAAGTAGTTCGTTTTGAGAATTATTTTGATTTGGTTTCTTATAAGTGTAACTGACTCGTGTGGAAGCTGCATTAGAGGCCGTTTAACCTATAAATGTACCTATTGTGGTTTTTTCCATCCATTGCAAGATTAGATTTATTTTTTACTAGCTGTCCCACGCGGTTTCACCTGCGTTCTCAGGATAAAAAAGTAGCCTATGTCTTTCTCCATACCATAGGCTATCTGCATGCCAATTCCATGATGATCCGTTGAGTAGTTGAAGCGTGAAGGCGTAACAAACAAACAAACAAACTCATTTTCGCATTTAAAATATTAGTTAGGATTGGAGTTTAGAGAATCCTTCCTACACATTCTTCCAATACATTGGTGAGCGACATCTATCGGATGATTGAAAACTTCGTCTTATTTCTCAACGAACTGATAAAGTGGCGTTGCTGTATCGGTACGGAAATTTCGACCTCAATTGTCAAGTTTCCGTAGTGTAGCGGTTATCACGTGTGCTTCACACGCACAAGGCCCCCGGTTCGATCCCGGGCGGAAACAATTGTCTTTTTATGCAATCATATTTATTTTTGTAATATATTACGCTGTTTAAGAAACTTGCCCTCGAATTAATGAAGTCTTTAGCTGGATACGTTGTTGCAAACGACAATCCGACGATAAATGAAATCACTTAAATTCAAACAACTTCTACTATGGGACTAAATAGAAATCGCAAAAAAAACAGCTCTTCATACAAAAGATTCTTCTTTCGTATGAAGTCTTCTCGGCTAAAATGTACGAAATGCTGTAATTTTTTTGCGATTTGACGTTGGTCCCTTAGTAAAAGTTGTTCGTATTTATGATTACTTACTTTACGTGGTTTAATTTATTGTCGTATCCAAACTGTAATAATGTTTGCTGCGTTTGTCAGATTTTATTTTGAAAAAAAAAAAACACTCAAATAACTGTCTTATGAGAATTGGTGCAAGAGGTTCTAATCTGATACAAAAAATCTTATATATAACTTTGCCATTCGAGTTTGATCTTAGTTACTCAATAAACATTTGCAAGCCATAAGATTCTGCTTAGTATTATTATCATTCCATTATAGAGCACAGCATAGTACCCACATGTACCCACAGGAAGAATCCTAAAATTAAGCATCTATCAGTATTTATCGACAGTTGCACTTGAGAGCCAGTTTGGCCACTTCAACATAGTCAGATTTTGCACACATAATCACAAAATTGCTTTTTTCGACGTACAACGACCTTCCACTACTCCACATAAATAATAGTAAAAACAAAGCCATCTACACACGTGCGTCGAACCCGCATGACTTATTCAAAAACAAAAAAGAATCGAGCTCAAACAAATTCATTTGCATAAAAGAACGGGCTATGGTAAAGCACTTTGCGGGGCGCCAAAAACAATTAAGCCATTGTTCTTAACCGTTGTTCTAAGTTTAAAACAATCGTGATGTGTGCGTGTAGTGGGCCTTTGATTTGTTAGCTTTACTCATGCGGGCGCCCTTTGTATTAAGCGATTGCTGTGCAAGGGTGAAATAAGATAGTTTTGTTTTAGTTCTCGATAGATTTGGGCAAAAAAAAAAAGCTTTAAGCAAATGACATTCTTTATTTGAAAATTGTTCTGTAGGTTTTGTGTACAAGTCTTAGGGCTGATTTTTCAATGGCCAGATTACGCTCGATCAGTCCGTTAATTTGAAATTATGGAACAATTTTTTTTTTCATTTATCTAAGAGGTTTATTAGCAAATGAAAAACTGAACCTTAGTATCAGATCTGCATTTTAGAAGTCAGGTTTTGAGTAGAGTTTAAAACAATTGAATTTGGAACCTGCCTCTTTGACATAATGCTAATTTTCTATTAACACAATCTATTATTGAGACACTTGAACTATGGGATCTAAAATACAGGCCTAAGCAATGATATGGCCTATTGAAATTCATATAATTTATAAAGTTATACATTTTTTTGACTGTGGAAAACGCCAATTTTTTTTGTGGTAATAGTAAAATCTGCCGTCAAAGGGAAGATTTTTGGTTTATGTGTATCTTTTGTGTATACACTATCATAATATAATAACAGACCGTTGGATGCAGGAATCTCATGATTCAGGCAAATCCACGGGCCTAACTCTACAAGCCCTAACGTAGTCAAAATATGTGAATTATCCATTTCGCTACAAGAATTATTGTATAACAGAAAAGTAATGAACAGTGAATACATTTTTCACCTTACGCCCATGTGACGGTAGCGAAATGGCCAGGCCACATATTTTGAATGAAGTGTAGAGTTTATGAAGTTAGGGCTTGTAGAGTTAGGGCGTGTAGAGTTATAAGCTTGGCTCTACATGAGATCTGATAACTTTTTGACAGTGCGAGCCATATGGTCTCGTCTTGGCAACATTTTACATGAAAATGTTTTAGGTGGGATTTTCCTTTATAAGATTGTTAATATAAAAAATCTTATCTTAATGAAACATCATGTTCTACATTCAAATCTACACTTTGAATTAAGAACAAAGGCTTGGGAATTAGTCCACCTATAAATTAAAATGATTCAATGTAACTGATGTCCATTGAAACAAGTTGCCAGCTCTACCGCGGTCTATTAAGATTCTTCTAAGTAACTGCTATTATAAATTAACAACCAGTTTTTGCGATTGCGACTCAGATAGCCCAACTCAGTTTAATAGACCATTTTATTTCAAAATAGAGTGAGTGAGAGGGGGTTACCCTTATTCATAATAAAGTTATCAAACGTTGATTAGCTAAAATTCCGAAGTCTTTATCTGACACTTGACATTTGGTGATCGAAAGAGAGACGGGGCACATTATTACACTGATTAAGTTTAAAAGTGATTATGAATAAGGGGGTAGATCTTTATTTATTTTACTATACTAAGTTTTAGGAACTTTGTGCCGTCTAAGATTTTTTTTAATTGTAAACAACCATACAGCCTTCCTGATGATAAGCGGTTACCGTAACCTATAGACAAAAATCATTTTTCAACCTTCTTGAAGAACCCTATGCTGTACTCCCTTGGGAAAACCACGGCGAGGAGCTCTTTCCACAATCTGCGCGTCTGTGGAAGAAAGTTCCTTTGAGACCGCACAGCGCGGTACCATTTTGGTTCCAATGTGTGAGGATGGACTCCCACATCGATGGTGAGAGTTGTGATGGTGCCTGATGGTGGTTGGTAGCTTATTGAGTTATATTTCTTAATAAATAATAAAAAAAATTGAGTAATCCCATTTTTTTATTCCAGTTGCATTCTTATTAGTACCGACTTATTAATAAGTCCTTATAAGAATATATTAATGAGAAGTTTTGTAATACACGTACATTACTTCCTGACCTGACCCCCTTATTCATAATAGCTTTTTAACTAAATCAGTGTAATAGTGTGCACCGTCTCACTCTTTCGATCACCAAATGTCACGTGTCAGATAAAGACTTCGGAATTTTAGCTAATCAACGTTTGATAACTTTATTATAAATAAGGGGGTCTGTATATTTCCTCATAATAAGTGAGTTTCCTTGAATGATACTGAATGCTTTAATTCATCATCATCATCATCATCAGCCTATAATGTCCCACTGCTGAGCACAGGCCTCCTTTCACAAATGAAGGTGAAAGGGAATGGGCAATACTCCACCACACGTGCCCACTGCGGATCGGTGGAGGTAGGCTAGTGGTCAACCTACTGTTGGAATTTTTCAAGCAGCCTAGGAGGCATCCAACTAGTTTAACGACTATCACAATTAAGTGATAACCGGGACCAACGGCTTTACGTGCCTTCCGAAGCACGGAAACGCTCGATTTGAAATACCACTAGGCGGTCACCCATCCAGGTACCGACCACGACAGGCATAGCTTAACTTTGCCGATCGATTAAGAACGGCTAATCATGCTACACCACGAGCGCTTCAAGTGTGAATGCTTTAATTAAAGTGGAAATATATCTATGACTGTCATAATAGTTTGAAATCAAATGATTCATTTTGTTGAATTGTTGTTTGTTGAAAATTGTATTGCTTTACCTGTACATACAGGCTTCTTTATTTTTTAACATGTAACTGGTACACAGGTGCATTGATACATTTTCACTAATGTCTGGAACAACCAGTCGGGTCGAAAAATTCTTTCTGTATATGGAGCTATATCATCCCGGAGTGTTATGGCTACTTTTATCCCAGGAACGAGGGCAAAAATACACAACGTCACTTTGCAAGTTCTCATCAAAAAGTCGTATGCTTATCATTAAAAACTATTCTGAAACTTCTTTAAAAAAAAAATATGTTGCTGGTAAATAATTTTTTGCTCCATTTTCAAATCTCCATACACGAAGAAAAAGATCGAGCTTTTGTAAATAGAATACGTCCTCTAGATACATTCTCATTGGCTCTATCATGCGTCATTGGGTGCATGCTGAGGTTGCACGATCATGATTGTCTACTGACCACAGACGAATGAGGTATCTACTAAAACTGACTTTTAATGCCTGGGAGAGATCAGACTTGACATGCATCGATAGCTTATGCAGCCATATAATATTATTTAGAAAAAAAAAAACGCCGTTACAATTCACGTCGGGCACTATAATATTTTACTGATGAGTTGGAAATTTTATTTCTAATATAACTGAACAGCTTGATAGCAACGTACCCTGCTAAATTAAAAACAAAAGAATAGACGTTTTTTGCAAAATGCAAATTACATTTTTTTCTGCAAACAATAGCAAAACATAAAAAAACTCACCGACACTCACTGACCCCAGATTTAACCCCCTTCGTTATTTTCAATACAATATTTCGTGCACGAATTCTTTTAGCTTATTTGCATACGAGTGCGTTAATATGACCCCGCGAGTTTTTTCTAGACGTTCCAACTGTACTAAGAAAAAACGGCCGGCGAAGGGTTAGTTTTTTCCGTCCAAAAAAATAATTGTCATTATAATAAAATTGCCGGAATTTTTCGGAAAAAAAACACTATTCATTTGTTTCAAACACATCTGCCAGTTTTTTCGTGAATTTATTTTTATTGGTTCTTTATTATTGTTATATTGTTTCGTGATAATTTACATATTGTAAACTCTACCTATTATAATAATTGTTTAAATATAATCTTACAGCTTGCGTCGAAATTGGATGACATGCAGTTTACGATTTTATCATTTTCTTTTGTGTAACAACTTCACTCCAATAATCCAATATATGTAGCTCTTACATAATTTATTTACGTATTATTTTGAAGTGTAAGTTGGCTTACATAAAAAAGGTACTAACCAGACTACTTCAGCCAATAAAAATATAATACCTTCACTTGAACACAACCGGTTCAAGTTTAATAAAAATCTGGGTTTAAAAAAATTAAAGTTTCACTTTTTCATCTAAATAATTTTTATATGCAGCAAAGAAGTTGGTAATTTAGAAAGTAACAATTTATTATATGATTCTTTTATGAAGAATATCTTTGATTTATGTTATGAGAGTTTAATGATAATTTTTGGAGTTTTTTATGGATAGATTCGATTAAGTGATGTTGTGGCCGACGGTGTTGATCACACAACGCTTAGAAGATCCGTTTGCTTTGAATATAGTATAGTAGCTAGTACTTTTACGTATCGATTGTCTTTTGTTTTAAGTTCCTTGTTCGTTTTTTTTTAATGGATGTATCTGCCTTTGGATATTACTCCTACAAAGAATACATCTATACACCATCCCCCTTATTCATAATCGCTTTTTAACTAAATCAGTGTAATAGTGTGCCCCGTCTCACTCTTTCGATCACTAATGTCACCTGTCAGATAAAGACTTCGGAATTTTAGCTAATCAACGTTTGATAACTTTATTATGAAGAAGGGGGCATGTTTTTAAATATTGAGCGGAATGTGTGAGTGTGATATCTATTACCACAGAATTCTGGGTTGTAGTATGGGTTCTTAACATTAATAAGACGGTGGGTAAACCAATTAGCAGAAGTACTACTAAATAAGTGGTAGGTAATGGCTTTAAGTTCCATTTTTACTTCAATTGCCGCGATTTTCTATTGACTTCATTGTAAGGAGATGCTTATCTTGGACAGTCGGGTCTATTGCGTATCTTAGGTGGTCCAATGACGCGGTCGTGAAGACCATTTAATTAGCGGGCACTCACTGGATGAAATTCATCAATGGTATTCGTTAACCACCAAAAATACGCAGTAGAGCCCCTGAGCTAACCCTTTATTTCTTTAAATAACTACTAAATAAACTTAAAATAGCATACAAATGTATGACTAATTTACTATTTGTTCCTTCACTCGTAGGTGCGACAGGACGTTACTACACATTAGCTAAGATAAGTAAGGTAACATAAGATATACCAAGTTAGTTACAAATATAATGAAATATTATGCAATTAATAACCACTAAATACAGAAAAACTATTAAAAGTTTCAACATATTAATGAGTCATAGACACAGGCATTCTTATATTAATTTCAAACTATACGACAGTGATTTATCGTTTTAATCTACTCAATTAATACAAAGAATTATCTACTATTTAATATTTTAATATATGAAAAAATTGGCAATGTTTGAAACAATTATAATAATCGATTAAACATTAAACAGTGCTGGCTGGATTTCTTGAGACGTCAAATTTTGAAAAAGGAATCATTCAAATAATATAAACTACCGGACGCGTTCACAGTGAGACATTCGCGTTCCAATTTGCATACACCAACTCTCGTCTCGTGGGAAATGTTTAAAAATGTTTGGGGTTTCTAAACTTTACAATGGACAGGGATTTTATTTGAGCAACGATTGATTACAATTTTATTTATGATAATGCATTGCATTTTGATATTCAAATGTATTCGAAATGTAAATTTACTCACTATACGCATCTACTTTCGATGTAAGATTTATACCGTTACTGGGTCGGTTTCTCAAGGTGTTTAAATTTGGAATTGTTTGTTGCATAATCTTGAACATTGAGTATTATATTAATGCAAATCTGCGATCAATAACCAGTCACACGTAGGCAGTGATAAATGGGTATTAAAACACCAAAATCGTATCGATTAAACTGTCTTTTGTTGTAACAAATTTTGGTGTCAATCAGACTAACTAACTTGCTGCGTACAAATGTTGAAAATGGGATTTGTTAACAATGGCTGATACTTACATAAGCCGAGTTAATATTAGAATAGTTGCATTGAATACTTTTTATAGATATTGCTATCTGATATCTTGACTCTATTTTATTTTAGTGGGGCATTTACCCTAAACAAGATAACTATTGAAAAGTAATACGAGTAACATAATTCTGCTTAGTTTCTTAAGGATTTAGATTTCATCTAGATGCAATCTGTTTCAAACCTAATACGATTTCGACATCCTGAACATCTTTAATTACGGGACCAATTTCAAAACTTCGCAATTTATTTCATGCCTACATTCTATAAATATACTTACTCGATATTTGATTAATTAATATTAAATTCAGATAATATACACTCATTATAGATATGACACTAATATATTCAACCTTTAATCAGAAGTTCGTACCACACTATTTTACTTATTAATATTAATCAAACTGATAAATTGGATTTCTCTTAATAAAATGTCTTCACTAAAACGTGGGAATTATTAGGTAATGACAGTGAAAGGTGCCAGAAGTTGTTTATTTTATTTACTAACGGTAGTCCGTGTGAAAGCGGCTTTAGCTGCGTAGGCGCATAGATTTGTCGAGGGCTTAAAATACCACGTTATATTTACAGCTGTCAAATAATTTACAATTGTAATGACTACTCTATTTCAATACTATAAGGTTTCAAATGGATTACTTCTAAGTTTTGTGAAGTGTATTGAATAAGTTTGTTATCCATGATTGATAGGAGAATGGGAATGTTAGATCGAAGCTACCATTGCTTAATGTACTTATTAAAGTTACAGTTTAGCGCAGGGCTTAACACGTAAAGTGTAAAATAACTTTATATTTATCAGTTCTCGACTGCTACTACATTTTGAAAGTAAAATAACTCAGGTTACCTACATAACGAACTCCGTAAATAGGCTTTTTGAATGTCTGTCTGCTTATTACTTGAAGTAATTATTTGAGTATTCTCAAAGTACTTACAACTTTACTACAAAATTCCTAATTCAAATTACATGGTGGGTCCACAAACAGAAGCCGCGAGCGTATAAACAGTTAAAAAATATTTACCTACACATGTCGCACCAAGTCCCACCCACATGTCGCGAAAAAATATACGAAAGCGCCCCCACACGAGGGAGCGTTCGCTAAATCGCCATTTTCCAATCAATCGCGACATCGACTCATGATTGGTTACCCTACACATCCCTCACGACATCAACCACCTAACAAAGACCTCTCTAATCACATCTATTCCCACCAAAAAGTACAGTTCATTGAGGGTACCGCGGACCAAACGATAATGGCAATCACGTATGGTATGATGCAATAAAACTTTTATTTTCCATGATTTCCCCTGTTTCGGGTAACCTCGGTACATCTCGTGGGGATTCGTCCAATCAAATTAAATTGACGTTCAAATGTTCGATTTTTGTCAAATGCCAAATGTCAATGTTTCAATAATTCCAAATGCGTCACGTCAAACCACGTGTATGGTTTTTAAAAACAATAAAAATTCAATTTTCGAAATTAGATTAACATGCGAATTACTTTTTTTATCGGTTTGGGGACATTTGGAAGAACATATTGGTATTTGTTGAGTTCAAATTAGTTCGAGGTGGACGTTTGTCATATTGTCAGTTTTGGGAAAAAACAACTTCATTGACGAGGTGTGTTTTTTTAATGGCCTATGAATATTTTAATCGTGTTTATAATTATTCAAATTAAATTAAGTTTAAAGACGAGATGATTTTAGAATTTAAATGCAAAAACTCATGATTTAATTAAAATATCTGATAATGTTGATCATAAAAATGACCCATTCAAAATATTTTATTACGTACCACCGTACATAAAATTAAAGCATGCTAATTAATATTAATTAGAACACATTATACAGAAGTTGCTTTAAATAGGTAAAAAAGGTCTCCAATTGAATAATTTAAAAATAATAAGATATTCATGTTTCGCAAATTACTATTTTTAACTATCACGAAAACATACATTAGTCCTTATGAACAAAGCGATATGAACTGAAATAGCTTTAAAAATAACTTACCCAGCTTTTTGTATACTGTAATGCAACTGTTTATTGGGACAACGGGAACATAGTGGGGGTCTTTGCCAAAAAATAAACTAATGTTGTTATATGTGGATCAGTTATTTTTTAAAGTGTTTTGAACACGTGTGCGGCCTTAAATGTTCTTTCCGTTTTATAAATGTAAACAAGTTAATAATATCACATTTTATGATATTTAAAAATGGAATTTATAACTTACAGATTCTTATATGGTTTGGCGTCTTGGCAAAGGAAAATATTACCTATACCAAAGATTACGTATGTACAGTCGAAGACTTAAATATACATAAAAAACACTTAGTGAAATAAAAAAACGATTTTTTCTTAAACTATTGACATAATACTATTATGAGGTGTGTTTGAATCTTTGTACAGTGCGAGAAAATTGCTTTTGAATTTTACAAATTTTATACATATTTATGTTCGACTGTACTAGCAAAAATAACTTAAGTCTAGATCTCTAAATAAACAAACATAAATTATACCTACATTCTGCTACAAACATAAGTCCTACCTACAAACGAATTAGGAACTCTCTTTGTTATTTATTTTTTGTTTTTAGTTCGTTAATATCGTTGTAAAACAATCAAACAGTTCAATCAATAACTTCTTAAATAAATTATGTTTCTCTGACAATTATTTTTAATGACATATCAATTGACCCGAGTAATTAAACTTAATACCAATCTTTTACTTCAAGAAAATTATGAAATTTGTGTTCAGTATTTTGACGGTCCTTCGACCCAACCTACTTACCTACCACTTAATTATTTTAAAGTAAATTACATTGTAATTACAATACTTATCGTATGAAATATCTACTTACACATTCACATGTCTTGTAGCGTTTACTCACTAGAAAAAAAAACATAAATCCATAGACAAGTATCAGCATCAAACATTTGCCAAGTCATATACAAGATAGGATAATAATTATTCTCACCACAAAGCACGTAATACTAACCTCTACGTTTTTTGGCCTCTACTGACCGACACATAATAACCGTTCCATTTTTAATTTTGAAACTAAAAAAGGTACCGAAATCCATCCGTGGATCACCTATGATTACAAAGGGCTGCACCCCCATTACATTAATATGCCAACCCTTTTGGGCGATTCATTATTTCTATAACGTACCTACGTGCTTCGGCATTCACTTTGGGTTATATTTTTTTATTTTATTCCTTTTATTTTATAGTGTGACGTTGGTTAGGTTTCTGTAGTACGACTGACGTGTTTTGATACTAGTTTGTATTCGATAACCGTTACTAGCACTTTCATTTGATGTAGAGTTTTGTCGTTTTTAGATTAGTTTTTTTATAATCCTATGAATATTTTTATTTTTTATTTGTTTATACTGATTGTTCTACGATCTCTGAAAACTTCGTATTTTTGTTATGTTTCGGTAAAATCATCGCTTAACATGGTGAGATGTAGTCAAAGTTTGAACACAAAGATAGCGATAAAAATTCACTTGAGTACGTTTTCAAAATAATCTACCATAAATATCCAAATATTTACATCGTTACTAATTCTCTTTACGATCCAACCCACGACATACGGACATACAGCAATAAGGCTCTGTTGTGCAATGTAACTCGAAAAGCTATAAAACTTTTAGTATTTCAGAACTGCAAATTTTATCTTTACAGATATTATTGTTATCTTTAATATTTTTCAGTTATTCCTGCTCACAATGCTTTATCAAATGCTGGTTCAACAGAATTGTTCTCCATGAATTGTTCTTCATGGAGAACAATTCTGTTGAACCAGCATTTAATAAAGCATTGTGAGCAGGAATTCAATGATGTATTATTTATTATAATTCCACGAATCAAAACAAAAAGCATCTAAACCTTTCGCTCGGCGTACACAAAGCGCAACACGTCCATCATGACGTATCACCTCTGCATATTAATTCACCGTTTAATACCAATAATAATAATACCCAAGAGTACCCCATTCCTTTGTTTTAATACCAGTACGTTACCCCCGTCCGCTGTAAGCGCGTTTTGTTTTTATAAACTTCGAAACAATGCGGCGGATTCCGTTTATGAATTTAATTTTATGTTCATCACATGTGAGCGTGATTAATTTTTACACATTTTTAATGCAGGTTTCACATTAACATTTTCAGGATATTTGGAAGAACTGAAAGAATAAACACATTTTTACATGCCGATTTTAAATTGATCACGCACAGCCAGCACAATAACATTTACAATAAGAGAATGCAACCTCAGATCATCCAAAAAGGATATTTATGTGTAAATAGCGTTTGCTTTTTAAAACATGTCATGAAAACCACTGTCATTTTGTCTGACAAAAAATATGCACAACAATTACCTACCAAAATTATATAATGTGATGAAAACTAAAGAAACTTATCATGCAAGCCAAAAAATATGTGAAAAACGGTCATATTAATTAATTTAAGTAAAAAATGTATCAGATACCTGGAGATTACTTGATGACCTACAACCCTGGTGCTACGGAACAGCATTCAGATAGTTCTGACTTTGAGAGTGACGTTTCACCTAAAGTCTCAAAAATTGTCGGCAAACATTGTCTATTAGATAAAAAGTTAAAGAAGAAAACAGAGTATTTGAAATATATCAATCAGCAAGTTTTGAACCAACACTATATTAATGATACAACATATGATACTGATACCAGGAAGAGCTCGTGGAAAGTAGAAACCGTACGTTCCAGCAAATTATTCAAAACAAATAAGAAAGTTAGGAGAAAGAGGTGCAACAGAGTTAAATCTAAGGATCTTAATTGTGGTGATCAAGTTGAAGTCGGGCTGTCTAAAGTATCGATAATACGATGTATTTCGAGTATCTTCGGACGATACGTTAACAATGTAAAACACACAATGTCTATCATAAAGGAAAATCATCCTGAAAATTTTACTAAAGATAACTGTTGCCAAGCTCATCGAGGACAAAAAGGTACACGGATTTTTGATAACGAGCTATGCTATTCTATACGACCAGTTTACGAAATCACGAGCATAAAGAATGGAGCGCACGCTCCATGTCAAACCAAAATGAAAAATATACATAAAAATCGTAATCAACCATCAAAAAACCAGTACTCGATTACTAGTCTGAGTTTATCATCGTCTGATGCTCCAATTGAAAAGCAAGCTGACGATGATGCTCACAGGAAATTCAAAAAGAGGTTGATATCTGAAATAAAACAAGAATATCTGCAGTATCGTTTTGCGCACATGAAGAAAAATCAGGAGCAGCAGTGTCCCTCCAAACTTAATAATGAAAATCCATTTCAAGCTATTACTACTTCTTATCAACTACTGTCTAAACCTCTTGACAGCACCTCTTCAGATCCAAACACTATTAAGAAAGTACAATCTTCAAAATTTTGGGATTTTATCTATGAAAAGATATGTAAGAGATATCAGGGTTCAAAAGGTGAAAAAACCGGATCAAGTACATGTCTGAAAAATCAATCTTCTCAGAATCAACAGCCATGCGGCCCTAGTAACTGTGAACGCTATAAAGGAGGAAACTCACCTGATAGTAGTTCTCCAACTGGTATTCCTGAACAGAATCCAAATTCTACATGTATCGGTGGTGTCGATAAGATATCCGCTGATAATCCACTATCGCTTAAGAAGGAGCCGAATAAAACTGATGTTGGATGTACGATCGAGTGTCGATGTTTTCCAATTAAAAAGATGAAACCTGCTCGTGCCGCAAAGTCTATCATGCAAAAGAAAACTAGTAAGGCAAAATCATGTCAGGAAAGCCACGATCCGATCACAGAAGCCCTAGCACAGAAATACAATGGTGAAATATTGTGCATTCATAATCCACCTTGCGTACTGATCAATGGTTGTCTGAATCTTGCTAACCCGAAAGAACTCAATGAAGATGTAAATCTGTGGCCGGTAATCAAACAAGAACATAGATTTACATCCAAAAAGAATACATATTCTCAGCAGTATAATTATATTGAGCAATCATCTCAGTACGCCGCTCCACTGCTTGAAATGGTTGAATGCCAAACACCTGATTACAAAGCGGAGAAGATAATTCAAAGCGTGTGCAATCACGACCCTCCCTGCGAGGTCGTGAGAGGTTGTTACAAGCAGAAGTACGAGCCAATGCAACTGACATCCCGTGATCGCTTACCCACCATTCACAAGTTACTGGAATGTTTAAATGAACAGAAGGATGATAAAGTAAGTGATAATAGCACTCAGTACGCAGACATTGCACATAGAAATGTTTTTCTAACAGCTAGAGGAGATGTAAGTACTCAAGTAAAGTCAAAAATTAAAATGGTTTGTCGTCATGTACCACCGTGTATAATGCTGCCAAGTTGCTTGGCCCGTGTTGTGTATGGCAGCTGTATGACTATTGAAGCCATTCCTGATTGTTTACATCGCCCACCATGCGATTTGATCCCGGCGTGCTGCAGGAGACAAACTAAAGGAATGGCGTCTGTTAGTTCCCAATACCCAAATGGTTGTCGTGTAGTCTAAGAGACAAGGTTCAATTTTCTTTGCAACAGTTGCATGCT
Organism: Polyploca ridens; assembly: GCA_951394255.1. Taxonomy (NCBI): domain Eukaryota; kingdom Metazoa; phylum Arthropoda; class Insecta; order Lepidoptera; family Drepanidae; genus Polyploca; species Polyploca ridens. The sequence continues at coordinate 3,667,871 of OX596256.1, read as the reverse complement.
TATTTTTATCTTGTAGCGTATTAGTGATAACACTGCTAAATTGCTAAGCAAATATTACTGATTTCACACAACGCTGTATATTATGCTAATATAATCAGATACCGTAACATTTTCAAGTCTCTGGTTAATATGAGTTATGTTATGATATCTGTTTTGTGATAGTAAATGATTTGATAAATGCTTTTTTTTTCTTGTTATCTACAAGTATTCGGTTAATAAGTAATTTATATGTGAAAGCTATTTCGCGACAGTAACTCCCGTATTCATAAAAAAATATTCATCATTGAATAAATCACTTTCTGAACTCTTTTTCTTACATGTGACGTTTCATGAAGGGAAGAAGAGACTGTGGAATTTATACAGCTTTTATGGACATAGGTATTTACATAATTATAGTTAATAATTTTATATATAGGCTATTTTTGAGATCAAGATCTTTTTAAATGTTGTTACAAGATAGTTTTTTGAGAAAATACAAAGAGTTTAAATGGCCTACTTCCTATCCCAAAAGCCCCAGCACGCTCTTTGTTAGATATATGAAATTAGGATATCACGAATATAAAAAACTTGGGTTTTGCTAGACTTGACTTAACATTCTTTTTAATTAGGGTTGGTTTGACTGGACGCATTTTCGACATAAAAATTGAATCTTGTCTCCTAGACTATATTGCAATATAAAAATGATACTAAATGTAGTGAACAGTGAAAAATATCAGTGAGAAAATAATAGTGAATAATTAACAGTTGACGTACAAACTAAAATGTGCCTAATATGTTCAATAATAAGTGCTAAGTTACCAGTGTTACACCGAACACAATAAAGTCGTAGTCAGTCAATAGTGTTTTTGTTTCACGTCATCCAATGTTTGATGTATCACTAAAAAGCAATTAGACCTCGTTAGGATAGTTACTTCTCTTTTTAACAGTTCTTCCCTCTTTCTTTAATTAGTTGACTCGTACCTATCCACTGGATACAATGAACTATGAACATGACTGTTTTTTTTATGTAAATATCCTGGTACATTCCTCACACACGGTCATCTGATCCCAAACTAAGCAGAGCTTGTACTATGGTAACTAGATAACTAATATATTACATTTGTAAATACATACTTATTATACATAATGAGGAATTTTCTTTCCATAGAGTTTTGTACCAAACTCTATAAAACCCTATGGAATGAAACCTCCTCATTACACCCAGACCCAGGACATGCAGAGATGTTCATGCACACAAATACATGTCCGGGTTGGGAATCGAACCCACGACCTGCGGCGTAATAGGTGGAATCTTAACCAACCACGGTAGTTGGCCCGTAAAATTATATCAATCTAAACTACTCAAGGCTTAACGGATTTGGACGAAATTTGGTACATAGATAGATTTTGCCCCCAAATCTCATGGAAAAACTCGGGAACAAGGGAAAATCCGCGTGGAGGTAACTTGAATGTATTTTTATATAGCTTTCAAATATCATTGTTACATAAATGCTAATAAGGAGCACTATAGCTAAATAGCTATACAATGGTGGTAGTTAATTGATAATTAGATGATGTCAATCGTTTTGCTACCCAAAATAACAATGACATGATGATTAACACACAACAAATCCCAAAATTACCAAACTCGATTGTTTTGAGCGGAATACTTAATTTGGGATCGATTCAATGCAAATTTGAGATCTATCAGGCTGACTTTACATTCCCTCACGTGCGCAAGCGTAAGTCCACACAAACATATAAATGACATTCTCTTGTTTAATCCACTGTAAGAAATGTAATAAGTATTGGTGTCTCATTCCCCCTTATTACGTGGATGGTTTAAAGCAAGTCTAGCTAAACCCAAGTTTTAAATATATCCGTCACTTTCTAATGTCATTTAACAAAAAGAGCCGGGACTATCTTAAAACCTGGGTTTTGCTAGACTTGGCTTAAACCATTTCTTGTCATAGGACAGATTTAGATTGACGTATGAAAATAATTACACTAAACCTGACTTCAACGTGTAGCAAAATAACGAATAAAATTTCGAACGCAACAAAATTCTTAAGGATGTATTTATAAAAAATATTTTTGTTCTATTTTTTTATTTGTGTATGTTTGTTTCTCTATTCCTAACTCTATGATAAACAAACACAATCCAGGTAACGATTTATGTTTGGGCAACAACCGTGTCGTAGGAAACGTGGATTTCTTAGATGTTTCTTAAAGTTTAGCACCTTTATAGTTAACATCTCTTCGTGAGGTACAAGCCAGACGTGACCAACCTACCCAACGGTTTGTTTCAAAATAATCGCTCCAAAAAAAGAAACCGAGCGAGCGGGTCCTATAAACATTTCTAAGTTATAGTTCAGAAGAATTTCCTAATCTATAGTTGCCTCGGACTGAGGAATTTTATCATTTCAACCGTCTAAATGTAAAAAAACCAGTTGTATACCTGTTTTATATATAAAAAAATCTCCGGCTGCATTATTATACGATAGTCGTCTTTGGGTATGTTGGCTATAAAATCTATGTTTCTTCGGAGCACGTATGGGTGTTGTAACTATGTTTAATTTGTGAGTATCTGATCAGAAACTAATGAGTCGAGAACGTTGAACCCGTGTTCTGGTCTTCAAGAAGTTTTTGGTATTCCAACCGGTACCAATAAAATTACAATGGCCTATGTGGGTCTATGTAAATGTACGGCGATTAAATTATATTGGTTCTTCTCTAATTAGGAGCATAGATAGTATGATGAAACGTATTTTTGAGAATCAAAATTGGGCTTCTATTTTGTCAGGTATTTCTTAAAATTCAGAACTATTATCATCTTGATGGACTTTTTTACGTCTTCACTGCTAACTTAAAAGGTCCTGGGGTTATATCCGATTGATTGGTCTGCAGATATATATAACGAATGTTTAATAAACCTTTTATAACACCTTTTTACGACTAAAAGGTGTTATAAAAGGTTTATTAAATATTTTACTAAAATGCAGCACAGACGACAGACATTTTCTGCGAAGGAGTCTGCGGTACACAACAAGTCCGTGTGGCAAAAAGGGATGTGCTAGTGCGTCGAACTTTTTGCGCGTCGTGTGCGTTGCTGCTTAGAATTGTATAGGTTATCATTTTTTCCCCAGACTAAGTGCGGCACGGATAGTCTGTCGTCTGCACTGCACCTAATATATAGTATGCTACAGACTCCGGTGCTTCACTTCCCACATCTGTACAGCAATTTGCACTTTCATGTTGCGAACCATGAGGATGTGGAGATCAGGACATTATGGTTTTCCTTCATTAACTGCGATATAGAGTTTTTCAAAAAGGGCAACTATCAGCAACTAATCGGCAATCTCCTTGGCATTCTGTCTGACTGTTGACATAAAGAAAATAAAATATCACCGGCTGCACCTCAACGCTGAGCTGCACTTTTCTGATGGCATGGAGAAACGTAAACTAAGAAATCTTGAAGACAGGTCAATAAATAGTAATCTTAAGAGATAGTCCTATTAATTCCTGGGTCTGCTTGTCAGCAAGTCACGCCTGTTTTTAGTTCTCCACTACTTAGAAAATATGATCCCGTGTAAACAAATAAAGATGAACGGTACTTATGAATGAAGGGCGATGATGATAGGTCAGTGAAGACTAACTTTCGGTGACTGAAAACAAAGCTAGAACACCAGCGCAATGTTCAGACTGGTTCAGGCTTATCTGTAGTCAAATAGTTACCGAAGAGATCCCACAGCTGCAATTCAGATCTAATTACCTTCTAGGCGTTCCACACAGCTACAAAATGACAGCACGAAGAAGCCAACCCAAAAAGAAAAATACATTATTTATATAACTTGATAGAATTTAGGCTTAAGAATGTGCTACAGGAACCATGTAAGCACATAAGTGGTTAATAAGCATCCCTTAGACCTGAATAGCTACTCAATATCGCCTGACTGATGGACATTAGCTATCCAGGTAATTGTGATAAGTGTACATATGTAATGTGCCTTAATTACTCGCACATTTCGTGATATAAGTCAATATAGAGAACAATAAAAAACAACATTCTGTAACTTTCGTTGAAATGTATTGTTTATCGGCTTTTTTGTTGCATATGAGCTGTTTAAGAATAACTTTTTAATAACGTTAATTAGGTCTTAAGTGCAAGGGTTAGTTGGAAACTGGTTCAATAAAATATTGTTGTATGGTTATAGTCAGGTGATTCAATAAAATAAATGAAGTCAAATCGATTCACAGCTATTTTTTCTTGGGAAGAACCACAGACATAAATCTAAATAGATAACGCAAGTCTCTCCATCCGTATGAAAACCAAGCGTGTAACTTTTTTGTACCTACCATAATGGCACAAGATTGATTTAGTTAGGCCGGCATTAGATTTTTAACGTGAAAATGAAGCTATCCTATTTGTCAGCTAAACATATCCCTCGCTACACATCTCTGGTGGACATGCAGCCTTATGCGAGTTCCCTTTCCGCACGAAACAGTTTCAAAAGAAGAACATTGTGCCCCATTGTTGCACAGATTTTGACACGCGAAGTACATACACTCGCGTCATCTATTTAGATGTATATCAGTTGGAAGAACACATAATGAGGAACCTGGATGTACTACTTAGATGTCAAACTCAAAAGGATTTGAAAATCTGCCACTCCACACTAGTCTCATGTCGTGGTATATACCCTTGATCCGCTTTGTAAGGAGAGACATGTAAAAACGTATAAAAGCTGTTGATGCTGTGACGAACCTTTATAAAGCTATAATAGAGCTGAAATGCTTTTATAATTTATGTATAAATTAAAATTTAGAAATGCTAAATGACATATAATATAAGGTTTAAGACAAGTCTAGTAAAACCCAGATTTTAAATAATATATCCGTCAATTTCTAATGGCATATAACAAAAAGAGGGGCTATCTTAAAACCTGAGTTTTACAAGACTCGACTTAAACTTTATTTTTTATAAGGGGGGTAGAGTCACTTGTAAACTTCACAAGTGTCATAACAGGGCCAAACTGAATTAATAAGTTTGAGTTTTTTTTGATAATTCATCTTTCGACTTAATCTTAATAAAATAAATATCAACTACACCTTAAAATATGTCAGTTTGGAAACCATCTATATGCAAATAATATGTTTATCTATTTTGGTTCCAAATATATGTAAAATACTTTCCTGATGTTAATAAATCTATTTCTCGTTGTAGTGAGACGTCAAATGTTTGGCCATTATCCGTTTTTATGGTCGCAGGTTCGACTCCCCAAGTGGAGGACATAAATATTATATTTTTTATCGACAGGGCTTTGGGTTTATCTGTTGTATTAGAATGGAACTCTAAATTATCTTAATTACAAGAGCCACTAAAGAAACTGTGTTTTTTTTTAAATATATTTCATCGATTACTGAAATAAATAAATAATTGTTATTTAGGTAGGTGTTTATTTATACAGCGCTATTAATCTGTTTTTTTTTTATAGCTAGACTTCGTATTTCTGACCTTTACACCAACAAAGCGGCGAGCACTGAGGGCTTTAAACTGGGTAAGTAATACATAAATACTCTTCTTGTTTCTATGTTTATTTGAATATTTAAAAAACAAGCTTTCTTATCCCGTATAAGAACATACATATATACATTACATATACATTTTATCCGAGGAGACATTTACCTTTTGTATGAAAAGCAGTACTTTTTGCGATTTTGAAGTTGGTCCCATGATAAAAGCTGTTCGTTTTTATCAGTACTTTACGTGGTTTCATTTACGGCCGTATTGTCGTTATAATAGTCGATCAACTTAATCATCAGAACCTAAAACCAGATTCCTTATCAAAATGAATCAAACGAGCCCAACGATGGGGGTTTGGTCGTTTTAAAGCTCCCAATAGTTCCAGCTCCATATCATAATAATATTGCATTTTTATCCAATATACTTATGCATGGATTTCAGCTCAATCGGAAACCGGGAAGTCGATCAAATTTTACTTGCAAGATTTGATTACAGACCGGGATGTCTTCTCAGATTTCTCTACGTGACATGGTCCGAAACGAGGACATTCGTAGCAGAACAAAAACTACCTATATCGTAGAGTAAGTAAGCTGAAGTGGCAATGGGCGGGCCACATCGCTCGAAGAACCGATAACCAATAGGGAAGAAAGGTTCTCGAGTGGCGACCACGTACTGGAAAACGCCGAGCGGGACGACCTCCAACTAGGTGGACCGATGACCTGGTTATAATAGGTCTTCTATGAAATTGCCGTTCTGCAGTACTGGCCTAAACTGAATTCTAAATTCAAATTAATTTTAAAAACATGGAATTCTTTTTCTAAAAGTAGTCATTTGTTTATTGATTAGTGTTACATTTTCATCGCATTTCAATATTTTTCGTCATCATGGATACGTTAAAAATTCGAGTAATTATGGAATATGAGTACCGTCGTGGCAGCAACGCGGCACAAGTGGCACGCAACATCAACGACGTTTACGGAGCTAAAACTACAAACCAACGCACCACCTGTTATTGGTTTGCTCGCTTCCGTTCTGGGAATTTCGACCTGAAAAATGAACCTCGCGGTCGTCCGAAGACTTTGGTCGACAATAAATAAATAATAAATAAATAAATAAATATCCTGGGACATTCCTCACACACGGTCATCTGATCCCAAACTAAGCAAAGCTTGTACTATGGAAACCAGATAACTGATATAATACATATACTACTTTTTGTTTGTAAATACATACTTATTATACATAATTACACCCAGACTCAGACATACAGACATGTTCATGCACACAAATGCATGTCCTGTGTGGGAATCGAACCCACGACCTGCGGCGCTATAGGTTAAGACTCCACGTCTTAACCAACTGCGCCAACTGGCCCGTCAATGACGAATTAAAGGCGATTGTGGAAGCTGATGATACACAATCGACGGCTGAATTAGCAGCAGCTTTCGACGTTAGCATCAAAACAATATTGGTCCATTTGCGTCAAATTGGCAAGGTAAAAAAGCTTGACAAATGGATGCCCCACGAACTCAATGATCGCCAGCGCGAAGTACGCGTCGAAACGTGCCTTGCACTGCTCAACAGACACACAAATGAAGGAATTTTGAACCGCATTGTTACCTGCGATGAAAAATGGATTCTGTTTGATAACCGCAAGCGCTCAGCAAGTTGGTTGGATCCTGGTTCAGCACCTAAATAATGCCCTAAACGAAAATTTACCCCTAGAAAAGTAATGGTCACTGTTTGGTGGTCTAGCGCCGGTGTGATTCATCACAGCTTCTTACCAAACGGGGTGAGCATTACTGCAGATGTGTACTGTGAAGAACTGAACACAATGATGGAGAAGCTGGCACATCTCCAACCAGCATTGGTCAATCGCTCGTCTCCGCTGCTCCTGCACGATAACGCGCGACCTCATACTGCACAGCAGACGGTCTCCAAGTTGCAAGAACTGGGGTTGGAAGTTCTCCGTCATCCGCCCTACTCACAAGACCTTGCGCCTACAGACTACTACTTTTTCCAGAATTTGGTTAACTTCTTGGCGGGAAAAAAATTCAATACCCGAGAGGCAGTACAAAATGCCTTTGAAGAATTTGTTGCCTCCCGTCCAGCTGATTTCTTTAAGAAGGGCATCAATAAACTGCCACTGCGTTGGCAAAGATGCATTGATTGCATGGGTGATTACTTCGATTAATACAAATAAAAAATACATGATAAAAAATCGTTTAATTTTTTTCATACAAAACGGCAATTTCATAGGTAAAGACCTAATATAATCACTGGGCGCCGCTGGATGCAAACGGTCCAAAACCGTTCGATGTGGAAGGTAATGTGGGAGGCCTATGTTCAGCAGTGGACATCCTTAGGCTGATATGATGATGATGAGACACGAGGATACTAAATAAAAGCTTGTAAAAGGCTCAATCAATTTATAATCCAGATCAACGCTCTAATGACAACACTGAATTGATAATTTACCTACTAACACATTAATATATAAAAGCATTTAAAAAGAATAATTATATTTAAATTAAAAGCCTGTTTTCAAATCATAAAATACCTGTTATAAGACACCTGGCAAATTGTTGTCTAGTTTTTTCATCACTTTGTCTAGTCCTATAATTAAAAGCTGCCTAGATTTATTGGACATTCTGTACCGCTTAGTAGTTCGATATACTCTTTCCTGTTATTACATCGTGTAGACAGCAAAACTAGCTATTGCCTGCGGGTTTGCTAGCATTAATTCTGATTTACATTATACATTATATCAGATACGTGATTTCAGGCTCAAGTATCTTAAGATTGATATGAACATAATCTGGAAATATAATAATAATATGGGCAGCTTTCGGGAAGCTACGGCATATCTTCACGCCTTGAATACCTCAGAGTCTGAAGAGAAAGGTCTTCAATCAGTGTCAGTGTTCGCATAAATAAGCTCAGACATCCTCAGCGAGCTATGGAACGAGCTATGCTCGGAATTTCTCTACGTGACAGGGTCCGCAATGAGGACATTCGTAGGAGAACGAAAACGACGGATATAGCTCGTAGAGTTAGTAAGCTGAAGCGGCTATGGGCGGGCCACATCGCTCGAAGATACCCGATGGGGAAGAAAGGTTCTCGAGTGGCGACCATGTACTAGAAAGCGGCGAGCGGGACGACCTCCCACTGCGGTGGACCGACGACCGTCAGAGTCGCTGGGCACCGCTGGATGCAAGCGACTCAAAACCGTTCGAAGTGGAAGTCAATGGGGGAGACCTATGTTCAGCAGTCATCCATAGGCTGATATGATGATGACGATGAACATAATCTTATAAAATAAACAGAGGAAGATACGGTGGTACCCAATAGACAGTGTGTGGGATAAAAAAAACTACGTCTAGCTTTTTAGAGAGGTAGAGCATAGCGTTTATTCGCTCCACGAGCAACTTAACTGGGGAAGTATCTCTACCTTACAGAATACTGCTGCCAAATAACTTTATGTTGTGTTCCTGCGCGTGAGTAAGGTCGCCAGAGCTCATTGGGGTTTGGTCAGTTACGCGTTAGTGATGCCTAATAGTGTGTTAGAAGCGTCCATATGGCTACGGTAAAGTATAAGTAAGTTTGTGGCACCACAAATAAAGTGTAATAAATTAAACAGTAATTACGTTAACAACTGAGTAACACTGCATTAGCTTATATACGACGAAGTCGGTAAACAGGCATAAGGGACGTATGCTTGATGGTAAGCGTTTACCGTAGCCATATGGACGGTTGCATTATACGAAGTATTTGCCACGCGTTACCGACCTTTCCCCTCCCCTATGAGCTCTGGCGACCTTACTCACGCGCAGGAACACAACTTTACACAACATAAAGTTATTTGGCTGCGGTATTCTGTAAGGTGGAGGTACTTCCCCAGTCGAGCTGCTCTTTGATCGAATAAACGCTACGCTCTACCTCTCTGAATTCCTTAAAAGCTGAAAATTTTAAACTACCAATAGCTTATAATTTATTAAAGAGAACACAAATTCAGAGAACAGAATTCTGGGAAATGCTATAGATGAGGTAGAGTTTCAAAATATAAAGAGAAACATTTTTTCTAATGATAATGGGCTTCCATGGCCATCAACTGATCCCAGATGGAGTTATGACGAGCCGAGGATGTATCACGCTTACTCAGAATTTTTTTAAGGCGATGATAGCTCAGTGGTAGTGACGTCGGATACCGAGACGAAGGTCCCGGGGTCGAATCCTACAATGAGCTTGAGCTTTCGGTGAAGGAAACATCGTGAGGAAACCATAGCACGGTGTTAGGGTACTTTGTAGTACCCGCCTGGCCGGCTACCACCCTCATGTTGAAAATCTGTCGCCAAGCACCTTTCGGTGTGTTCCGACAGCTGCACTTGAGAGCCAGTTCCTGCTAGGCTTTGTGTGCTTACCACCTTTCGGCCGCATCATCACTTACCATAGTGAGATTGCGGTCAAACACAGGCCTATACAAAGTAAAAAAAAAAAATGCATATTCACTCTGGCCTTCAAGACATCTCGGTTATAGGTGTCATTAATATAAGCTGTAATTAATTCAAGATCTTTTAAATGTGTTAGAACCGTGAACTAAAAAAATACAGTTATGTTAACACCGTTTTCTGATACAACTGAAACTGTAGACATGTAAGTGGTAGAAAATAGATTTTCGCTAAAGGAGCAGCTCGACTGGGAACGTACCTCTACCTTACAGCACTCCGCAACTAAATAACTTAATTTTGTATTCCCGCGTTTCATTAAGGTCACCAGAATCCATTTAGGAGAATAAAGAAATAATGCAAAGAAGCTGGCATACACAGCCCATGAACGGTTGCAATCCCGGGACATTACATTACCCACGCGTTACCGATCCTTTCTACCTCCTAACAGGCTCTGGTAAACTTACTCAAGCGCAGGAACACAACATTAAGTTATTAGGCTACGGAATTCTGTAAGGTAGAGCTACTTCCCCAGAAGAGCTGCACTTTTAGCCAAAAAACGCTAGCCTTTTTTCTCTCGGTCTGATTTTTCCATATTTTTTTAAAGTAAAATCGTCGGTGATAAAATCTCACTTCTGGGTAGCATTTAGTCCAAAACCTGTCAATCTCCTTTAAAAAACGAACTACATAATAAAATGCACGCTCAATGAAAAGTGATCGTTGAAACCATTTAAAAGAGAGTACTATGAATAAATGTAGTAATCCAAGAAGTAAAATCAGTGAAAGACGGTGTGCGTCGAGTGCCTCTATCTATGGAAGAAAAAGTATTGGCCATTTACAAGGGTCCTTCCGGGTCAGTCAGGTAAAAAGAAGCCCATAACACTCTGGGATAATGTAGCTTCCTATTAGTTTATTCTCTTATGAATTAGTATTTTTAATCCGACCGATAGTTCCAGAAATAAGGCATTTAAACAAACAAACAATCAAATAAAAAAACTCTTCAGCTTCATACTCCGCGGATTCATCTGCGATAAATGAGGATGTTTGAGTTATATGTTCTTGGTACTCTATAAATATATAGATTTTTTTCTTTTTTTATTACCTACATGTTCTTTGGCCTGTGACCCTCACATAAGGGACGAAGACAAAGCCCAAGATGGAACACGCTTACCCAGAAGGAACCTATTCAGTCTGGCCTTGAAAGTACCTAGGTTGTATGAGTCAGGAAACAGACGCCGGAAGCAAGTTCCACTCCCTTGCCGTCCGCATAGATGAGCATGCAAAACGCTCGAGGATGAAAAATCATCGACAAGGTTCCCAGCAGGCTGGTAGCGTTTCCTGCATGGATGGCCAAGTATAAGCTCCTCGCCAACGCATCTCATCATGATCTCTTTCTTTGAATTTAATTTAGTAACAGAAGTTAAACCTACATAACTTTTAAATGGTTGGACCGATTCAGAAGTGATATTGTTACAATCATCATATTGATTACAATAACATATCGATCAATAATAGACCGGGAGATACTGGCACAAATTTCCTGGTCATTTGTACCAGTATGGCGATCCTTCAGGGTTCTAATTACGTAATGACGAAAAGGAAAGTGATGGTCATAGCGCTGGTACCGGCGCAAATCGCGTCGGATAATATGTCGGTATCTCCCGGTCTATAACGGCTGTTTAATAACAGTCAAAACTTTGTACTTTTTAGTTCATTTGTAACTCCAGTAAGTAGGAGGCTCTATTTTCGACGAGTATGTATAATTTTTTCTCGATTTCTCGAAAACTACTGAACCGATTTGGAGGTTATTGCCGGCCAGTGGTAATCCTTGAAATGTGAAACACAAATAAAAAATAAAATTAACCGTTAAGAAACAATAAAAATGCCTTCAAAGTGGACTAAAAAGTAAGTAACACCCACATCGAAAGCGGTTTTATTTTTTTGTTATGTTACATTGAATACTTACATTCTGTGAGAAATCAATAACCAATACCTAAATATCAATTATTACTTTGATAACACTTTGTCTGAACGTATTTCCATGGATTCCTTTAAGCTGCAAATTCAATTCACCGCATCCTATTATTCGCTGGATCTGAAATAGGCCTTAAGAGGAAATGCTGGTGGCGTTCGTTCCATACAAATGTAATCCTCAGTTTCCTCTCTGGATAATAACACTAGAGCAATGATTATTTTACCATGCAATCTGTAGGTATCACTGTGTGTCCCTCGGTTGTGTTTTTCTCCATAAATTAATTATTATAAGAATCAGGAGCCTTCTAAAATCACAAAAACTTACCATTTTTAACGCCCGTCCAGCGAACAAATTTGACGAATATAAAAAAACAAAGGAAAACCGACAGACATAGCCGAAGCTCTTCTTATTATGATTCTTGTTTTTTTTTTTAAATCGATCCAGTTTTGGTGTAGAAAACCGGGGATTACGAAATAGAGATTTCGTCTAATTTAAATAGGTATAATCGGTCCAAGCTGTAGTTGTCTCTATCGCCCTCGGCGGGATTGCTCGGGCACAGCGTGACAGCAATAGATATGCTAAAAACCTATTATTCAAATTTCTTGCAGCCATCCTTTCCTCTTAAATCGTCTCAATGTGTGTTAGCTTGACCAAAGGTGACAATTTCAGATCAGATCTGAGAAAGATTAGAAGGAAATTGGTCTAAAAAATTACTAGAACTACATATTTTTTTAATTCTTGATTTTTTGGATCTATCACTCACTTTGTAATATTCAATTCAGATTCAGTTCGGATTTGATGAATTGCTTGATAAATCTACATAAATACCATTCCATCCCCTAATGCAGCTAACACAGTCATCACCATCTCCCTGCCATTTCCTCAATCACTTGGGGTCTGTGCAATATGTACGCTTCTTCCATTCGGCTCTCCTATCTGACGTACCAGCATTCACTCCTTTCGTACCCGTATCATCTTTCAGACAATCCATCTCTTTTTCGGTCTTTCTCTTCTCGTATATCCATACACTTTCATATTTATAACTGTTTTAGTCACGTAGCTTTCATTCCTCCTCATAAAATGTCCATACCACACACCGATATGTACTTATGAAACAATTTCAGCTGAAGATTGTCAGTCCGGCAGATGGGGATGAAAGTTAAGACGGGAGTTGGGCTGGATGGGAGTTTGGTGGATTATTCCATATAAATGTATTCCCTTGTTTTCTTCCTGAATAATGCCTCTAGAGTCATCATATTTTTTTCATATAATCAAGTTCTGCTTTGGACACGTCCCTGTTACTTCCTTTTTTTTCAGCAACTAATTATTAAAGAAATTATGGCCCTCCGAAAATTACAATAAATGCCCTATTTTTCCGCCGTGATTAAAAGGACTACCAAACAAATTCGAAAAGATTTTAACACAAAAGAAAGTAATAGGGACCTAGATAACCTCTTACATAAAATTTTAATGTAAAAAATAATTGAATCGGCTCAGTTTTCGGGGAGGAAAATGGGGAAAACGAAACGTCGATTTCGTCAATATTTTTGTGAATAAATCGGTCTGACCTGCAGATGTCCCTATCGCACATAGCGCAAAGCATAGCGGCATAGCGCGACGGCAATAGTTTCTTCAAATACCTATTTTTCTAATTCCTCGCAGCTAGGAACCCCTCTTAAGTTACTTATCGAAGAGCGGAAAACTCTGAAGCACTTTAAACTATATTTCTATTTACATAAGGTTAAAGGCCAATATATAGGTCAGTTATTTCGAAAATAAACAGTAATGTGACATATCTACAAATGTTATATAAATAATGTTTTACAATGCATGTATGTACGATAACTTACATTTATTACCTACATGTCGCAGATAAATATGCTATTTGTAATGCGATAATAATTTGTAATATATTCACATTTACTGTAACTAAGAGGAAGTGTTTCGTTTTATACGTTTTATGACAGATATTAGCAGATAATGTAAGGATATATATAAAAGTGCACCTGTCTAAGAAATCAAAAAGTTTTACAGTATTACCCAACTTATATGGCGCGTCGTGAATCTTCGTTCGCACAGAAAATAAAGTATGGCCTCGAATATTAACGAAAGAATGCTTAAAACTTATAATCACCGTTAGATCACTACTATAAGGTTCATAATACACTGCAGCTGTTAGTTCCGTCTCACTCGCAAGTCACGCCCCTTCGCACGGCGCGCGCTAACATGACGGCAGCTGTCGGCCCATAGCGTTTCCCGCGCTTTGAAAATGTATCTTCTGCGCAGGTACATTGGGTACTACTGTACAATAATCAAGAAAACCGTGCAACAATCGCACGATTTGAAATTTTGCACGTCAGGCAAAACAAAACCATACATTCATTTTTTGTAGTTTTATAATTTTTTTCCGCCTTCTGAATTTAGTTCGCTAACCATTTTTAGACACATCACATGGTGAGATTAGGGTTAAATACAGGCCATAGAGTCATCTGAGTATTGGGCTTACGTATCCCAAAAAGCCGACAATTATAAACAAAACATAATAAATACTATTTTTTTAAGATCAACACATTATTTATAAACTACAGTTTTTTTCATCCAGAAGTTTCACAGAAGACACGCAGAAGTTTGGCGAACCCAAGAGCACGGTATGAAGTTCCTACAGTGGTATATTACGTAGGAACTCTATACCTCGCTAGTGGCAATCACCAGCACGACGACTTCGTTCTTGAACTCTTCTTTGCTTCTTTATTACTTCTTGATCGCTTCTTTTCTTCTTGATTGCTTCTTTTCTTCTTGATTTCTTCTCTGTTATTTATAAAAAAAATACCTGAAATGTTTTCCTTGAATAGTTTAACCCGTTGCCTCCCATAGAGGACCGACGCGGGCGTTCTATAACCACATAAAAAAATTAATTCCAGAACTGCGACTCAACTTATAGATTCCTACTTAAATCAAACTATTATCTGTTATTTCATTTCCTACACTTTTTTCACAGAATATCACACGCTATCACGCTTACTTACATCTCAAACTTACAAGACTAATCTAAACAAATTCGATTCAAATTTAAATATCCAGTACCAGTAGCCATGTGTACGTAGTATTGACATTTTGAAATTACCATTTCAATAAAACAGCTGCCAATATTTATTTCCTTCCTGATTTACATATTTACCTTTAAGACGGGATTTGGTTTAAGCAGATAAGTTTTCAACCCCTTTTCGGGTTATGCAAATTTTTATAAACGCCCTGTGGGAAACCAAACTCGCGATTTACATAAGAAATTGTTGAAGGTCACTCGCAATATATTACAACAGGAATTATTATTATAATTATTATTTGCTTGGGAATTTTGTTAGGTAGTTACTTCCGTGAGATTTATATTTAATTGTATAGGGATTTGAATATTTTATCGCGCTCCTTGAATTTCATTAGAAATTTGTTAAACATCAAATTTGTACCGTACAGAGTGATACATCTGTTGGGTTTTTGTGTTCACGTTAAAATTAAATATTATTTAATGATTAATCAATCATAAAGGATTTATTAATTAGTTGGAAATATGAATGTCCTTATGTTTTAGGGTCGCTACACACTTAGGTATATGAACCTACGGTTAAGGCATTGTACACATGTGTTCTTTAAAGTTCAATTTTAATGAGCCGTAACACAAACTCGACAACTGACATATCTGCACCCCCCTTATAATTAGTACGACGACGGGTGGTACCATACAAAAACCAGTATATTCTGAACCATCACGTTTCATTAAGATAATAAACGTTTTTATGTATAATTGTTAGGTCGCGGCTCATTTCGGAATGGCCGCTAAAGATACTATCCATCGCGACTTATTTATTGTGATTATTAAAACGCAAGAAGTACATGTTGCGCTGTCAAATGAATGAGTTTGTATACAGCATGCTTGTGAAGTAAGTTTGATACGCTATTGATTAACTGTCGAGATATGTGAAGGCAAATCTGACTGCTTGTAACAATTATATGCAGCATTTAAAATCAAATTTGTGAAAGCATTCATCGTTGTGTTTACGAAGATTACTAAAATATTATCATAACTTTTAATCAACATCTGACAGGGCACTTTTAGACACTGTATATGAAAATAAGTAGTAGAATGAGTAATTTTCATAATTCAACATCGGTGGTGGCAAAATAAACACATTATCTTCATATAAAAACGATGTTCATCATAATGGCAACATTTAATGTCAGCATAAAAAATATGAAAGTTGTAATACATCGGCCAAAGTAAAGAAAGGTTATTTTAGGTTAAGTTAGATGGATGTCAGAACGTCAGGTGGATAAATGATTATAATTATAAGATCACGACCCATAAAATTTTCGGTACGATTATTTGCGAATCAGCGCGTATTTTCACATTTATATAATCATGCTGTATTTTTAATTGTAAGCAATATATACAAGAATGATCAGATTACTTTATCCAACCTGAGTATAAACATAAAGGTGTCTACAGACAGGGTGAGGCGAGGCGGGGGTAAGGCGCCTCGCCAAATCCAACTCATTTTAAGGATTTGCAGTTGAAATTAGTTCGCAAATCTGGGGCTTACTCTGTCCCCCGTTACAGATGTAGATGAGAAAGGGATGTAGATAAATAACCCTTGGATTTGTATATTTTCCTCTGCTTATTGTTTTTTTTATTGCTATGTTAACGTGACTCTTGTGGGTAATGTGTTTGTAAACTATGATGACATGTTTGAAGCTCGTTTATGCCTTATGCCTCGAGTCACGTCACTGTGTGGATTTAGTTGAAATTTTGGAGCAGATTGGTAAACAAACTGGACGATAACTTTGTTTCACTTTATGAGTGTGTATTTTAGTGGCAGCCAAGCCAAACATCTGGTAAGCAAAGCACAAAATGGTCACGACATTGAGAAAGTTTATTTACCTTACTGTTGGTACGTTACCTTCCAGTTTCGTGAGGTCATTGGCACCAAATCACGTGAGCACTCATGTTTTCAACAAACGTAATGTACAAATGGCGTTCCTCGACGAAACCTCTGCACTTGTGAACCGATACCTCTTTTATATACACAAAACTCGTACGTGAAAGTTACGTTTATCGCTATTAATCCAATTCCACGGGCTTAATGCCATCTAAATATGTATGAACGGCTCAATTGTAACGCCACGCAACGAGTGACGGGTAAGTGCGGCTACACACGACACAGTAACGTATAACTCAAGTAGCGAAGACGGAATCCGGCAAAACTTGATACAATGTACTCGATGCTCGCGTGTCAACGCGCAGTTACCTCTGTATCTCCGCTCCGCACTGAACGCAGCGTTGCGAATGTTCAATAAATACGCCTCGGATGCTCGGTGCGTATGCAATCACCATTACACCCAGACCCCTCCAAACGTCTCTCCAAATTATTCGCGGGTCACAAGAAAGGCCTACTTACACTGGTCGCGCTATACCGCTCAGTGTTGCCAACACACGGACGTGCCAAATGAATATTGTCGCAATGGAATTGATAGTAACATAAAATAAATAATTCACATCGTGTAACACTAACAAGAAACTGGACGTAATGAATAGTGTTGTGACTAAGTATTTATGAAATCATGATTCTTACCGAGTCGACAATAATATTTTTATGTCCGAAAATAGTGGGGTCATTTGCATGCACTTATTTTTTAGTGCTGTGACTGATGAGTCAATGTGAAAAGTTCTACGTTTGCCAAAAATAAACGTATTCGTGGATCGTTTATAGCCGTGACATTTTACCCACATTCGAATTTTATAGTTGCAATCAAAAACAGAACCGAGAACATTTCATGGTATTTCTCAGATTCCGTGTTTACTTTAACAACGATTGAAATGTTTAAAGTAATAAAAAAGAGTTAAAATTTAATGTTAACTGTCATTTTTATATCATAAGATATATAAAACCTCACGGCATAATGGATTTGTTGGATATTTTTAACGAGTTTCGTTATTTACGTCTAATTCACAGAAGTTTCGAATTAAGTTACCAGCCATTTCATAGCGCGTTATTGGCTCGATTTTAGACGTAACCCTAAACTGCGAGCGCCTCACAAGGGCTCGTTTAAGCGTTTGTGTAATTATGTGTGAAGTTGCAGTTTAGTTCCGAGCCGCCTTCACCCCGCGAGTTATTATTTTGAATTACGACTTCGGCCCGTTTCGACCGAGAAATGCATTCGCCATTTGTCGAGCCGCTAAAATGCAAACACTCGTTTTCGGGTTATTTTCAGGGTGGCGTTTAATGGCTGCACTTTAATGGCCATTTTGTACGTAATATGTTACTTTTATGGACGCCAATAAAAATGTTAAAGTACTGAAAGTGATATTTTTGCACAATGTTGTGTTACCGACGGGCTATATTCTTTTTTGAATTCCGTTTCGTGAATAAGGAAATTCTTCAGAGCTTTTTTAGCTTTAGTACATTATGTTTATACCAAACCAAATAAGTAAATACCAGTTAGGTACTAAACATTCAAAATTTTACTTCTGTAAACCGGGACGAAGACAATAAACTGCTCTTGAAATTCTGAATAAAGACGAAATGGTCCTTTTATCCAGTATTTATTAGTTCTATAAACAAACGAACGATAAATTAAAATTTTATCATTTCAAAAGCCCACTTGCAATGGCAAAATTTCACTATACCTACACTAAACCGGGAGGAATTCACTCGACAACGGAAATACACCATTATCATACCCTCCTACACACATACAAATCCACATACACACGCGTAAAACTACACGGGTACATAGGGTGTGGGCCCCATGGATTACCCCCGGGGGTAATTTTTACCCCATCATCGAACGCGTCGCCACCCACTCGACTCATCACTAATATTTGAATTACTTATAAGCAATTTCGTAATTCGAATTTTTGTTCGATTCGATTTTTTGTTAATTTTGCGGCCAGCTATCGGCCGTTTGTGCAATTATCGTGAGGTATTTTTGTATTTCGAACTGTTATCGATGTAATTGCATTTGATAACGTCTATTACCGACGCCATTCGATTTTTGAATGCGTCCTAAATTTCGTTAGCCTTTTTCGGGGTGCGTGTGTCGCGTTGATTTGTGGTTGTTTCATTATGTTGAAGATTTGAGGCAATTTATGTAACTGCTCTTGTGGGAACAATAACAAATGAGCTGGGCGCATGAAACCATCATTTGGGAATATTGTTAGCACCTACCTACTTATTAGTTTTAATTTTTAGTGCCTATCATACCTATATTATATAAAATGAATTCTTACATATAATGGGCATAATTAATGTCATTAGGTATTGTTTAAAAAATAAAGTCAAATTAACACAGAAATAAACATAAGGTTGCTATTAAGTTTAAAGGCAGCCCGGCCGACACAGCGCTCCATCTCCAAAAAAGGAGAACTGGAAAAAATTGGCTTCAATATTCATAATTTTGTCCTTTTCGCACTCGGGATATTGATATGAGATAAAATAGTGCTGGTTGTAGTATACACTCGTACGGGTCGTATACCGCTAATTTGTTATGACATTTCTGAACGAACGACCACTTTTCCCGCCTACAAGTTGTGCCGCATTTCGAAATTCGAAGGGGAAATAATCGAATTCTAAAAAAGTAATTCGTATTTACCAAGCCGCAGAGGCTAAATTCGATTGACCGATTTAAATTTCGGCACAGAGCTCATTGGGTTTTATTGTTGGGAGCGAACGCGATTGAGTTTTCGCGTATCTATTATGCCGGCCGGACCCCTTTTCGGGCTTCTATTTTTTGCCCTTTGCCGTATAAAACGTTGAATGTTTGAGGGCGATCCCCTACAAACGCGTGCCGTATGAGATATTGCGTTACGTTTCACATAAAAACTTATTTCGCAGACGATCAATACTTTTATAATCATATTTTTATTGAGTCCAGTTCTGAGCCTTCTAAATAATAATTATAAGCATTGGAAAGTAATTTGCGTAATTATAATTAGTAAGTCTAATGGACGTCGACTAATTATTACAAAATACGTAACACCAGGGTCCCCCGGGGCACAATGCACAAAGACATCTATTGTGTAACGCAACAATGGCGTGAGTCACTCGTGACGGACAGTAAGACAATGCGACGGTCGACCGACGCTCTTCTAGGGCCCATATAAGGCCATATGCATAACGGACATCATACCAGTTATTTTCAATAGACCACATTATTAAAAATATTCTTTAGTTTCCATTTAATGGAAAAAAAGAATTAAAAAAAAACACTTAACACCGCGCAAAAGACTAGTTGCCCAAATACGTAAGGTATACAATGACCTGAAACAAAAAAGGTTGACATTGGACAAAAAAAATAATAACTTTAAAAGCACTGGCCGCAAAAATGCACCGTGAATGGGACACCCGAAAAAAAAAACAAAGCGAATCAATCGCGTGCCGTGAAAAAGAAATCCATCAATCAGCCGAGCCAAAATGCAACATTCAAATGTTTTTTGTTCGAAGTTCAAAATACCGGCGACCTTGCCTCGGTCAACTCCGGACGGTTTATCCTAGCTGTTGTATTTTTTTTTTGTAGATTTGAACCAACATAACTTTTTGCGGTCCATACTTTTTGCTAGTACGCTATTGTGAAATGTATTCGAGAATATTTGCATAACTAACGATGTGACAAAGACCCGAAGTATTGATAATGCCTATGTTAAGGTCTTATGGATAAAGTGACAAGCACAATTCGTACTTACACCGAGTTGGTTGCCATTCTTTTTTCTACGCAAGGTCAAGTGCACAACGAAACAAAAGATTATTAATAGCGTCTCATCACTTATCGCAAACAATTTACACTAAGGTGCAAATTACAAAATTTATTTAGTTTTCAGTTGACGCTAATGCCCGATGTGTCACATTCAATGCTCGGACGTCACATAGGACACGCAAAGTGACAAATGACAGCTAATCATTGTATTCCAAACGACCGACATACTTGTTAGTGTCAGCTCGCAACAAATTTCCTTTATTACTTGTTCCGTAAAGGTATATAAATATATGAGTCATTACTCATGAGACCGTGTTTTTGCAATAACGATGATTTTGCATTTTTTTTTACCGGCGTGCAACGCCCTCCACGACCTGCATGACCTAAGTCTTTGTTAGGCCAGTCCTTCATTATTTTTTGTGTACGAAATCGCTTGATGTAAATAAATGAACGCCCCCGTCTCAGACCGCCGATTGTCTTGATAGAGTGTCTCAAATCTATTTAAATGATTCTCTTTGCGAGAATAATGATCTTGAGTATTTCAAACCGGATACTGGACGAATGGAATAAGAAGCTAACTTTGAAATTTTGAATTTGAATAAAGAACGCGCGGGTGAAGACTTATCGTCCCGCCACACAAAATGTCCAATTTAAAAACCGGTAACTGGCTTTAATAAAAACTGACACGGAATTCCAGCACGGAAATATTTTTAATACTTAGTTTAAATATAATCTAATATAAAAAACTACGCTCATCCTTTACATACTTCGGAAAATTCCAAACAGGTAGAATATTTATTTATCTTAAACGTGTAGATAATGGGACCGCAGAAAGGCGTACTAAAGATAAACTAATAGGGGCAGCACTTTAAAAATAATTAAAGATATATTATCAGTTAGGTAACATTCCGTGTAAGTTGTGTTTAAATTATTGAAAACCCCATTTTTAATAACCTCAAAAAGTTAATTACAGAAAACACTCAACATGAATATTTCATAAAATAAAAATTAAACATTCAAAATTTTGAATTGGTTCTGATTCATTATCTGACAAAATTAAAAATACGCTCGAACTTCACCTATTGAAACCTTTGAGTAACAATAAAAACAATAATTGTTTGGCACCGGGGAATGAATTCAATAATCACGCTTCGAAATATGCTGCGATTGACTCAGAGATTTAAGAAATAAAACCGGTCTTGTAATTAATAACATTTTGAGGACTCGCCGCATTCTGAGAGTCGTTTGGGATTTTTTGTAGCCTACTAGTGTAACTGTTTGTGTTCAACTTGTATGGGGATCATTTAATTTTAAATATGGAATTGAAATAACGTCACTATTTTAATTTTGGAACCAATTAAATCATTTTTGGCCATATCTTTCGTCTACCGCTTGTTTTTTATGTCGGTTGCTATGTGCCAGCTCATATTTTTTGAATATTATGATTGAATTTAAAATACGAATAATAGAATCACAGGCTTTTTTACGAATAAATATAACGTGCGTGGGCGATATTCACGATAATATTTGTCGGAATAATTTGACTTGGATTAAATTGGACAAACTGCTGTCATGTTCAAACGTCACATTGTCTGTGGTTGTCACTATCTATACTCTTTTGAAGACAGGCGTAACCTTATTAGTTTGATCTATTGTTTATAACCTAACCATAAGTCTTATCCTTACGTAATAAGCTAATACGGGGTAGTTCATACTTTCTCACATAGGCCAACTAATACGAGTATTAACGACATTACCTAATTAAGACAATATGTCACATTTAAATGTGACAAATAGTGTAGACTTAAAATATGACGCGAATTTGGTGTCAGGTATGTGTGTAGCATCCATAGATTGAAACAGGAGGAACAATATATATAAACATGATCACGCCTATTTTTAAAAACCGAATTAATGAACATCCATAAACTTTTACTTTCTTATTATTATTTTTTACGTCATTGCAAATTCTTTAGTATAAATTATCGAGCCAGCATCGGCATATCGACTTGTTATTTAAAAGTTTATTGAAAAACATGTTTAACCATGTTTCAACGCCAACCTGCTCGATAGTAAACAACTTGCGTCCCAATATTATAAACAGTCTCGCAGCAGTCCCACGGTCTCGATGTTTTTAAAAAATTGTTGTTTTTAAAATGAAAAAGATAAAATGTTTTTTTTTTCCTCTCCCTAGACCGGTCTCGTGGAGCAGGTGCCGAGGAATGGTATCATGCCATATAAAGACAAGATCGTTTTTGCGTAAAATTAATATTTAATTTTGACATAATTGTATGTTTTGACATATTGACGAATAGAAGAGCATTTCAGACAAGTCTATTACTTACAAAGTTCGCAAGTGACAGTAGGCGGAGTTGTAAATATTTTTTTATGGAATGTTAAGTCATGTGTACAGACTACTACTTTACTGATGTTGTTATATTTTTATTTAATGTATGTGTCTATTTTTAAATGTACTAATTAAGTATAAGTGAGGTATATTGAGTAAGTATATAAGTATACAAAATCTCAGACACATTATATTGTAGAAAGAAACTATCAAATAAATAAACGACTGGCATGGAAAATATATGCATTCTTTTTACTTTCATGCATAACACCGTTCATATCTCAAGTCGCAGCAGGTAGAGCATTCACATGTATTTCTTTGAAACGTCGATCGTTCTAGCCATCATTCAAGCAAAAATGAACTTAATCGTACAAAAATAAGATATAAATTACCACCCCAATTTATGGATAGCGAAATAGTGGGGCTATAAAAGCGCTATATAATTTAAAACATATCAGCGTTCACAGTGATTGTATATTTGTATGATTGTGTTTGTCACAAAAACTAATCAAATTAACAATGATTGTGGGGAATTCGTGGAAAATGTACATTTTTATTTATTTTAAGCGCTAATGTTGATAAAATTATAGTGAACTTCATATAAAATAGTATTTATTATTGGATGTATTGTTAAAACGGATGTAAAATTAAGCAACAGTTAAGGAGGCAGTACGTAAGAGTCATAAAACTAAGTAATAAAATGGAAGAGGGTGTTGAAAAAGAAGGCTTTGTTTAATAATGACCCTATATGGAATAATGATGGTAATGAAAGAAATTTCATATATGGTTAATGGTTCGAATACATAGTTATTTCAATGGTGGTGGAATAATGGAGAACAAGGGGAAGTTTTAATGTAATTTTTTTTTACACTTTATTTATTGTAATGGTATTGGCCGAGCGATGTAATAATTTATATGACTTCATTTAGCATTTTTATTTTTCAAAATAATATCTCGATGTAAATTGCCCGTAATTAAAAAAAATCTCATTCCTAACCCTTCTCAAGCCGCATGCGATCAAATTAACTTTTATCCTAACCCCAAATTCAAAAGTAAAATAAATAGGTTATAACCTATTTCCGAGCGCAGTTGAAAAAAAAGGAATAAAGCCGATACCTGCACTTAACTTCGACCGGAGTGGTCCCGTCATTCGAGATATACGCGATTGAGATTGTGGTACACCCAGAGATTTGGAAAAGGAATGTGTTTTCTGTTTCATTGATCGTTATTTTTTACGTCCTTATTTTAATTTTTAGCTAATGCAGAAATATATTAATTAATTGATTCACATTTTTATTAAGTTTATGGGATCTTCAACATCAGATAATAATATTGTCTTGTATGAGAGATAAGTTACATTTGATAAATCTACATTAGAACGTATATTCGCTTTGGAGACAATAATAATATGTTAAGAAACAAAGTAAATGAAAATAATAATATTTAAAACAAAAAAAACTTTATAACTATTATGTAAACAATATTTATTCGAACTGACTGTGCATCAAGCTTTATGCCACTCGTACTCAACATTTTCAAAGGATCGTATTATTTACATTTTTTTAGGTTAAAAAGTGGAACAAAAAAGGGTAAAGAATAAATTTGAGCGCTCACCAAATGTCCCCGTTGCCACAACAGGTTGGGCGCGGCGGTATTCTTAGTTTTTTTCTTCTATTCTCGAATTTCCAACGTCATCTGAAACATAAGAAGTATTCGTTTAATCGACAATTTTGAACTGAGCTTGGTTATTCTAGTGGTTTACATTTGTTTCCTACTAACCCTTTCACGTTTCGTTTAGTTTTTACGTTAAAGGATATTTTATACTCATTGGTAGAGAGTAAAAACTGTTTTTAAAAGTCAGAAATATTTTTATGTGACGTTTTTTGGCACTATAGGAGTAAAACCTCTGGTTTGAATTTGTATGGAAAGTAGTTGGTAACCATGTAACGTTTATATATTACGAACGCTATATTTCTAACATATTTCAATGCATTGAAAACATTTTTCAGTAACGTGATATTTGAACGTCACATTTCAGTAATTCACGATCATGAGAAAACAAAAACACACACAATATTTCTTAATGACTAAAACATGCTGATACAATTAAACCTATTTCAAACATACAAGAAATAAAGCCATACACTTGTGTCGTCTAATTTATGACTGCAATACATTATAATAATTGTTTTCACATGTTGATGAGTATGAAACTAAATATTAAAAACAAAGCGGTAGCAAGTTTAATAACACATCGTAAAACTTAAAAAAATATTCCCGCAAAAACCCGGGATTAAAAAACACAGGCTTTAGCAGCCATTATAAAAACAAATTTTGCTCTTATTATACAGACATTATTTTGTCACTAACCATAAGTTATTTAGTTGTCGTGTTTTTACTATAAATTAAACGTAACATAAGGTAAAAAAAAAGTGATGGCGACATGCGATAGAGGATCACGCTTACTACTTACAACAATCTTTATTATCATGAAGAATACTAAACGATAAACTATTAAAAAGGTTTTGGAAAGGCTATTTGGATCTGGCTGGTCTGAAAAGTTGTTTAGTTTTTTTTTACGTGACATCTTATATCGAATCATTATGATGAAATAATAAAGCGTAAATACATAATCACAAAATAAAAATAAAAATGCCCATAGCAATTTATATTAAGTCTTAAATATGTGATTGAGTATATATTATTCAATTTAAAATTTTGATGCGTAGAATCGAATCGAAAAATAGTTTATAATAATTTTCGAACAATTACAAAAGCCTTTAATAATGCAACGGCAATAAAATAATGTTTATGTGAAATATTAATTTTATACATGAAGATAAAATATATTCAGATAGCTCTTATTTTAATATAATACTTTATAAAAAATATAAAGCATATTTTAACGTTTTTTTTGAGTGGCATAATTAATGAAATAAGTAAATAACTCGTACTAAAAATATTTTAGCCGCTCGCTGGACTCTTAGATAAGTCTTATCGGAAGAATGTAGCCAAACAGAAAAAAAAACATGACAACAGTAAAGATAACCTAACTCAAACGTAATACAAAAAAGGGACCATGCCTAGTAGTGATCTAGGCATCAAACAAGGCTTTGAAAGATGTTATTAAAACTATCTTTTTCTGAACTCCCGTTGATGTCTTAACGATCCTATTTACATAGAAATTGAATTCCATTGTACGAATCGATTAAACTAAAAAAGGTAATGCGTCCGCGCACTCGTAAATGTAATAAAAGGATTTTTTATTTAATGGAAATTCAATATGGCGGACTATCGGGCGGGGGAGCGAATAGTCCGTTAGGCTATGGCCACGCCTGCATGAGGGTGGCTAGCTAGAAATTACCTAGCTACATTCTATTTTATTTATTTATACCTACAACGTTTACGATACACAGACGGCATAAAAACTTTTTTATATTTTTTTGTCCTTTTTTTTCTGTTACGTTTAAAAAGAAAAATTAGTCTTGAAGTCCAATTATATTAAATTAAACATAAATTGTTTAAATCGATTTTATTAAATCGTTTGTTCAGAAATAAATAAGCGCAATGCAATGTGTTACGAACAATTTATATTTATCGGAGATAAGTTATAGTTGTTACGACGAAATACGAATTAATCGTACTGTGTATCAATGACAGGTGATAATAGCAAATTGGTTTCGAGTTATTACACTTATGGTAGCAATTTAAACTCGGCCAGGTCATAATTGAAACACAAATATAAATTAATGTTATATTTTTAATATTGCAAAATTACTTGCATTATAATTAATAGTTTTGTTTTTCAATTTGTGTATGTAACATGTTATTATCTAAATAATATGATGAAACACATTTTAACAATATTTTTTTATTATAATAAAAAAATGATATTGCCTAATACAATTTTCAGGCCTTTGTTGAAATTGTAGAATATATTCTAGAACACAAATTAAAAAAAAAACTACAAAATCAGTAAGAATCTACAAAAAGTCGAGACAAATGAGTCAAGCACGACGTTATAATTGAAATAAAAAAAAGTGTTTTCAAAGAATAAATGATTGGTATCGATCGATCGATGAATGCTTAAACATTCCGAATCGAATAAAAATGTCGGCATAATAAGATTGTGATCGCCAATTAAGTAAATAATTGAGTAACATAACACAGTTAATTAAAAAGTTTGGCATAATTTACTCGCAGATATTTTTAATTCGTACGGATATCGAGTTGGGGTGGCCACGTAATAAAACTGGGTCGTCCGGTCCTTGCCATCTATTATATAAATTGGTGTGGGGTTGTGTAACAATCTGGACCATGTGCCGGTTTTCTGTCGCCAGAACCGGTGGGTACGAGCCGGTTTTTACTATGTCAAATCTGTTTCCTGCTAAATGAAACCGCGTTCCATTTTCAAAATTTTTATGTCTTAGATCTATATTTCTCTATACCTATTAGCGGACCATTAATTAAATGAATTAAGGTAAATTCCATTACTACATTTGTTGGACACAAGATGTCGCTGTCGTGATAATTGAAATAAATAGAGTGCCTCTTAGATAAATACTATGATAAACAAACGAGCACACATGATCAGATAAATACCAGCTATAGTTAAACAGATTTACACTTGAGTGATGATATTTTATTAAAATAAACGGCCACGTATCCATCTCCGATGATGGTGTGTGGTCCCAACAATTCCTTTTATTATCGCATTTAAAACTTTATTGAGGAAGCAAATTAAATGACAGAACTCATGAAACTCAGGGTATTTAAATTTAATGCGAGGGAACATGTGTACTCGCACATTTATGTACGTAATGAGATCCAGTTTAATGTAATTCTGTGTAAAACTCGAGTAATCATAGAATTCGAATTTCAAAATATTAATTCTAATGATAGGTATTCGGTAGGTAGGTACGCGACAACTGGTCTTATGACCTTTTAAAATGAACGTGTTTTTTTAAATTAATATTAGCGCTGTTTTAATAGAATGTTTTTTAATAATATTTAATTAAGTAGCATGTTATAAAATATCAAAGAAGCGTGTATATGAATGTATTAAAGGCATTGACTTCCATGGAAATTCAGTAATTAATTTATCTCTGGCTAGGAAGCAGGCATTATGCTACTTTATTGCGATTTAACGAGGCGGAAAAAAGTATAATTAGCATTGTTATATAAAACAAAATATGAAAATATTGCAATTAAGAAAATTCCTGACAATTCTAATGAGTACTCAACATGGATGCATAATGTATAGGAAATAATTTAATTGCATTAGGATTCCTCTGTCTTCTACCCTAATTATATCCAAATATGTAACATTATATTCATAGTTTGCAAAATTTATAATGAAAACAAAAGAGATTCTTTTTAGAAAAATTACTTTTTCATGTTATGCGAAAGTAAACTTGTCAAATGGAACGTATTTTATAGGATACCTCAATTGACCAAATGTGTAGGTTATGTAGGTACTTACAGTACCTATTGTAGTTTATTTGAAATCAGCTTGCGCATTACTTTTGTAGTTAAACTTATGACTAACTGGTCAATGACCTTACCAGCTTTTGCCGTATGTAAATACAAAAAGTATGTTTAATAAAATTAAATTATACTCTATAATCTAGATTTATGTACCTAATAAGATTTGGAAATACCATTATATTTAGTTTACCTTCTATAAAATTTTTTTTTGCTGTAACTCGTAATAAAATTAGCATACTTATGTTAATATTTTTTCATTTGATTACATTTGTCAGAGTGTGTAAACACCAATTTTGATTTAATTAAAAAAATATGGTTTGAAGAAACGATTATTTTTTTGAAACTTTGAAAAAAAAAATATTGAGCGAATGTTTATGCCATTTAGTTATATACGTTCACAATTAATTAGTTTAAACAAAGGCGGTTTATAAGTTCGTTACAATAATACATAATAGTTCAAATACTTAATAATTTATGATTCCAATAAAATATGGCGATTCGCAAGTGTTTACTGAAGATCACTTTAACGATTTCACACATTACGTCACGCTGAAATTAGAACTGAGAATGTATTGTAAAATATATCTTGTGCTTATTTTTATGAGAGCTTATTCATGTTAATAATTTCATATCTAGGCTAGATACTAATAGTCTACTTTATAACCTAACCATATGGTTATCCTCAAATGCGGGCCATAGACGTTCAAGTAATTTGATCAAACAGAATGGTTCAAACGTGTACTTTTAACTTTTCGATCATTTTATAAACTTCTACTTCAAACAGAGAGAAAAAACTATAAAACATTTGCACTACCATATGAAATTGTACAAAAAAAATCTTATCAACAAAATTTCAACAACCGATATTTTACTCCCACACTTTATACGCGTTATCAATATTTAATATCTTTACACGTGCATTTCAAATCGAAATATATTTTAAAAAATGGAACGTCGAACGACCCTATGCCTTCCACGTGTTCAGTCCACAAGACTACTTCGTATTACTCTTTGACTAAGTACCCGTACAATGAAACGCTTTGCATATGAATAGAGAAGCAACAGCTGTGCTTGCCAGCCATCTGTGTATGCCTTATGTACCTAGGCATATTTCATACGTACCTAAATGTGACGCTATAAGAACTTAACTTTTTAAATCGATCGGCAACTTGTATAAATGTTGGAGTTCTTAATTTAAATAAATTCCTCGATACAAATCGAGCAAACAAACAAACAATTGTTTGATTGAAAAGTAATAAATTAATTGATTATTTAAATTGACGTGGTGTAATTTAATTTTCGAACATCAAAATGGTCATTTAGTTATTAATATATTTTGATGATATTTTTGGTACTATATCAGGAAAAATATTTTTAAAATTAATTTGTTTTAAAAGGTACTTCAGATTAAATTAGCAAAAGTATTGGTTTAAATGATCTACGTATAGAATAAGTGCAAAATTGTCGTAACCGCAACTCAACTTACGGTTAAAATTTTTTCTTCGTTTACTCTCAACAATAATTAAATAATTAGATACTTGGAATTGAATGTTGGAGAAAATAACGCCAATTACCAATCGACATGTCGGTGGTTTCTTTATGTCAGTTCGTTCGACTTTAGATTATAAATCGTTTATTTAGAATATGTAGTAAAAGTTAGTAAGAATACATAATAATAATGTTTCAGATGCAAGAAGAAAAAGAAACAAAAAGGTGTCAAAAATAATAAAAGTCGCAAATTTATCACAAAACAAAAAGCATAATAAAATCGCTGAGCAATACAATATTCTAAGAAAAATTGCATTTCTTGCATTATACCATCCACTAGAGCCGTGCCACGTATAGATTTCAGTGACGGAATGACTGCGTAATGTTCATGTAATTACATAATTTTGTATCAGAACGGTTTTTGCGATCCCCACACTCACGGACGGACGGAAGTCGTCACAATTTCAACATATACACAGTACTTGCATAACTGCTTCAGTTAAATACCCACTTCGAGCATCTGGCTTGTTCAACAAGCATTTAATTGTCAAATTATCGTTTGGATGTATTCTTTAACCTAATATCGCGTTCTTGCGTAACTGAAAAACAAATGACGGACTCTATTTTTACGCAATTACCTAACTTGTCAGGCAATGTAATATTAATCAGTATATACTACAAGTACAGGGAGAGTTCTAGAGTTCTGCGTTCCGCATTCACTATTGTGCAGACAGAGTTCTGCAATAATCGCTACAGATCACATGTTATACACTTTTTTTACTTTTAAAGGCGCCGCATTGAACGCTGAACTCTAGAACTATATCTGTGGGATCGACGCCTTAAACAAGCAAAGTATAATTATATGGTTAATTTTATTTTATTTAAAAACATATAATTATACTTTTTCTCAATGGTAACACGTTGTTAAATTCTCTAATATATTCAAATTATTAAAAATGGTACACCGGTACGGCAGCGAAGTAAAGATAATCCGAAATTTATGACCAAATGCCTTCAGAATTACATTACATTCGTATTCTAACAACCGTGAACGCATTAGAATATTAAAAAATATATCATGCTTCTCACATAAATTATGAAGTCATGCGCATACGCATCTATGGGAATAAGAAACTAAACAATAGTGTAAATCTTAATAAATGATCGTATTCAATGCAGGGGCGCAAGACATTTGAATCTCATGAACCCTTTCAATGCGACACCTGGCCGTTTAGGACCCCGGAGTCAAAAAATTCCTTTATCGCATTAGCATAATATTTATAATATTCACAATGGGATTCTTTATTCAAAATAGTTGTAGTTTGATACACGGTAGTAGTTCATTGTGTTTAGATAACTGATGTGATGACAATGCTGCACTTTATGGTGGTTTGTAAGACTGTGAATAGACGCAAGCTAACGAGGTGATCTCGTCGAGTAACAACCGTTGTACATTTTAATAGTTTAAGATTTTAATATTCAGAAAGTAATGATGTTATTGAGAAATGTTATATTCCGTAGTACATATGCTGTTCGTTTATATTAAAACTAGTTGTTCTCCGCGGTTTCACTCACGTTCCCAAGTAAAAGCCTATGTCCTTCTCCATACCTTAGGCTATCTGCATGCCAAATTTCATGATCCGTTGAGTAGTTGAGGCGTGAATGCGTAACAAACAAACAAACTCACTTTCTTAATTATAATATTAGTTAGGAGTTAGGATGATTGATTGAATTAATTAATTAGCTAATTGCAATGGATTTGTGGATACCTACCTACATAAAAATGTATTGCAACAAGCTAAAATTAAAATTGCGTGCCATTAAGTTTATAAAACGTTATCTATAAATTAGCATTTAACAATAAAAATCTGTATCTTATTAAGTGAAACAATAAATAGTATTTCAATTAAAAATGAAAGTTCTAATTTCAAAAAAACAAAATGCATTCATCAGCAAACTATCCGTTGCATCTTCCGATCCAATTTTGAAGACGAACAAAAAATCCTTTTAACCCCACAATAGATACTGGCCTATTGTCTAGAAACCGTCAAATGATACGCATTAGGTTGTTTTTTGCCGCGTTATGAATACATTTAAAACAGGAAGGATGTGAAAGTCGGGGGTATTAAAGACACCGTATGGCGTTGAAGGGTTAGGGTAGGTTTAGAGCGGCTGTGGCGTACAAAGAAATGTGGATAATGGGTGAAACATTGCATTAACGAATGAATTATTGCAGCTATCTGTTTGTGGTCTATCATT
The DNA here is from genome assembly GCA_951394255.1 of Polyploca ridens. Lineage (NCBI taxonomy): Eukaryota > Metazoa > Arthropoda > Insecta > Lepidoptera > Drepanidae > Polyploca > Polyploca ridens. The sequence goes on along the minus strand of OX596256.1, from coordinate 3,635,622 downwards.
TTTATAATAAAATGCGTTTTTTATTTTGAGAAACGTGAATTGTTAAATTGAATTTTTATTTGACTACCTGTTCTGTTATTCTCTGAGAAGATAGTATTTGAAGGTTGACTATTGTCAAATAAAACCTTATAATTTCGTTACTCAAAACATAATAGTCATACTGTTAGTAGGTAATTTTTCTCACTTTATTATAAGCATTAATTATATATTATATATTATTATTTATTATATATTATTATCATTTAAGGCGATGATAGCTCAGTGGTAGTGACGTCGGATACCGAGATGAAGGTCCCGGGTTCGAATCCTACAATGAGCTTGAGCTTTCGGTGAAGGAAAACATCGTGAGGAAACCATAGCACGGTGGTAGGGTACTTTGTAGTACCCGCCTGGCTGGCTACCACCCTCAAGTTGAAAATCTGTCGCCAAGCACCTTTCGGTGTGTTCCGATAGCTGCACTTGAGAGCCAGTTCCTTCTAGGCTTTGTGTGCTTACCACCTTCGGCCGCATCATCACTTACCATGGTGAGATTGCGGTCAAACACAGGCCTATAAACAGTAAAAAAAAAAAAAAAAAAAAAAAAAAAAAAAAAACACAGGCCTATAAACAGTTAAAAAAAAAAAAATTAATTTGCTCAAGAAGAAGTGACTACATATCTACCAGTTGTGAAAATATCCTTAAAGAAACATGGGACAAAACAATAATTTTTAATTCAATATCAGTAAAAAATCTAATGGAAATATTACAAATTCTTCATATAAAATGAAACTATTTCGGTACAATGACATATCATGGACAAATAAGTGACGTGGAGGAGAAATGATCAATATATCAACTTTATCTAATCAAATATCTGATAAAAAAATTAAGAATGCTGTTTTTTATTCCATTGACCTTGTCATCGATCAATTTTGTTTTATCGCTATACTTTCTTTTTCAAAGTTTTTCTGTTGACAATGAAAATATTTGCACTTATTTTTTTCTTATCATATAAGTTTATGTAATGCAATCTTAATGCAATAAAATTATATTATGTTAATTGTTTTTGTAGAAAAATTACAATCTATTCTTACATAGTAACAAAAAAAAGAACACAATCTACAGAAAAGTAAATTTCGATTCTTTGTATAGTATAATTTGTAGATGAAGACCCTGAATGATGAGACCTGTAATTACTTGATGATTCTAAATAAAATAAAAATGTATGTACCTTAGTTGTTTTTTAGTTTAGTTTCTTCATCGTTATCAGAGTCCGGACGCGATTTAAAAAATACTTTTTTAAATTTAATTCTAAATGATTACATCCCAATTCACATAAATTGTTAAAAAAACTATTACATAAATAATATGCAAATAAAAATGTAGAAAATGTGAGGTCGCCCATTTTACATCGACATAAGTTTTCTCATTCGATTTTATTATTCATAAATTAAAGCAGTTGAAAGGTCAAAATATAAGACAAGAAAAACATAAAATTTTATTGTTTTTTTTTTCAGATATCGAGTACGTATTTAGTTTCTTTCGCGTATTTATAAAAAAAAAAACATTCAGTGCAAGTTTTTCATGATAATAAAATTATTTACAATAATATTGTAAATACAAAAAACATACTAATGCACAAACTACATACATATATTGGTTTTATTTTGAGAAAAATAATAAAAATGTTGACCCATTGGGTAATGCGATTATAGACATGTTTCATCTTAACCGCGACCTAATGGGGCAGTTTTCTACGGCCCGAATTTGACTACATACTTAATTGAATTAAATACATAGCTTCGACAGACCGAAAATATTTTCTTACGTGGCGAGATACGAACTCGCGGCACGCGAGCGTGCTAAACCTCTAGCCAGAAGCTTACGCCGTTAGGCTGTGCTGGCTACGACGGGTGAGGCGAAAATGTCATATAGAAGCTAACCAACCAGTTATTCACTAGTGGTGCCCCATTGTAATTTTTTTATACACTATTTCCACGATATAGACAGATAAATATATATAAGAAAATGTATTAATTGCATTTGAAAATAAATTATTTGTGATATTTTTTAACAAAACTAAAAAATCGGGAAGTTAAAAATTTTGGTACATTCCTCACACACGGTCATCTGATCACAAACTAAGCAGAGCTTGTACCTACTATGGAAACCAGATAACTGATATACTACATATCTATACTACTTTTTGTTTGTAAATACATACTTACTATATGTACATAATTACACCCAGACTCAGGACCACGGAACAGAAAAAACAATTTTGTTCCGTGCTCAGGACATACAAACATGTTCATGCACACAAATGCATGTACTGAGTGGGGAATCGAACCCGCGACCTGCGGCCTGATAGCTGAAATCATAACCAACTGCGCCAACTTGTCCGTCATTAATCATAGTTCAAAATAGAACACTTAACTTTTTCAATAATTGAATCGACAACTAAATACCTAATGGGTAATTTTGTACCATAGTAGTAGAGATATCGTGACCGTAGTACTTCGGATCAGTGACAGTTAACAGTTTTAGTGGCAGCTATAGTTTTACAGCCGCCCGTTTAATATCCTTGTCAGAGTTAACTTAAATATGATGGCGATTAAGCATTTCCATTTAATGGCTTTTTGTTTTTATTATGACGTTTTATGCCTGAAGGCAATTACGGAGTGCATATAGGAATAGAATAATTAAATTATTTAAACGCTTTTTTTGCCTGAGATTTTTAAGTTCTTAACAGTAAAAAAACATGAATAATAAGTTTTTGTTAAAAAAATCATTTTTAATAAGTACAAGCTTTTTTTGGTAACTGTAGGTACTTTTTGTTAACTGTAATTGCATTGTCTTCCAATATACTAATGTACACCAAATATCAAGTCAATCCAACCAATGGAAGTGGGTGAAATTCGACTTGCAAGATTCCACCCGAACGAACAAACATACATACATACATTGCAAGTTAAAAGCTTGTAAAAAACATACGCGTCGAACGAACATTGAACCTTCTGCTTTTTTGAAGTCTTTTAAAAACTTGCAATATAAGTTTTAAAATTAGTGTTATCTAAAATGTTTAAGTACCTGAATATGTAATCCGTTCCTTGTGCACATTTGTCACGATATGGACAAAACATTTTGGTAATCTGAAACAATAAGAAACATACATTAAAAATGTGTATTTTATAACAAACCTGTGTGACTGACTGATTAGCTGAGGGTGGTTTGCAGTACCTCTACCATTAGTTTTCTACACTAACGTAATCTACAGTCGGTAGCGACTACGGTGAAACATTTTGTATGAAATGCTTCCAAAAGTTCCACTAGAGGCGGTGCTCGTCATACAAAATATTCACCATAGTACAGTAGTAGTAGTAGTAGTTTTCTACACTAACGTAATCTACACACGCTAGCGGCGTGTGTAGATTACGTTAGTGTAGAAAACTCATGGTAGATGTACAGAACTCTGATTGTAAAGAATTGTTAGTAAACGCTTACTATAGTAGATTTCAAATAGCATGAGTTCAGTGACACATGGCATTTTATTAGATTTCTCAATGGTTAATGTTAATTTCTATATAATAAAGGAATACTATGATAGAGCGAGGTATCATGAAATATTGTGAGTACTATTTCAAAGTAATCAAATGGAATTTCACTAGATATTGGTAAAAAACCCTTGATCTTGACGACTCATCCTATGTGAGAAATTAGTACCATTAGTATTTCGCTAGAGGCGCTGTGCCAATTCCTATAGAGAAGTGTCGTAAACGCAAACGCGTTAGTAAGCGTTTACTAATAATTCCTTACACTCGGGGTACTGAACTACAGAGGTTAATACTGGTCATAGAAACATTGAGTTTTGAGGACACTTTCCTTTTATATTGTTGGGGAAACTTCTTCGCTTAGAGGGTAAAATAGGGGGTCCCGGGAGAAACAGAGGGGCGGAAAACTATAGGTTTAAAATGTGGTCTATATGGTAAGCAAAAAAGAAATACATTTATGACAATTAAGTTCAAAAATAGAACACATAACCCTTTCCACGATCGGATCAATTCAGATCTAAAAAATGATTAAACAGTTATATTATTATAGCATTTTTTTTTTGTAAATCACTTCTAATAATAATAAATAATAATAGGTATATATATACGTGCAGGTTTATATATACGTGTCACCTTAGGTATTGTATTTTGACTAAGCATTTCATTTGGATTACATATTTTATGTTCAGCATGAGGCGGGAAATTAGTTTTTTTTCGAGTTTTTATTATTTTTTACCTTCGCAGAACTAATACGGTTGCGAATCACTGAAATATTAAGACATGTTCTACGAAAAATATTTTCCCGCCTCATGCTGAAAATCCACCTTAATACGGATTTACCTTTCGACTAGCTAATGGTCTTTATAAATTTGTAGGGAATTATAACCATGGTAAAAAATACATTTCATTTGCATATAAATGAGTATAAACAAGTAAGCAAATCTTATTTAAGTCTTAGCACGCGTGTCGCTCAGTCGTGTCGTGCGTGAACGTATGGAAAGTAGTTTTAAATCAGTTATTGATACACAATAATTGATAGTATCTACAAATAGAATGAATCATACGGGTTTATACACATACATGTATTGCTAAAAGTATACAGGGCTGCCACTTCACCAGGTTTTTTTTAAATTGACTAGAAGATTCAAAAATGATTAGTTTTATCATCCTTAAACGGACAAGTCGGCGAGCAAGCTCTCAACTGGAACTTCCGGATATTGGATGTTGGTTAATTAGTCTATGGTTATTTTTACGTATAGGCTTGTGTTTAAATACATTGATATCTTTACTATAATACCTAATTATAATAAAGCTAAAGTTTTTTGTTTGTTCTTTTAAACGCGCTTATCTCTGGAACTAGGTAATTACCAGTCGGATTCGAAAAATTCTTTCACAAATTGCAAAGTTCAGTATCCCCGAGTATTATAGGCTACTGTTTATCCCGGAAACGCGGGGGCCAGCTAGTATAGTAAATAAATTAAAAGTTTTGTTTCTGACTTATTGCTTAAAAAATATTGTGAAAGTCAGTAGCATACTACTAATATAGGTATTAGATCTTACTTTAATAAAAATGGTGTATTTTTTAATTCAACTCATAAAAGTCCATATATCTCTTTACAATTTTGACTATCTCAATCTCGCATTTGGCTACCATGGCCACACATACCGATGTCCAATTACGTATAAATAAATAATCCAAGCACGACACGATGATTTATTAAAAAATTATCGCGCCAAGGTGTCAACAAATCTTATTTTATCATCTGTCTTTGTCTAACTGAGACTTATCGTGCGCCGATATCTATGCGTCGAGGCTCCATATAGGGTCGTTGCGCTGGTTTTCGTCCAATTATCGGAGTTGCCAGCTTTGTGATGCGAAATGAATATCTTGAAGTACCCTTACCTAAATGTATTATATTTTTTGTGTGTGCTTAATTAGTCTTCTTTAGGTTAATGTTAAGAGAAAATAAATCATTTTCACACCTCTTTTTATAAAAAAATATTTTATCAAAAGTAGGGATTTTGCTAGTTTTCGTCCAAAAAAATTGGTTTTCGTCCTAGTGTGAGCTAGATTTCGACCACTGTGTAGACAAAGGAGTGCAGGTGAATTATAAAGTTAAAGAGCAATTATAATATACTTTTATTTAATCAACAACATAATATATATACTATTTAATAGCCTTATTGTAATTTTTTCTATTTTTATTACATTTATTAGCTATAATTAAACAAATTAAGAAAATAAATTAAACATGCGTATTACAATGACAACCGTCTACGGTGGCCAACTAAAACAATCAACGCCCAAAATAAAGCCATCATTGGTAATTTTTTAACATATACCTATATATATTTACATCCTGCTAGACATCTTGCGTCAACCACAAAAAAATCCCATAGTAATACTGCGTCCACCGACTTGTCGCGTCCGGTATACGCTCGCAAGATTTCCCACGGATTATTTTTCCAATTTTTTTTTTATTACTAATGACCTATACATTCATCCCTTAAGAGGAAAATCACTAATTTATTAGGACCTTATATTGAGTATGTATTTACAAACAAAATTGTATATATTTTGGCGACATCGGACACCATGGGCTTTCGTGCTCTCTAAGTGCTGGTCGAATACCACGACACTCAGCTATTAATGACATTATCCGCAGGGCTCTTGTTGTCGCTAACGTGCCTTCCGTACTGGAACCAGTCGGTATTGCGCGGGGCGATGGCAAGAGACCGGATGGTATGTCTTTGATCCCTTGGAGTGTTGGCAAGTCGCTGGTGTGGGATGCCACATGTGTCGATACACTCGCGCCATCTCACTTACCGGCGACTTGTAAAGCTGCAGGGGCAGCTGCAGCCAGTGAGGAAAATTCAAAATTCAAAAAATACGCATCGATTGGACCCAATTATATTTTTGTGCCTTTTGCGGTCGAGACCATGGGACCGTGGGGGTCCGAAGCTCGCCCTTTTTGCTCGCACCTTGTCATCAAAATTGATCGAGACCTCCGGAGAACAGCAGGCGGGGAGCTTTTTCCGCCAACGCGTCAGCTTGGCTATTGACAAAGAGAAAACGCTGCCAGCCTTCTGGGAACCCTGGCGTTAATCGGAAGCAGCGGCAGGCTTGAGGAAATTTTCGATATATAGATTGTATTACATATTTGTTGTAAATATATATGTATTATATCAGTAATCTGGTTTCCATAGTACAAGCTCAGCTTAGTTTGGGATCGGAGGACCATGCGTGGGGAATGGCAAAGGATATTTATTATTTATTAATTTATATGGTTTTCAGGGTCTGATTATGGAGCAGGAGGGTAGGCACTGAAACTATAACGGAGCAACGTACCCTAGCCGTGTTTGGGGTTGTTGGAATTGTCGTGAGATGAACTTTGACCATATATGGTTTTCAGGGTTTGATAATGGAGTAGGAGGGTAAGCACAGCAACTCAGTAGTGGAGCAACGTATCGTAGCCGTGTTTGAAGTAATTGAAATTGTCGTTAGATGAACTTTAATCATGCATGGTTTTCAGGGTCTGATGATGGAGGTTGAGTATAGGCACTGGAACTCCATAGTGGAGAAACGTATCCTTGCCGTGTTTTGGGGTCGTTGGAATTGTCGTGTGGTGATTTTTGACCATATATGGTTTTAAGGGTCTGATGATGGAGTAGGCGGGTAGGAACTGGGACTCTATAACGTAGCAACGTATTCTAGCCGTGTTTGGGGTTGTTGGACTTGTTGTGAGATAAACTTAAACCATATATGATTTTCAGGTCCTGATGACAGAGTAGGAGGGTAGGCACTGGAGCCCAATAGTGGAGCAACGCATCCTAGCTGTGTTTGAGGTTATTGGACTTGTCGTGAGATGAACTTTGACCATATATAGTTTTCAGGGTCTGACGATGTACCCGTAAGGTAGACACTGGAAATCCAAAATGGAACAAGATATCCAAGCCGCGGTTACATTCTATGAAACACAGTTAGCACTTAGTTAGCGATGTATATATATCGAGGACCGTAGATTAAGGAATCCCATAATCTCTACAGACTTGTCTAACTGACGCCTTATTCTCCCAAATTGCAGTTAGAGCCTTTATTAAGGAATCTTACGTGTACGCGGCGGTTTTCTTTCTAGTTTTAAAGTAAGTTTTTAAAAGGACAAGGCTACTTTTTATCCTGGCAACGCGGGTGAAACCGCAGGGGAACAGCTAGTATACAAATAACATGTCTATGGACGAAAAGTAATGCAAAAGAATATATTTTTTTTAATTTTCGTCCACCCTAGTTCTCGTTCATGGACGAAAACTAACACCACATTAAACGCTTTTTTTAGTTTTCGTCCACGTCCTATAAATATTTTTTATTCCCGCAACACTGACAAAGGAGTGGACGGAAACTAAAATGTCTAAACTCATTGCAATAAAGATCATTATTGGGAGATAATTCATTATTTTATAGGTCCGTTGAAGTAAAATGACCACTACAAATATTCACATAGCTATTTGGGTTTCCGTCCACGTGGACGAAAACCAAATATTTTGCTAAATTGGTATGCTAGTATTAGTCCACTAAATTTTACTAAGACTTACATAAAAAAACTATAATAAACACTTAAATTTGTGTTAAATATGGTTATAGATAGACATACTTGCCAAAAACATTACGTAAACTAGCTAAAACAGTTATTAAACTTACCATGAACTTTTCGTACCGGTATAATTTTTTTTAGGCGCGTTGACTTCTGCAAGTCAGGGATGCGAAGCGGTCACTGACGTTAATATTTTTGAAGTCACTACTCGTTAAATCACATTTTCATGTTGATAGAACTGTTGCCTAGACATTATGGATCGCAAAAAGTCCAAACTTGCGCGGTAAGGTACGTTTGTATTCAAATTTTACGCATGTGTTTGAAGTACCTCAGTCATATGGACGAAAAGTGGTACTGGACGGAAAACCAGCGCAATGACCCTATTATTTATTTATGCGCAAAATTTGCATCGACTTTTCAAGGGTTAAGCCGCTGACTACACGCTGTCGTCGACCCGAAACTGGCGAAACGTTGCATTGCATATTTTATTTTTCGTTTCCACATGTTTTTTTTTTAATATTAGTTTATTTACATGTCTATAGGTTTTTATTAAATATTTTTTTTTATTGTTTACAATGGCCGGCTATTAACTGCGTTTTAATGCAGGTACCTATATTTATGGTAAGTTACAAGTTAATTGGAAATTGACAAATATACAAAACCTACATACATATATGACCCCTTCAAATTTAAACTATTTCGGCCAGTCGCGTACTAAAGCTTACTAAAGTAGTTAAGGTTATCTACCTTTAAAATTAGATCGAAACATTGGAATTCACCCTGCCTGATGGTTTTGCAAAATCTTAAGAGTAAGTTTTTTTGTAAATGTCTAGAAGGAATTAATTTACACCCTGAAGCGGACAAGACAATAATACTAGCTCGCTCACATTAAAACTGTTCACTAAAATAAAAAAAATACATAGGTTATGGTCGTGTAATATTATACGACTCAAATACTAACATGTTTTAAAAACATATTTTTAAAATCGACGTTTGAGAAAATAAAATAACACATTAGATGTTATGTAAGTTGATCTCGATTGCCTTGAATGGCTCGAACTTATAAAGCAACATTGTATCTCAAAATTTATTAAAATATCATGTTGCTAACTTGACTTCGTCGAAAGAAACGCAATATGCCCGACGCAGAAAATAGCGTAAACTGGTAAAATTAACTCGTCACTGGCAGGCTTCAGAACGCAAACATTTTAAAATAAGAAGACATTCAAAAATGGAACTGGCAATCGAAAACACTTTAGTTAAATAGCAATTCAAAAAAATACAAGTGGAACGTAACCGCATTTCGAAAAAAGAACACTCGAAGACGAAACTCGAGAGCAGGAAATTAAATTACAATAGTTGTACAAGTTTGAGTCGATAATAAAAGTGTTTCGAACACTTTATGTGATTGTTCCCTTTTGTGTGCCGCGGTGGGCTATGGATTTCTATTCTATTGTATTGTAAGCAAGACAGTAATGAATTGCTTGTTACTTTACGATGTCAAACATGTTTTGACAGCTACCATTGAGTTTTATGTGCGGCGAAAGTTTTTAAAAGGTTCTTTATAATGATCGGTAATCATGATCAACGAAGCCCGTAAATGAATTAAAATAATTAATTGCAGTCATTGTTCCGATTGTTAACGAGGTATTATTTTAAGTGAAAATTAATCAAGCGTTTGTTAAACAATTTGTTGGTTTGTTTTTACAATTGATACGCGATCTTTTTACAATATTTACTATGATAGCCATTATTAATTAAAATAATATGTTTAACCTCGTATCGGATGACGTATCGAAAAAAAAACGAAGGGCCTAACCTTTCAAGTTCCTTCAAAAGATATTCAATATGTTGCAATACTAGCACAAAACAATTTTATACTAAAAGGTCAAAAAAAAACATTGAAAAATCATTTGTAAGTGTCATGCTCGCCCTTGGATCGGAACATGATTCTTATGGCAATAAATAATAAGATGTCTATGAAAAAAAAAACATAACGTATCTATTTCGACAATGCAGCTAAGGAACCGAGTGTTTTGTTTAATTACCTGTCAGACTAACCTTTTACAAGTGGGCGATTAAAAAATTACTTATTGTTACCGAATAGTCCTCTAAGAATGAGGTCATTTTTTTTTGTGTAATACTTTTGATACTAAATTGAATTTAGATCGTCTTTGTTGTTTTTTTTACCATTTTTTGTTCTTTGATCCTTTTATAGTTTCATTCCTTTACACAATATTTTTGGTCAATTCTTTGGAAAACGATCTACTAACATTTTGTAGAGAATAACATACATTTTTAACTATATCATTCCTTTTATTATGTATTTTTAATGGTATCAAATTAAACATAATACCAGACTAAAGGAAGTATATAATCTCATAACAATTAAGTAAGCAAAAAATATACGCACGACATTGTAATATAATGAACCAACCGGACATCGAACAGCCATAATAACTATTCAATGTTTATTATTTTGACTAAGAATATAAATAAACATTACTGACAACTAAGTGACAATTTGAGCACGATGAACTCTTGCCCTGTGACTTTGAAGATTTATAATTCGAATTTATTCAATTGTTTTATTCAGAGAAATTCATAAGAATACATTCTTTTGCGGAGTAGCACAGGCCGATAATAAAAACAATATTTGAAAAGTATTCTAAATTCAAAAAACTAGTCAGTGCTAAAGAGAACTGAAAAAATTAACGGTCGTCAACGTTCACCCCATATCATTGCGTGCAAAGCTACTGGAACTAATTTTTTCTCATTTATATTAATCCCAGTTATTTACAACGGTGACTCATTCGGTCAGCCTCGCAGTCGTGACAGTTCATAACAAAATTATTAAGCCATATTTCCTGTTGATAAGTAGCGTCAAACCTAAAGCTATAAATGACCGCTGGTCGTTAAGTGATACTTATATTGTACTAAAACATAACCAAATACATACATTTTATTAAGGGCGGTATGTAAGCTAAACGTCATAAACAGGGTTCGCTAGTTTAGTGGTTTATGAATGAAAACATAAAAGAAATCTTATTATATGAACATAATCATAAAGCCAAGACACCAATTAACAGATCGGTGTTGGCCCTTTTTTTTAATTTTACTTTTATAAATAGCAAAAACCTTATGAATATTACAAAAATCATAAAATCGAGGTTTTCCTCTTTAGTGATACCATCAAAATAAGAATCCTTTTTGTAATAAATTTATATTAAATCGAATCACAAATATATGTACCACAGATCCGTGGGGCCACATTTTTATTTTTTTGTACGAGAATAACGTAATTTATTAATTAATAAGCATCAATTTTGCGACGCCATTTGTCCATACATTTTTCTATGAAATGTCATATGAAGCTTTATATACAAGACGCAATCGCGAAAATATTCAGTTCCCCCCAGTGTCCCAAGGTGACACCACGTCGCTTTTTATTGACACCGGAAATTACGTCATCCATATATCTGTATACATGCGCTTGACAAAAAGAACATAATAAGTGCATTTTTATTTTTTACATTATTAGAGTTATGAAATGGACATTTTGATAAATTTATTGTTCTTATGGTAATCGGTATCAATTTCATGATTGGTTGATACGTCCTTCGTCTTTTTGAAAAAGTCTCTCAGCCTTTGATTGCTTTATTTTGTTACTTGCTTATAGATAGACTAGTCTTATTAATAAAATATAAATATGATTCTATTTTTAATCATGTGGCTTTTTAATGAATCGTCGAGGCTGAACAGAAGGTTAGGATACTGCCATCGATATAATATATGTATTTTATTAGATTTCACGTTCCGAACAGAAAATCCGTCGAGCTTGATGACAGCGGGGGTGAGGCGGGGGCCTGCGCGAAGCGAGTGTGCAGTGGACTGACTGTTGCAGTGCAAGCTGTGTCTAACCAAACTATACAAAAATGTAGCGCCAGCCGCTTATAGATTATAGTTTTCGCGCGACCAAAACATCTTAAGGGCCGATGAATTTCATAGCGCCTACCACAGATTACAGAATAGTAGAATAGTAGTACCACAGATTACTATTCTGTAATCTGTGGCGCCTACGCGTTTCGTTCAACGTGTCGTTCCTATAGAATTTACACCGCAGTCATGGCATTTAAATGAAGAAATATTTTTTCTATTGTGATATTACAAAAAAGTTACGATATTATTACCTATTTATTCACTTGAAAAACAAATAAGTTTACTTACTTGACTTTGATTTCTTGTATTATTAATGCCGCCTCGTACGCGCCCACACTGCATGAATGTCGAAGGCACACTAAAGTAAGGTGAACGGAACGCAGTTCAGTTAATTCGAACCGAGTGAATGTTGGGAACGTTGTGTATATATAGTAAAATGCTAGTAGAATAAAATTATATCGATGGATACGGCCGTTTGTAAATAATTCACTGTTCTTATATTATATTCTTACTATATAGCTATTATTGTTACTAGATATTTTCTTTGTAGGTTTTATTTTATTAAGCATAACTTAATAAGCCTCTTTGCAAATCTTTACAATTTAAATTCTTATAATTTTTAATTCTCGTCGTCACACTACTACGCCTAAAAGTCATAGTGGGCATTATCCATTTTAATAACTATATAACTAGATATCTCGGCACCGGTGCATCATATATAACATTATTTCTAGAGCTAATATACCAGGTTGTTCAATAAGTTTTGTCGTTCGATACGAGAAACACGTTTTTATTATTTGAAATACATTTTATTATGATGATGATGATGATGATTAGAACTACTCTCAGCCAGTACAACGACCGACCCATGTCCTATACAACCATTCAAACATCAACCACCATGTAACTAACTTAGTTTATTATGACTGGTACCTGAATAGTTGTATCGGAATAGCCATGGAGAAACTAAGGAGTGCGTGTTATATAGGAGTGACACGCTCTGGGGTGGGAGAGGACGGCCAGCTAACCGCAACCAGCTGACCACAATCGACCGACTGTTCAGCCTATAGATGAGGGATGAGCGTTGATGTATGTTGAGTGCTGGGGTTTAATTGTCTTCATTCTTATTTTGATTTTTTGTTCCTGGGTTGGATTTTGTTATATATTTATTGTTCATTAGATTAATCTCCTCCATGCACGGGTATAGCTTCTGTGGTTGAGAGGCTCCTTGTCCATTTCAGCTTCGGTATGTGCTTGCATATTTCTTGTTCTTCGTTATTATTCTAGAGTCAATTTGGTTGCCTCAGGCACAACATTCAGCAAGGTTTTTAGTATAGTAGTCAAAATATTCTATATCATGCGCCGATTGATTTTTAAAGTAAATATCTGTTTTCTGGGTTTGGATTTTGGTGTACTGTAGGGCCGTAACATGGCCATAATATATGGGACTGTATTCTATCAAATGTATGTTTGTAAACTTAAGTATCTTGGTTAATGGGATGAGAAACATCCAGGATAACATATCTTTTTGTAAATTATTTATTTTATTAATTCAAATAAAAAAAATAATGGACTTGCGTTTGGCCACTGAGCCGTCATTAAGAATAATGACGAAAACTAAGTTTGGAGCACGCTTACCCAGATGAAACCTATTCGCCATGGCCTTGAAAGTGCCTAGATTGTAAGAGTCAGGTAACACAGACGCCGGCCTGAAGCAAGTTCCACTCATGACAGGTATGTCAACAACGTATGGGTGAAATTTTTCCCGGCTTCGTGTGGTTCGGAGTAAAAATGGGGATGGTGGTTGGAATAAGGTTGAACTATTCCTGCACACACTCTCCATATATATCCTGTAGAAAACCGATAAGGCAAGCAACCTTTCTTCGATCGTCGAGGCTCGTGAGTTACGTCCTAATTAAAGTCTCATCTCCGATGATTGAGATGAGATGATCTCTTGGTGGCATTAAAAGTGATCAGATTGGCATTGCCCCAATCGGAGACTGCCTGTAAGGTCACGTCCAAACGCTCTACCATGGCCTCTCGCAACATTTCGATCTAGTCACGGGTGGCTCGCGCGCTGGAAATATAGACAACGGTACTATCTTCTGCGTAACCAAAAATACCAGGCTTCACCAGATCGTTAATATGCAGCAGAAATAAGGTTGCAGAGAGAACTGAACCCTGAAGCATTGATTACCAAAAGGTCCGACGAACACCCGTCTATGACCACATGAATAAACCGTTCACTCAGAAAATTGGAAACTCAAGCGTACATACCACCAGAGACTCAAGCATCATGGAATCTTACTTAGAAGGCTGGTGTGCCAGACCCGAAATAAAAAAAAAACTGAGATCAGCCAATGTACAAAATGCTTTCAGCGGAAACCCATCTAGAACTATAATTCTTGATATTACGTTGTGCAGAGTTGTTACTCGCGCCGCGCGCGCGTCGCCTCCATCTAAGACTCACTGATCGACTTAGCTACTAGCTAGATGGATGAGCGGGAGCAACTAGCAGCGTGTGAGCCGAGCGGTTTATAGATTTTACTATAGACCTTATAGGCACCGTGAACAGACACGGCAACGCAATCGCACGAACTAAAGCGCAGGAGTTTTAAATATTATGCGGATTTGTGCGTCAGAGTAATACTGACCTACATCTACTGGATATTCAATGATAAGAATTGTATCATCATTGTACCACCATTATAACAAATCTAAAAGATCTTTTAGATTATTTTTTTTACCTTCGTAGAACAATATGGATAGATGATTCAGTGATTAGCATCAGTAGAATTCATTTGGCACATTGTGTTATGAATGTTTTTTGTATAATATGAGCCATATTTGAACATTTCTCACGGTTTCTCAAAAACCGTCAAACTTACTATTTTGGGAAATGTACAAAAATAGTTAAGCTTAAACAAAAAGTATCAATTATACAATATGCTAAATGAACTGGTCGCGAATCACTGAAATATCTATATCCATATCATAGATCAAGATCCATATTGATCTATGAAGGTAAAAAAAATACTCGAAAAAATTCAAATTTCCCGCCTCGTAACTGGGGCTAACCTTAAATTCGAAAAAACCGGATTTGATTCTGAATATTCGAATTTATAGAAAGGCCCAAAAATCCGGATTTTTCAGTCATTTTCGAATTTCGAAGTATCCGGATTGCAATCCCTAATTCCTATCCACCTTCGGCGGAATACACACAAATTGCCACTCTTATACACTGTTTTATTTAATCCTAAAGCTCCTCGCTATCTCAAGGAACGCTACGAGTACTAAACCTCAACATCATCTTCTTCATAGTCCCATGGAACTTAACTTACAAACTCCCAGTCACACTTCTCACTCCTATTCAAAATCTTTTACTATCCAAGCTGTACGTCTCTAAAACTCTCTCCCTCAGACTATAAGATGGGCCCCGACGTTAGACTCTTTTAAATCTCTTGTTATTTGACGCTATCACACGCTATAAACTTCCTCATTTCCTGCCTTTATTTCTATATTTCTAGAGCTGTTATTTTCACGTTATGAAAGTGTATTCTTATCTGTTAAACCTTCCATATTCTCATATATCCTGTTACCCAAAGGTTGTTTACAAGAAATCGCTTAAGCGATAAGACCGCTTATTTTGTATCACTTCTTCTTTTTTGTATTGTTTCGTCTTCTACTATATGGTGTACAAATAAAGAATATTTATCTTATCTTATTAGTGAAAGAATGTTCAGAATCGGATTAGTAATTTCAAAGCCTCGTACATGCAACTTACAAACTTTACCTTTTTATATGATACTAGTTTTCCCCCGTGGATTCACCCGCGTTCCCTCGATAAAAGTAGCCAATACCCTTCTCTATACTATAGGTATCTGATTGCCAAATCTCAATGCGATGGGTTCAGTGGTTTAGGCGTGAAAGCGTAACAAACAAATGGGCCAGTTGGTGCAGTTGATTATGATTCCACCTATAGCGGTGCAGGTCGTGGGTTTGATTCCCACCCAGGATATGCATTTGTGTGCATGAACATGTCTGTATGTCCTGAGTCTGGGTGTAATTATGTATTTACAAACAAAAAGGTTTCCATAGTACAAGCTCAGCTTAGTTTGGGATCAGCAGGGGTATTTTAAAACGTCGGATTCGATATCGGAAACGGATTTAAAAAAAACCGAGGCGAATTTCAGCAACTGCTATTTTAATTTCCGAAAACTTTGCGATGAATTGAATTAATTTTTGATATTTCCGTAAAGAAACATCAAAAATATTCGAATTCGGAAATTAAAAAAGTAATTGCGGAATATGGCCTTGGTAGTTTTTGAATCCGTTTCCGATATCGAATCCGAGCATTTTAAAATAGCCCTGCTGATGACCGTGTGTGAGGAATGTCCCAGGTTGTTTATTTTATTTTATTATTATTTATTACTAAACTTATTACTATTTATTATTATTACTTATTAAACAAACAGAGTTACTATGGATTAGTACCTACTTCTTCAAAAAACGTTAACGTAAGTACCCCCAAAGTACTAATATAAGGCATAGCACTGAATTTCCTTTGCTTATAAGTAGTGAATCCATTCTGCTTAATAATTATGTAAACTTTGGTTGCGCTTAAATAAGCCACTAGAAAAGGTATTTAAATAGAAAATTAAATATAATGTTACTTAATAATATTGGAATTTTATCGGCTGGTACCACGTTATGCGGTACGTACCTAACTTGACGCAACGTCAAGTTTGGATCTGATGCATGTGTGCGTGCCTGTAACACAACTGCAAAGTAACAAATGAATGCTGGTTTTGGCGCGCGATCTAGCCTACATACTACCCTTAAGAACCTAATTTATAAATGGAACAATATTCGAAATTCGAACCTACCCAAACAAATAAAATAGGGATGACGTGAAATGCCGCATCCGTGTCACTGCTCCGACAGAAAAGTGATTTGAAAATGTCAAAGTCGTTCGATATTCAAGTAATTTTAAAGCTAGTGTTCACTGTAGTCATTTATTCTATTCTGAGCTGTGACCGTGTGTGACTCATAGAACCAACGTTATTGTAATAAACATGTATTCCTATTCTCGTGTCTTGTTTATTGGACAAATGTTGGCCATTAGCGAATTGAAGAGCGTTTTGAGGACAAAATTAATTTGTGGAAAAATTAACTTTTTTTCCGCATTTGGTTCGCGCATGCTGTATTGTAGGTCAATGAGCTATGGATTTATTCTAACAAGAGAATTTAATTTGACAGCTACATGTCTTTGGCGTGGCGGAATTACAGTTGATTCATGAATGAACTTTATATCAAACCTATAACTGAATTTCATTAGCAGTCAATTAAAAAGCTTATTCAAAATTTGCTATTCATCGACGATGAAGTGACCTGAACTTCTATCTACCGAAACTGAACTTTAGAGAAAACAAAAAAGTGTTTTTTTTTTAAATATGAAAACTTGCACAATAGGAAATAAAGATAGCTGTCTGCTTCACGGTAACTATTATTTGAAGTCTATACGTCCAGGTACGTAAAAAGCCTAAAATGTCACTAAGGAGTAATATCACTTCATCGTCGAATTATGATAGCTTTATATGAAAGCTACCAATTAAACACACCTTCTATATGCTAAAAGTATGACATTAATCTGTTTTAGTTGGTTATTCTAGTGGCAATAACATTACAAAGTCATTTCTTATTTGCATGTTAAAATTATTTATCCAACTACTTAAAACGTAAGTGTGGTTAAATTAACCTCAGCTTATTTTAGACTTTATGCAGAAGAAATAGAGTCTCAAATGTGGTATGTTAGTTTTTTTACATGTATTTTAAAGGCTCTTTAACAAGTATCAAGTACTCATTACGTTCTAGTGAAGTTACACCACCTTAGTTTAATATCGTTTAAACTTGGTTTATGACATTATTTAACTACTGCGGCTTGTTTAATCTTGTTATAAGAAAATAACATTAACTACTGTACAATAAACTGTGGCAGATTTAATGATACTGGTACTGGCTGAAATTCGAACGTAATTCATTAAAATTTAATTTTTGAAAAAAAAACTGCATATACAATTTAACTGTAGGTATGCCAATTCTCAAAATCCTCACATCTAATTAAATTAACAATAGGTGGATGATAAATTTTATAGATTTTACAGTTCAGTACCCCGAGTGTAAAGAATTGACGTTAATAAACGTAAACGCTTACTAATGCGTTTGCATTAATTATAAATTTGTTTGGGAGAAATAATTACCATGAGTATTCCGCTAGAGGCGCTGTGCCAATTCCTATAGATAAGTGTCGTAAACGCAAACGCATTAGTAAGCGTTTACTTACTTCAATTCTTTACACTCGGGGTATTGGTAGTCTACTAATTCAAAATACTATCATGAATTTAGTAGCCTCGTAACGGGATCGTATCAAAGTGACATTTTATGTTAAAATAGCAGACTTGCCCACCTGGTCATTCGAGTGTGTCCAACACTACATGCTACAGAAGTGATATTCGTCGTTCAATCAGATAAAATATAAAAAAATCGTCGGACTTATTGTGACGTCAGAAATGACTATTACAGTAAACAGGTATCTCAAAAATCATATTTGAATAAAAGTCTTTTTATATTATGTAATTTAATTAAAATATCAATAAAATAGCAATCTTTAATTTTGTAAACATCAGCGATAAATATGGCAAAAAATCATATCTATTATTATGTATAATGATTTTTTCACAACCAAATCATTTCAACCAAAAATTGCTAATACATTTTTTATTTTATTTCACAAACATGTTTCCATTTCTATATTATCGTTATTACTTTTGAAATGAGGCAAACAAAAATATTACCGATTTTGAAGACATTAATGTCGTCATATCTTATAATATAGCTTAGAACGAGCGATTTATTAATAATTTATACATTAAAAAAGTCGTTGCCATTTAATACCTACACGATTTTTTATCGTGCTTTGGAATCAAGCTTTAATTAAAAAAATCTATGCATATTGACGTATCTAGAAACATGTTTATATTGTAATTCCAAACTATTAAAAAAAAAAAAATTTTAATACACTTAATGCTTCGTGCTTAAGTCAATAGATCATCAGATTACACGCAAGTGTATGCCTCACTCTTATTTATGTCGCCTTTTTTATTTAAACTCAATAATTAGTATAAATATATACCTAGTAGATTTATTTATATAGATTAACGTGTTATTTATATAGAGTAACACGTAAATAATTTTACGTGTAATAAATCTAATTAAGAATGTAGTTATAAAAGTATAAAATATTAAAAGAATTAAAATTATCGTGGCAACTTTAAATCAGTCAAAAAAGTTAACACAATAGTTAAGGTTTTTTACATAATTACCTATTTAGGTAATCTATGGATTTTACAACTGCATAAGAAGTATTAAGAAATAAATATAGTATTAAGAAATAGTAATGACCCAAAACAATATAAGTGTTAGTAAAGCTAGGCCACTTTATTTAATTTTTGAAATTCGTTGTTAAAAAAATAATAATAAGCATTTATTTTATAGAATATTATTTATTGTTACAACAATGTAAATTGTAGGTTTTATACAAAGTTTATCAGCAACAAAATTATAAATAAATGTGTAAGTGAATAAAATGGAAGCATATAATATGGACTGTCATAGCTACATGTAGGTACATTTATTTAGTTGGTGCATTGGAAATAATCTCAGTGTGGGCGCAACTGCCAACAAAGTCGGAGATGAAACAGGGATGACACTTATGGCTTTTAAAAATGGTAATTAATTAAGTTTAGTCGTCGTATTAGGCGTTGGTCTACTAGGTTTGTCAGATTTCGGAATTAGAACCAAAAATTATAAAAAGTTAAAAATGAAAGATTTCCGTAAATCTGAAGTATAAAAACTACTTCTAATTGAGAAATAAGGGTTTGCTATGGCTTTACTTCAAAGGCTTGGCAAATTAATAGCATTCAATAACGAATCAAATCTCAATTTGAGATACATGATGAGTTTGATGGAACTAATCTGGGCATGGCGAATTAAGTTGTCCCCTTTTCTTTATCTTTATATATGGAGTTCTGGAGTTTCTAATATTATTTGACAAAGCATATATTTTGTCACTCTATAATATTTTTTTTCACGACATGTACAATTTTTGTAATGTGTTTTAAAAAGTAAATTTCCTTTGGCCTAATTTTATCTTTGCGTTTTCTTTAAATTGAGACCATAGGTAGACCGCACGCCTAAGCAAGAACCCCTCAATTCTACAACAGAATTTAATATTACATTTAATAGTTTATATATTAACCTGATTGTCTCATCAAAATAATGTCAAAAATATTAAAATAATTGCAAACATTTTTATCTTTTTTTATGTCTGTAGGCGGACAAACTGGCAAGCGATACTGATAAATAATACAGTAAAATAGTAATAATACAGTAAAATAGTAATAATACAGTAAAAAAAATAGTAATAATTCTGTCAACCCTAATGTGTTGAGTCAACTTGCATGTTTGCCATGCAACTCATCAGTTTATTATATTGAGATGTTTCAAGGCCACAGGAAGCTGTATCAGGTAAGTGGCCTTTTGGTATGCGTCACCATCTCAGCTCTCAGTTTGAATGCCAAGTGCCAACCCTACTTGAACTTTAGTTTTGCAAAATAGGTAAAGCTTTTGAGAGCAATTTGTCGTGAAATATTGGACAGTTATGATCATGGATTTAGAGATGTTGTACCTACACTTATTTATTCTATGCCGTTATATTAATTTTTGACAGATATATTTTATATAAAAAAATATCAAACATAACTTATGTCGTTCTTGTCCGATTTTGGAAGCTTATTTTTTATTCCTTCAGTATATTGCCGTCTAACGGGACTTATGTAGAGTCAAAATTATATTTCTTTTTTTATCTGTCCAAAAGATCAAAAGCAGCCAAGAAACATTAAATTGATAGTACACCAATGAGAGAGATGACATTCAAAACAATAAAATGTTCAATACAAATAAATAGACTAGTATATATAAATAAATAGTACTAAAGTGGCACTGAATTATTTTTAATTGCCACAAAAATGGCGGATGGCCAAACTATACGAATAAACTTGTCAGTAAACTAAATTGATGCGTACCGTTGGAAATTAAAGGAAATTTATTAAGTGACTATGTGACGATGTGACTTTGTGTTTAAGTAGACATAAAACGTTAGAGTTGTGTCGTTAATGAATTCGTTTAATCACGCGTGTGTTTGCACCTAGCTTCTTAGAAACGTCACAACGTCCCATTTTAGATTGAGACGACATATTTATAAGAAACGTTACAAGTTGTTTTGTTAATAATGATAGTCTTAGTAATATTAAATAAATGAGTAGAAGGTAACATTATTCGAATTAATGAAACAGATTATTGTTAATTTTTCACGTGCATTAATGGATAAGTATTAATATAACGCGTATAAATATTTTTTTTCTTAACATAAGTATACATGAATATGGCTTAACAAATTTTAATGATTAATACAGTGGCAAAATGATTAATCAAACAACAAGGTATAGAAACACTAAGCAATCAACAGCAAATATTGTATTAAAGTTGCCGAACACGCTTTAGTATTTAGTAATACTTCCTAAAGCCCCAGGCTAAAGATAAAAAGTGTCTATAAATAATAATTAGTGGCCGGGAATCGAACCAGCACCTCACTTCGAGACTAACGATCCAACCTGTCCCCTCAGGCATACTGAAATTAATAATATCCAACAACCATCTGATTTATATCTTCATACGTGCAAGTATACGTGGTAATCATTTAAAATAGATTCGATTTAAGTAAGTATACCAATTACAACGTCCGACTTAAGATATATCGTCTAATTAGACGCTGCAAAATTGTGATAAAAAACAGCCAAGTCACTAGGCTTTTCGTTTTTAACAATGTATTTACATGATCACGTTAATATTTCATAATCCAAGCAGAAATTAACGATATTTTAACGATCATGCATTACTGAGATAGCAACACTGTGTGCCATCGATCAAACTGAAAATTCAAGAAACTATGTGTAGAATTTCAAGTGTTATAATCGGTTACTTGCAAGAAATAAAAAAGCATTTGCCTCAGGCGATAGATAAGGCCCAAATATCGCAGTCACGATAAACCTTAAGGCCGTATAAATATAAAAGGTCGCCCGGGGCCAAACTCAATTAATAATTCCGCGTTTACAATCTTAATAACAGCCGCTATTTTTCGTGCAACACACCCAAAAATAATTCGAGATAAAAACTTATCCATGTGGGTGTACGATTGCATATCAAGCAGTACTGTCGACTACAAAATTGTACTCTTATAAAAAAGGAATAATTTATTTTATTCACCTCTACGGTTCGATATTCAAGAACGTGTTCTTAATTCAAAACAGATGTTTACTGCAACACATCCATTTATGAGACATAAATCCGTTAACTTTTGAATTGAGATCTCAATTTTTTTCCTCTATAATAATAAGAGTGTACGCGTTTGGTTTATTAAATTAATTTGTTCAATTTGCGCGTCGCTTAATATAAGGTACCTACTATTTTAAATAAGTATGTAGTGGCCAGTCCAGTATTTATATTTTTTTAGATTTTAAACTCTTAATTTAAACTATGTATTTATTTATTTATGATAAAATACAGATTTTTCTTATAATAATAAATAATAATGAATCCATAGGCCTCCGAACTAGTAAAACTGTTTCAGAAGCCAGTGGCTTCTCCCATAACATAGTGTTTTCACAGTTGTATTTTGCATTATAATATTAGATAAGAAATAAATCTTTGGTTACTCATTATTTTTTACATAAAAAGATAAGTGATGTTAAGATTGATAGCTTTTTAAAATAATTAATTTTAATTCTACATAAATGTAAATTTGGCTACCGCTTTTATCATATTGCATAATTATTATTAAATTGTACTTTTGTTAGACTAACTTTTTAACAGTCTGCACCGAGCACATAGCAACAGAGATAAGGCACGAAGTAATGTGTACATAATAATATATGTTTGTTATGTCTGTTCGTGACGTTTTTTATCGTTTAAAATTAGCATTTATACCGTCGACATAACGTCTCTGTGTAAATGAGAATAATGAAAAAAGACACCTTTAAGTGAAAACAACGCGATAAGTTAAAGTTGAAGTCGATATCAGGGGCCAAGCGATTACATAACCTACGATTATTCCTTATGTTAATTATAGCAATTTTAATGGTAAGTATCCATGAAAATCTATAAAAATAAATTTAAACTTTTATTTTAGATTTCACCGATGCATCAAACAAAAACGTCTTATTTTGAGTTAATTCACTTCCGTTTTAACAAATTAACAATCCCTTTTTTATTTACGATCCTACGATAAAATACAAATGGGATTTTTGAGTTATTTGGTGTGTTTTTTATTAATTCATTCCAGCGTTTATTTGCACAACTCGATAAGGGCTCGGTTATTATGTTAATCATAGCTACAGATAAAAACATGTGACTGTATTTTATCACCAACTTTTGCTGTTACTAAGCGGTTTGATACGTGAATAGCATTCGGTAAAATGTTTTCATAACTAAAATGTTTAAATTAATATATTAGTAGGTAATAAACGTATTTTACTCCCTGTGATTGAAAAGTGTAATAAAACGAAAAAAAACTGTTTTACTAATAACATCGACCCATTTTTTGCTGGTGAACCAAAGTGCATTTTAATAAAAACCTGGTGTGCGGCAACGATTAAGTCTTTTTATTTGTCTTTTTTTTTGTTTGACTTGACTTTTACTTGAGTATATTATAACTTTCTTTAGTAAAAATCTATAAGATCGGTCCTTATTATGACTTATTGTTTATTTATAATAATAATATGGTTGAATGATTATCTTTTCCGTCGGTACTAATAAACGACTGCAACACCATAAGTAAAATTCACAATTAAAAAAAGAAACACTCACCAAATAGCGCTGCTGATGTTTCAATCGATGAACTTTTAAAACATTTTGAATTATTTTTTTATATTTTAAATTTTATTTTATTGGCACTTATTCTTGAGCCATCTTCTTGTTCCAATTTTGGCAACACTGAAGCACTAATCGTCACTTGGTATCTCCCTTTCACAGCATAATTTACTCAAAACAGTTGTAAAAAAAATTGGCCAAGTCTCTCAGTTTAGAAGCAGGTATCCATTTCCCGTCATAAATCTCCTCGATTTTTTATGTTTTGTTTTATTTGATTGATCTATTATTTCATGTATTTTATATATTATATCGTAAATCACTGCCTATGCTGCACTGAATATCTAAATTATTATTTTTCTTTATTATATAACATCAATTCCAATGTCATATTGGAGGGCCGATTCTAATAAGAAGTTCCAAAACCGCTTCGAGCACGCTGAACTCGCATGAGTTTCAAAGAATGTAAAAAAAAAATCAATTGATGATACGTGTTCGCGCGTCGATCGTCGTCACAGGAAGACGCTACGCGACCGAACGCGAGCGTCGCCCGCGCTCCGAGCCAACGGATTGTGTAAACGCGCGCCACTCGCTCGGTTAGCGTCGTCGACGGGCGGAGGCGGAGGTGCGGGGGAGGGTCGCTGGCTCTCTGACACGCACACATCCACCCTATCGTACACCAACTCCATCCATTACTAACGTTCTTATTTTGAATACGCGGCATGCCAATGTAGCTCCTATGCAATAGGTATACGATTCGAGGGATGTGACGAACAGACCGCGACGTGCCGCACAGTCGACATCAGATCGTGCGTGTGGAGCGAGAGAGTGCTATCGTCGAAGTACGAAGGAAGAAGATGGGAGTTTTATCGTTAGTTGAGCC
The DNA here is from genome assembly GCA_951394255.1 of Polyploca ridens. Classification (NCBI taxonomy): domain Eukaryota; kingdom Metazoa; phylum Arthropoda; class Insecta; order Lepidoptera; family Drepanidae; genus Polyploca; species Polyploca ridens. The sequence goes on along the minus strand of OX596256.1, from coordinate 3,610,699 downwards.
GCGTAACGCATGTGTGTCCTCTTGAAACGCTCAGCAATGCAATAGTGGCGTAGTGGCAGGCAGACTTTGTTAGTACGCTGAGTACGCGTAGCTGAGAAGTGTTGTATCTTGAAATTTTAATAAAGGAGGCTCTGTTTCATACTCCTTCATTTCTGTTTAATGGGATACTTCAAACCACGACATGTGGCGTACAGTTCAACTGGGTCTTTTTACTCATTGCAATTAGGTATAATTGACACGTTTTCGTGGACTACTGAATAATATCGGAATTAATTTACTTTATATCGAAGTTTATGTTTTAACTGAGAATTTAAAAGCAAAGCTTTGTCTATGTATAATTAAATTTTCTACTTTTGTTTTAAACATTATGATTTATTTATGCTTTATTTATCCATAAAAGAACTCATCTGCCACGATCAAACAGTCAACTCTTTCAAGAATTTGAATAGCAAACAGTAACTCAGCATGCAATTAGTCAAAAAGTCTTGCGAATCTCTATGGTGATTACTATCATAGGATACATTGAAGCAGTATTGAAACGTTATATAAATTTAAACCTTTCTTGTATAGCGTCGACATCGATAGAGAAAATTGTTTACACAGTTGGTAATGGAAACATGGACGGACACCCACACACGGGCCCACGTTTGCGATTCCTAATTTAAATTCACAAATTTCTATTGCTTAAAGGGCTCATTGTGACTATTTGACGCCAACCAGCCAGTATTATGTTTATGTGACTGTTTTTTATAGATTTATAAATAAGTTTTAAGATATTTTTTCGATGCTGCATCACGTGGTTGATACAGGCGTTGTTAAGACCAATTTATTGGATAATTTACGCATTGATTTATTTGATAGTGTCATGTCCCTTACTCACCACGTTTTATATAGTAAACTCGATTAAAGGTAGCAACGAGGAATTTTGGAAAGTCGACTAAACTGGTTGATGTGAGTGAACGTCTATTCAAATTAGATTTTGTAAGATGATAAATAAAATTGCTCAATAAATACTTTTCTCTGTCAGGAAATTTTCTAAAGTATTGGTTTCACAGTGTTCTTAATTCTTTTATACTCTATTTCACATAGGATGAGTCGTCAAGGTCATGGCTTTTTTACCAATATCTAGTGAAATTCCATTTGATTACTCTGAAATAATATTCACAATATTTCGTGAAACCTAGCTCTATCATAGTATTCCTTTATTATATCGAAATGAACATTAACTATTGAGAAATTTAATAAAATACCATGTGTCACCGAACTCATGTTATTTGAAATAGACTATAGTAGTCTTAATTTATTTAATATTATAATTTTTATACATCCAATACGTAATGATAAGTAGGTATATTTTAACTAATAAGGAAATGGCTCACAAATCTCATACTGTATTTTGATTAATTTATTTTATTTTATTTATTTAAGAGATCAAACATTAGTGCCAAGTTAACAAACAAATTTAACTTATTCTGTTAGTTAAAAATAGATCTCCTCGAATAAGTATGAAATATGTAAAAACAATTTTGATTAAAGTAAAGTTCATACAGAATTAAATGTTATATATTGAACATTTTATATGATAAATACAAATATGTCATATATTAAACATAACATAAATAATATCAGTTACCTACATAAGTGTTCTTTTGCAAAATAAAAATTATAGAAATTAAATAATGATCATACAAATTAGTCCGTAAACCTCAAACTGATACTCAGTTTTTTTTCTGGATTTCAATATTTGTTTCTGGATCCAATGATTATCTTACGAATCTTATCTCCTTCATAAAAAATTTAGAATCATTTAATAATTCCACAGTAAAAATTATAGTTTTTAGACTGACTGAGATGAATATTTGCATATAATTTTATATTTTTTCTAGCTTCCATTTTTAGGTACCCAGGATCAAACGTGATATAATTCCAAGTTTTCTACAAATTCTAAAATATCCAATAGTATTTTTAATGATCTTTAATGCCCGTTTTTTTAGTAATTAATAGGAAAGTATAAATTCATTCATGTTATATTGCAATCCATCAACACATTTTAACAGCATAGGTACAGACGTTTTCAATGGCACGATAATAAAAAAACATTATCTCTCACCTGACACGTATTTCAGACTAGTTACCGAGATAGGCCACAACACTGACATTCGTATTGATAACGTTATTATCAAGTACAATAATGTGACACTTTATTGACAGTAAAAAATAACTTTCCACCTATTTGCCTATCTGAAATGTGACACTAAATATTGAGGGAAAGGACCTTAGGATTTTATTAAAAAAATATTTTTTTTATTAAAAAATCCTGCTGTATAATTTTGTACCTAGAATTAGTTTGTATGTTATACTATCTCTACAAAAAACCTACTATATAATTTAAAGAAAAGACTTCTATTCTGAAACATGTTTTTTTTTTTTAATTCATTTGTCAAAAGTGTGAAAATAGCATTGAACTACTTGATTCGAGTAGTTACTTATTTTTGTTGACAATAACAGATAACAATGATAAATTGTCTTTACATTGTAATGTATGAACACTTTTGTGTACATTATTACCATTTACTTTCTAGTACCTACTATATTTTCAAGTATGTAGTTTCAATAACCTACCTACTTACTTCATTTTATACAGATTTCGATAAAAAAGTTTACTTTACGCCTGGCGCAAAAACAACTTGGCAGGAGACACTACCGTGCACCCAGCTATTTAATTTATTTTACGCCTGGCGCAAACACGACTTCAGGAGACATTACAGTGCACCCAGCTATTTAATTTACGGGATTTTTTATTCACTTTTCAACAACACCATAAAAAACGTCATAACACAAAAAATATGTTTAATATTTTAGTATTATGACGTTTTTGGAAAAGAATAGGATTATCACTTTTGGCACAAATGTACCGTTTCGAAAATCACAATTTTTATAATAATTTACGTAAATGACGTGTAATCATGTTGTTTTAAATATTGTTTTTGTTTCACATTGGGTTTATAGTAGGTTAAATAAGAAGGTATTATTACCTATATTAAAATATTTCCTCTAAAAATGTCATAAACACAACACGTATGGAAGTTAGTTATCGATAGAAGTGGGAAAACGGCTTCGTCATCACCGCCTGTAGTCGATATCGAACTAACAACACTCGATGTTACCGTCACACTGGCTTTTTCAGAACGTATTTACCGTGAACACGGCTATTTCAACCGATTATTTACTTTCTAAAAAAACAAAACGTTTTCGAACACACACACATTCGAAATTCAAAATGTATTTTATCTCGATTCCGCCGTCCCTAGCCAGCGGTTTCGCGTGCACACAAATAGTATTCGCTTATTAATCGCAATAATTAGCGGTTATTGTTTTTGTTGGTTCGCATCAGTGGCGACCGCTCGCGGCGCGCCGCAGCACTGCAACTCGTCACATACAACCCACTAGCAACCTCTCTTTCCCCCTTTACTTCCGCACCGGCTTTTTACGGAGGGCGCAGGCGCCCCTGACATTTTTAAACCGCGCCCATGTTTCTGTAATTTCTATCGTACCGCGCGCACTTTTGAATCAGCTTTTTTCGGGTATTTTTTCGCAACATCTCTTTCTATCGGCCACATTCGCTAAATCGCCATCCCCTTCCATCTAACGGTCGTCGGTTAGCACTACTCCGACGTAACACTAGGAGCGTGATGCTCTCTCTTTCTAATGACGTCGCGACGCTCGGTGACGCCAATTATTTTACTATACTTCAATGTCCAAACGCATCTTAAACAAACTAAACATACGATTCCCGACCTTAATATAGCAGAGTAAAGCTCAAACTTTGACACGTCTAATGCAGTTGCGACTTTATCGTCTAATGCAAAAAGTGTAAGGTTCCGGCCATTTTTGCGATAAAAAAATCGCTTGCATGCACGTAACCACGCCTTTGTGTACACACATATAGTGCTGTCTATTTTACTCCTTTTTTATTTTTCTGTTGCGGTCTCGCTCTGTCACGCACACATACGCATGCCACAACCGAATGCTTCGGGACGAAGTGTTCCGTCGCCACCTAGTGGCAAGTAGCGGAACTTTTAAAGCATTCTTAAAAACTTGGGGGTGGCAGCACTGAGAGAAAGGGGTGGTTTTCTAAGTCGATTTAGTTCTCCATTTTTCCGCGTGACATCAGCGCTACATTTTAGATAAGAACCATGAATATAAGTGCGAATAAAAATGGTTTCACTTCAACGGGTTTCGAGCGTGCCGTGTAGGACAAGTTTATTATTGCGGCTGCGAATTAATTATGAAACCGGCCTTAGGCTGCGGTAAAATGTCCTATTTAAGATTTAATCAAAACAGATTTTGCTGCGAATTAGCATTTTATTTGCGCATTTTGCCGTGACTGCCAGCAGGGGGCGCTGTAAGCCGATCCTACGGGCGACAGCAGGATTAGCAAGGAGATCGAGGAAGAAAAATTACGACATAGTAATTTTAACGAGTTCAGTCAATAATTGTTTTTCTATTTTGTTTCTTATGTAAATTTGAACCTAATCTAAAACCTATAATAAGGTCCTAATAAATTAGTGAACTTCCTCTTGAGGGATGAATGTATAGGTCATTAGTAATCAAAAAATAATATTAGAAAAATAATCCGTGGGAAAAAAAAACTTCTTTGACTTGCATAGAGACTCTCCATATAAGTGAAAGAAGTGTATTTTTTTTCGCTCGGATTATTTTTCTAATATTTTTTTTTTAATACTAATGACCTATACATTCATCGCTCAAGAGGAAGTTCACTAATTTATTAGGACCTTATATACTACTTACAGTTCTAATTCTTAAGTAGTATCTGATAGAATTCTAAAGAGCACGGTTTATTTTCTAAATCTTTCTGAAGTGAACTATAATTCCTACCACAATTAACACACCGCCACTTGTCTGTAGGTCAAGAGCAACGAGCAACAAGAACAACTTTCTGTCAGCGATTGTTGCAGAATCATCGTCCATATGGAGCCAAAAGAACAAATTGGTATTGGACAGTTTATTTTGTATGAAAAAAAAAAAAATCTATGAACGTCACTGGACTGCTAGTAATATGGCAAACTAGCGTCCCCCGCGGTTTCACCCGCGTTGCGCGGATAAAAAGTAGCCTATGTCCTTCTCCATACCATAGGCTATCTGCATGCCAAATTTCATGATGATCCGTTAAGTAGTTGAGTCGTGAAGGCGTAACAAACAAACTCAATTTCGCATTTATAATATTACTAGCTGTCCCCCGCGGTTTCACCCGCGTTCCCGGGATAAAAAGTAGCCTATGTCCTTCTCCATACCATAGGCTATATGCATGCCAAATTTCATGATGATCCGTTAAGTAGTTGAGTCGTGAAGGCGTAACAAACAAACTCAATTTCGCATTTATAATATTACTAGCTGTCCCCCGCGGTTTCACCCGCGTTCCCGGGATAAAAAGTAGCCTATGTCCTTCTCCATACCATAGGCTATATGCATGCCAAATTTCATCGCGATCGGTTCAGCGGTTTAAGCGGGAAAGCGTAACAGACAGACAGACAGAGTTACTTTTGCATTTATAATATTAGTTAGGATATATAGTTAGGATGTAGAGTTCAGACATTGTCTAGACCTACTATCAATGTAACTTTCTACTGTAATATACTTACTTACCAGACTAAAAATCAGCCGCCACACCACATATTTCTCAAACACACTTTTAAAATTACCACGTTCATATTTATTTACAAAAAAAAATTATTCATTCTAAATACTAAACATAGAAAATACTATAATCACAAGTAAACAAGATAACGTTAAGGAGATCAAGGCACTGTAACAGACAATGGAATGGCGATTTAAAACAAGACCGGTAGCGGCGCCTGCGCCTGATTAATATTAAATTAATCCAATCGTTCGAGATAAATAAACAAATTGTTTGAATTAATTACCTTACAAATAGATATAATGGAGTCGACTGCCCTTGCTGTCTCACTTAATTAGAAATAAGCAAGAGTTGCGTATGTATTTCGAAGTTATGTATGAACTATTAAGTCATCCAAATAGGTTAAGCTGAGAAAGCGATGAACTTACATAAATAAATACATGTATCGATCATAGAACCTTGAAACTTGGTTAAAAATGTCAGAAGTGTATTTTTTATGTCAACAGATAGACATGTAGGCAGATGGTGTACCTGATGGTAAGTGGTCACCGCCGCCTATGGAAATTTGCAATAACAGAGGTATTGCCAATGTATTGTCGACCTTGAAGAGCTCTTGTTACGAGCCCTTTTGAAAATCTGTTGTAGCGCTGAGGGACAACCGAAATGGAGAGCTCATTCCACATCAGGGATGTTATTATGGTGCTTCGTATAAAGTAACGGATATCCGAAATAAAAATCTATTCGAAACCGTCACCTAATCTGATATAAAAGTTTCGGATAATTACGGTAGGGGCGTATATAATTATTATTATATTTAGTTTAGTTCATTTTGTTTTTACTTTATGACTCGTATTTACATGACGAGACTAAAATTAATGTTAGGGATTTGTATGGGAAAAATAAAAAATTGTCTTTTAGATATTAGATAAATAAATATCCTGATGTAAAAACTGATTTTGGATCCGATTAATGATAATATTGTGATAAAATATAGTTGAAAACGTCACAATGAAAAGAATACGTATTTACCTGTGTAACGTGTGTAACGTATAATTAGTATGTGCGTTATTTCTTTCTTTTCACATCACTTTTGCTCATAGAACAAGTGACAATGTCTGTATCATACTCTTCTCTAGTTTTATTTGCACGATCGTAATTATTTTCAGTAAAATACGAAATTATACATGAGCACCCGGGTTGACATGTGCTATGAGTCACGTCATGTCAAAATTGTGTATTGCACGCTCATTTTCTCTTACGCAAAACGTCATATTTTTCATCTGCAGAACATCCCTTCTACAGTTCCCTCGTCCGCAGTAGGAACGTCCGACTGACTCATAGTGTGAACGATCGAGAGGGCTCGAACTTAAGACAAATAATAAATAAAATGAATAAAGAAAACAAAGATTTTTTGATTGATTTATTATTGAAGCAGTGAAAAATATATTGAATGTAAGATTAGATAGAAAGAGTAAGAAAATAAGTTTATTTCGAAGAATCTAAGATACACATACTAAATCTAAAGTATCTAAATAGAGTTGAGTAGTTTATAGTTAAAATTTTACCGAAGCAAGACCATTTTTAACTATATTACACTGTGATTAGGTCTTCTATAATTTCCAAGTGAGTTTCAATCTCAATGAGTTATAAAAGGAAAACTACCAACAAAAAAACCTTTCCAAAGAGGTAATACAAAATAGATAAAGCATCGAAGCACGCGCGCCTCTTAAAACAAAACGTAATTGTGAAATACAAGCACAATGTAATGGCTATCACAATTTACCGTTCCGCATCTATCTATTGTTGTAAATGATCAGATTTATATCGAAATGTAAGGGCGCGCGCGCAAGCCGGCGCGGGCGCGCGGCGTCGCGCTCTAGTCATCATAACTCAATTGGGTGAACAGGGATCTTGATTGCGCTGCTGTCCGTAGATGTGGTACCATTTGCAGAAAAGTTTCATAAATATTTTTCTATGGAATGTATGGTATGGAGAGAAAATCAGTGCTATCTATAAAATAGATGGTTGTACTTGTGAAACCCAGGTTTTACGATAGCTTTTCTTTAGAAAGTGGCAGATATATAAACCTTTACTTTTTCCTAATTCTTTGTATTAAGGGGATGGAGAAGAAAAGTTCGATTGGATAACATAATGGAATTGCCGACAACTTTAGAGCTGATGGGTAGGCGCTGGATGCATTTTTAGGACAGTCCAATGAGGAAGTAAATGGAGGACCGTGTTTAGCTGAGTATGATAATGATGAGTCTAAAGATAGACTACAAAAGTGAATGAAATCCCAAAATTTGCTAATACTTCTGCGCAATTAAAGCCGTACAATTATTAAGAGTCGTACAATTTTAGTGAAATTGAGAAATGTTTGAAAGTTAATTTAATTTTCAACTTGCACTACTCTATTTAATTCGAATTTATTAAAGACCCTAATATGAACAGATTTGCCAAGCCAATTCTATTGCGAAATACCTTCCTCGCGATGGTCATCTTCCTTACCTTCTCCGAACTCAGTTTCTTCACGATTATACGACCTTTTATCACAAGTTACAAGAACATTTGCAACGTTATCTGCTGATGTGATTAAAATTGTGCAAGATCCTTAAGTTTTATCTGCGAACCGTACTCCAGTAGTCAAGTCAGTCAGCTAGTCACATGCCTTTCTGGATTCTGTCGGTGCGCGCAAATCTCAGAAACTTTGTTACCAACTACTAATTTTAATATTACTATGTAGTTGACACTTGGGCATGTTAATTTTTAAACTGTGGCCTTAGACGGACTTTCCTACTCGTTCCGCATTCTCTGAGTCTTGTATAAGGACTGTGTTTGAAATTTAAATGAATTTCTTGGATTTTTCTAAGCAGATGTTGGCTTTACTGAGTCAGTTTGTCTTGCAGGTTGTAATAGTTAATTTTATGGTTACGGATAAATGATTTAAATAGGGTTACTGGGTTCAATGACTATAAAACTCAGTTTTACAGTTTTACTTTGGTTTAGCAGTTTCTATCACTATTTTTAGAAATTCTAATAGGTACCTAATATTTCTAAATTCATTAAATTATTTCTTAAAGGCCTATTGATATGCAATATTTCAAGAAATTCTAAAAAATATACCCATTTTTGTAATTTTCAAAAAAATAAATAAACTAGTAACATCTTACGGTGCACATTGACGGCAACTCCAAACTATGTCCAAATTTTTTTGGGGTTCCGAACCCATAGGGTGCCAATGGGACCCTATTACTAAGCCTCCGCTATCTATCCGTCCGTCTATCTGTCTGTGGGCTGTCTCATGAAACTTAATAGGTAGACTGTTGAAATGACAGAATGTGTTCTATTGCCGCTATAACAACAAATAATAAAATAAAAAGGGGCCCCATATAACCTCTTTACGGGACCCTTCGTGTGCGAGTGCTCGATTTTTTTCATAAAATCTCACTTTGTCAACTCCTCCCATTAAAGTGAACTCGTCGCTGGTCACGTGGCTTGGGCATATCGTCACGTACCCAAAATGACCCTTTATCTGTGTAACGACGCAGGTAATTAGGGCTAAATGTTTTGTAACTAGATTATTTATCATGCCTCGGGCAGACAACGTGTTTTGTCAGCATCATGTTTGTCTAGGCATTTTCCATTAATTATGTTGACTTGTGTTTCATACTCGCTAAATTACTTCAGCAACATAAATAGAGGATTTTGAAAGAATTAAAAACACGACTACCCTACTAAAAATGAACTAAAGGTTGAAAAATTATAGCCAGTGTCATTCGGGATTATGTAAGGATTCTAACGATATATCCAAATTTCCAAATTTGTTCAGGCATTTAAAAGTTATGGGGGAATAAAGTAACTCACTTTCATACATGAACCCGAAAACCATTACACTCCTTTTGGGCAGTCGTGTGATCAGGAAAATTCCTTCTTTGGAATACAGTGAAAGGTAAATTGAAATCTGCAGATAATTTGTACTCAGCTTGTATGATGGATATTTGTAAGTAAATGCAACGAGTATCTACTAAAGATTTGGAAAACGCATCGAGAATCATGCCTTGGTTGTCAAGTTATCATAGATGACTATCAGATTCCAGCAGTTGTACTTTTAGCCTTCAGCTATCTAGGATTTGTAACACAACTCGATATCTAATATCCATTCTCCATTTGGTAGATCGTCTACAAATATACTGTATAAAAACTTGTCGATAGATCCAAACATGTCTGTTGATTTACCATTGAATTGGAGCAGAATATAAAGAATATAATAGAAAAGGAGATGAGTCTTAATTAAGGCGAAACTCACAAGCCTCGACCATCGAAGAAAGGTTGCTTACCTATCAGTTTTCTACAGGATATATTTTGGAGAGTGTGCGCAGGAATTGTTCAACCTAATTCCACCATCCTCATTCTTACACCAGACCACAAGACGCCGAGAAAAAATTTACCCGTACGTTGTTGACATACCGAAAATACGGACACAGCGTTTATAATGCGGACAGCAAGGGAGTGGAACTGTGTTCTTCTGTGCTTCCTGACTCATATAATCTAGAGACTTTCAAGGCCAGAGTGTATAGGTTCCTTGGTATTCCAACTTAGGCTTCGTCTTCGTCCCTTATGGGCGAGTCAGTGGCCAAACGCAAGCCCATTTAAATAAAAACAACTATCTCAGGTTTTTTTTATAGACTAGAAGGAGAAGAACAAAAAAGATTTGCCTTATCGTCCTTACGCGGACAAGTTGGCGATCAAGCTCTCAACCGGAGTCTCAGGGTTTTCAAATCAGCATGCTATACACTCTGTGTCTTGTCAATATGCTGCCATCACAACTTATGGAGTGAGTTTTTAGCCAGACTGCGTCACAAAAATTTGAAACATAACATTCAAATCCCCATAGTCCCAATGTCCCTATGGTTCCTCCTAACCCTTGGAAGGTTTCTAATGTATCCGAGAGACATTCATATAATTTCGAGAGTCCATTACTAGTTCAAACATACACCACAGATGCATGGATTGAATTGACCCTAATCCGTAATAAAGTGTTTATTTTAAGCCGAGTGCTAAATGAATTTGACCTCAATTAGTCAGTGTTACAATAATTATAACGCTTGCGCTTGCCCTGGCTCGACGATTAACTGTCATACAGTTAGACTGCAGTTATATTGAATACGTAAGTAATAGCAAGCGTTTTCAAATGGTTTCGACTCGATACCACAGATTACTAAATAGTTATGTCAATACGGCTTTAGGCGTCTCCACGACATGATGGACAATTAATGTTCAATTTCATATCTTCTCGATATTGAAAATGTTTATTTATATCTCGTTCAAAGTCAAAGCCATGACGGTCAAAGTTATTGAAGTTACTAACAAACATATTTTGTTGTTCGTAGTGAATAAAATATAAATTCGACGGGCCAGTTGGCGCAGTTGGTTAAGATTCACATTACGCGCCGCAGGTCGTGGGTTCGATTCCCACATGTCCTGAGTCTGGGTGTAATTATGTATATTAAGTTTGTATTTACAAACAAAAATTAGTATATGTATTATATCAGTTACCTGGTTTCCATAGTACAAGCTCAGCTTAGTTTGGGATCACATAACCGTGTGTGAGGAATGTCCCAGGATATTATTATTATTTTTTTCTCTTTTGGATTTTCTCAAAATTTTAAGAATTTTGGTATTTTTGCGAAAATTCACGGGTCTAGGACCAAGTGAAAATCCGGGATAAATTTTAGTACTGGTTTGATAATCATTCTTGCAAAAACTTTCGGACTATACGACATGTGTTTAGAATAGCGGCTTTTTGTATGGTGATGATAGAATTAATAGGGAGATCTAATGTATGAAGTGACTGTTTCAATTGTTTCGGAATTACACCAGTAGTTGAGAGTACACATGGGACAATAAATTTATTATTATTATAAATTTCTGTTAACAATTTAGTAAGTATTTTCTTAAATTGGCTCGAAGAGTTGGACTCATCTTTTCATATGCATAAAGATTCACAAAAATGCCTTCATTGCATTTTTTTAATTCATCTTAGTTCAAGTGTATTACGTACGATACGGTAATAAAGTCAAAGATTTTAAGATTTTTAACATTCACACGTGACTACCCAGAAAAAAACAGCACATGTATTGAGAAGGTCCTTTATCTTGTGTCTCAAACTCTCAAACTTAATTCCAACAAATCTTATCATCAGCTAAATAAAACCTCGGTATTCAAATGCCTTATTCATATGCTAGGCCTATTGAGCGTGTCCATTACTAATTATATTTAATACACGTATCAAGTTACTGAGACTGGAGGTCAAGAGTCGCTGGACAAATTGACTCGTTGTTTTTAATGATCATTCTCGTTAAAATTCTCATAGATTCATATCATTAGTTATTGACGTAAGATCTTGAGGTTTTCTTCCACGTGCTTGAGTCCTAGTTTATTCACCCATTATCATTTGTTTTGTTATTCATTTTGGCAAAGATTTAGAATCTTTGGGGCTCTCAAGATCAAAGTCTAGAACACATTTTTTAACCGACTTCAAAAAACGGAGGAGGTTCTAAATTCGGTTGTTGTTGTTTATGTTTGTTACTTCATAACTCCGTCATTTATTAACAGATTTGGAAAATTCTTTTTTTGTTTGGAAGGGTACACTTCCCGTTCGGTCCCATTGTCATCAGATCAGGATTTAATTACTTCTTAGTGTACTTTGAAGTCGGTTTAAGTTTTTTTGAAGAGTTATTTCTACGGCATTTTTGAGGAATCCCATGTCTTAATTCTACGGGAAATTCTTAGTAGGCAGATTCCACATCCCTATGGTCCGCAATAAGAACGTCCGACGAGGATATGAGGATGAGCTCCATATTATCAGAGTATTTCTTTAAACCTTTTTAAATGATACAGTATAGCCATCAAAATTTAAAGGAAGTTAATACAGTTATTATACTCAAAGTATGCGGCAAACGAAACCTGTTTTCCAGCATTCACTACAGCGTTTACTAAGAAACGCAATTTTCTATCTCTTTTGTGAAATACCTCTCGTATGATTCACGGTATGATGTCAAGTTTTTATAAGAAGATGATTCAGATGTTAAACGTTTATGTCTCATGTAGCACAGTTATTGAGTAGGTCTGCCATCATTTTTATGAATGTATAGGACTTAATAGAGTTAGTATGCCTGAGGAAAATATTAGTGTATCGCCTCGCATGCATAGCTTATCTTTTATACTATAGGATTAGATGAACTTACCCAATTAACCTGGTATACCTATAACAAACAAGTAACCATCAATTAGTAAAACAGAAAAAATACAATACATACAGGGTGTTGTTTTGGTCGGCGACAAGCGACCCAGGAGCGGTAGTACAAAATATATATTCCCCAAAAATGGACTTAATTCCATTAAATACTGTAAATTTGTTTAGAAATACCTTATTCAATTTGAAATAAAATTACCGCAAAGTATGGTTACTAGGCATGTGCACTGACTAGAGCTAGGCACAAGCCGCCATCGCCCCACCCCTTTACTCCCTCGCACTCCCGTTGAGTATTATGTATACACTTTAGCTTATTACATGATTTTCAAAAAAAAAAATTAATTTTTATTATAAAAAAAAAAAAGTATTTTTTTTATATTTTTTTAGCACCAGTATCTATTGTATTATCGACCCTGAGTCGCTCGTCGCTGACCAAAACAACGACCTGTATAATAAGACATGACAAGACAAATAATGAGAACTTATCAACACTAAAACTTCACTTAAAAAACTGAAACTGGACTAAAAACGTTAACGAGTTTGTCTATATTTTTTTTGCTTTTTCGTTGCCTATAACTCGAGATTAACCGAGGTAATCCTAAAATATGGTAGTCTTAGTTATGACAGTAAGGGAAACCTCGAGTGTATGGTAGGTATCGAAGTTTTGTTGACCACCTATATCCATTCATCGGAGTCAACTCGTTTGTGGCTGGTTATTACTGGATTTGGAAATTGATATTAAGTCACCTAATATTCTAAGCATGTATCCTTAAGCTGTTGAGGCATGAATCTCCTCTAACAGTTAGGTCATTCTCTGCAATTCATCATCATCAGCCTATAATGTCCCACTGCTGAGCACAGGCCTCCTTTCACAAATGAAGGTGAAAGGGAATGGGCAATATTCCACCACGCGTGCCCACTGCGGATCGGTGGAGGTAGGCTAGTGGTCAACCTACTGTTGGAATTATTCAAGCCGCCTAGGAGGCATCCAACTAGCTTAACGACTATCACAATTGAGTAATAACCGGGACCAACGGCTTTACGTGCCTTCCGAAGCACGGAAACGCTCGATTTGAAATACCACTAGGCGGTCACCCATCCAGGTACCGACCACGAAAGGCGTAGCTTAACTTTGCCGATCGATTAAGAACGGCTAATCATGCTACACCACGAGCGCTTCTTTCTTCTCTGCAATTAACCCTACGGATTTAAGGACTTCTCATATCTTTAAATTTAAGTTTTCAGGCATTGCGATGTTTTTTTTATGCCAGAAAGTTGGCATCAGGCAGGCGTTCGACTATACAAAGGCTAGTAGGCAGTTTCCTAATGATGATCTCATTCACCAAAAAGCCAGTTATGAATCCACTCATTATTCAGAACTATTATGTACCCTTTGCAAATAAGCATTTGATTTTAAAACTATTTGATCATATTGTTGTTTATACTCTTGGCACATTCCATGCTCCACTTTCAGCATTGCATAGTCAGTATTGCAATTAAAACAGCTTAATCATAGACTAATTTTCAAACCTTAATGTCTTTGCCTATCCACAATGATGAATGTTAATCTTGCAGCTGATTAATCGTTCCAATGCAAGACAACATTTCTCATTTATAATTAAAGCAAAACCATATCTCCAGAAACCGTCTGTTTTGAGCTCTCCAACTAAACGTTATTTAAGCTTAGCGTTATTATCTCTGACTTTTGCAGCAACCTTGAGAAGTGAGGGAACACTCGTCAACACCATACTGGAATGTCATTAATGTTCGCCATAATGAACCGTAACCATTTTATCCTTACCACCGAAAGTATCAATATTATAATTTCAAAAGTTCTTATCTCCATGCACCAAGGAATAAATTAAAGAGACAATTAATTTCGATGGCAGAGCATGTAATTTTGCAGTATTACTGTGGTGCAAATCAGCTGTCGTGATCGTGGTTACATAGTCGTGCGTTGCCTGCGTATGCGCAGAGGAAATATATACGTTTTAAGCTCGTGAATATTTTTAGCATTTAAAGCATATCGGGGAAATGTTAATAAACATAGGTCGATTTGAAATGTGATTGCACGAGTTACTTAGCTCGGACTTAAATAGCGCAATTACTTTTTTAAACCTTTTTAATTATACTAAACTGGTGTGTGTGTGTGTATTTTACTTCAATGATATCCAGTGCATTAGCTATACTTTTTTTTTTCGTGGCATAAAATTGTGCACTATTATTTCTAGTATTATGTTTATAGGACGTTAAAACCTATTCATTTCAACTGATTAGTACAATAACCATATCTACCCACTCCTCCAAGGGTATAGTGCAATTAAATAAGATACAGCCTACACGCGCAGCGGTCCTTTTGAGCTAATGCAGGCAATCTGTTCTCCAATTAGTTATGGTTATAAGACTACCTACATAATCTCAGTATACTAAGGCTTTTGTCAAGGTCTCTTAGCAAGAAATCGCTTTATATGTGATTTTATATAATACTTTGTAGTTTATTCTCGAATAAACCTTTATCTTGGTCATTGGCTGCGACATTGAATAATAGAAATAAAAGTGGTAATAGATGTGATCCTTGGGGAACTCCAGGAATATTGTTGGTTTAGGTCAAGGTGCAATGTAAAAACATTCTAAGCAATTTAATTCTGACCTAGATTGTGGTGATCTGTATATAATTGAATATAATCTTATGTAAAAGTGTAAATAAACTTCATAGTTATAGAGTATTAATAATATTATTACTTTACCTCCATGCAAAGTCCTCAATGGATTTAATTATAAAGTATAATTATTATTGCTCCAATAGCAGATCAATGTTTAATGTCCATGGTTTATGGCATGACAATAAATGTCAAGTGTATTTCAACAACCACATTAACTGAATCATCATTATTTATAATAACTTTTTCATCTTAATCTGCATTTATAAGACATTGTACTTCAAACCATGATGAATAGTTCACTATTTGCGTATTCTAGGAGCTTTTGTGACTAACTAGTGGCGCTTCTTGTACTAAGTACATGATAAGTGTATTTATTCAAATGACCGTATGCGGAACCACTATAAAGTACAGATATGCGACTGAGGGCTGTGCTGTAAATAGGACGTCGCATACTAAATCTGCCTTATAGGGATTAGTGTGTTTCCATTAGTTCGAGATATAATATTTTCAAGGGTTTTTTTTAAATGTCCAATATAAATAAAGAGTCTTTGTGTTTAAGGCTGCCAGAAGTCATTGCGGAGGGAGAAGAGTCTAAGGGTAATGCATGAGTGATGCCTTGGGTATTGCAAGATTCCCTTGTGATGCAACACCCGTGGCATCGTCTATGGAGGTGCAAGGTGGATGACACCTCCATTTTAAAGGGAAGATCTTCCGCTAGCCTGGGTCATCAGGTCATGTACATGTTAGATAGTTGTATATATGCAGATTGCCAAGAAAACTTCATAAGCGCGATGCAGGATGTTATGACGCCACGCCATCTATATATCGGCATGTGAACTTCATTGCTTATCACTAGGCGAGCTGTATGCTTGTTGTCATAAAAAACTACTGACAAACTATATAGTAAGATGTAGCATTAGAATATTTGGAAAAATAAATACTCAGAGTAAAAATTGATTTCTAAAAGTTCATGTCGAATTTTGAGAATCCTCTTAATGTAATCCTGTAACTACTAACTGAATAAAACCCTTCGACTTCGTCACATTAAATAGCCAATTAAGATTGGATTATTTCAACTTAATTTAACTAACGCAGTTTTTTCTTAACAACCACATAATATAGCAGCAGTAATTGTGTTAATAGGTCAATTAACTAGCCATGTAATTGAGAATAGCCAAGCTAGACCTAATGGAGAATATATGGTACATGCATTTTGATACAGACCTTTTGAAAGTTCGAGAGCCTAGTTAAAACCTGAGAGAGGCAGAGCATAGCGTAATATTCGCTCAAAGAGCAGCTCGACTGGGGAAGTACCTCCACCTTACAGAATACCGCAGCCAAATAACTTTATGTTCTGTAAAGTTGTGTTCCTGCGCGTGAGTAAGGTCGCCAGGGCTCATAGGGGAGGGGGGAAAGGTCGGTAACGCGTGAGCGATGCTTCGTGTGTTGCAAGCGTCCATATGGCTACGGTAACCGCTTACCATCAGGCGGGCCGTAAGCTTGTTTACCGACTTAGTTGTATAAAAAAAAAAAAAAAAAAAAAACCTTTCGCATCAACGTCTGACAATGGATTCAACCAATATACAAATGCAGTTGACTAAACTTCAAATTCGCGTTAACTGTCTACATAATTGTAATTCAAGCGGCAATGCACACTTGTTATTCAAACAATATCTTTATTAACAACCGGTCGTGCGAGCTGAATGCAAAATGTGCATGCATTTCTGCACAAATTATTGTTCACTCAAGCTTTTCACCACGTCTTTGCTTAGCTATTAACTGGGTTATCTATTCTGATTACTTGCTGGATCTTGTAGCTGATTTAATCCATCTTTTTAGCTATTTATAATCTTTATTGTTCTTTTAAAATTAACTAAGTTGGCAATGTTAATTATATTTAATAGTTTACTGTTAGTAAGGATACTAATCTCAAGTTGATTGGATCAATTAGAGGTGCTAAATGAATTTGTATTGTTTTCTTGAATATTATTATTTTTAAATCTATCATATATTATACGTATGTTACATGACAAGCTCTCAATTAAAATTATTTAAATACATTAATTACAATAATCTTCACACAAGGCAGTCTAGGTCTTTAATTGTAGATATCCAATTTCATTTATAGAAGTGCGTGCTAAATAATTGGGACGGGATTACAAAAAGTATACAAGTTTATAATTATATGTAAACAGTACCACTTTCAAATTCACAACACAAAATAAAGGCCAATCAACTTCGATTCCTTGAGAATTCAACAATGGTACTTGACAAATGCCCAAATATACTCGTTGGCATGTCATATGTAAATCACTGACGTGTGTGTAGAGACTGACAATCGATGGTGTAATGGCAGAGAAATGTGCTATTGTTTCTTCAATTGACCATACACTTGAAGATTTAAAGGTAATGCAAAAAATACCAAAGCTGTGAACGTAAGAGGCAGTAACAATTAAGAATATCAACAAAAGTATCAACAAACAGACAAAATAGTCTTTTGGTTTATTCCGATTCAAGATTATGTACCCCACAATGAGATTACAGAAATATTAATACATTGCAACGGTTGTCAATAGACTCCTTATCGTGTAAAGTCAAACTTTCAACATCCAAGAAACTTGTAACTTGCCCTTTGGTTGCTACAACATCGGAAGCCAAAATCGTTTCCCTTATAGCAATTATAATCAGAATCAAATGTTAATCAATTCTTCCATTATATTTACTTGCTGAATCGATCTCTGCATTAGCATTCTAACTATCTACAATTCCAAATATAGGCATGCAGATTTAACTATTGGTATTTCTGTTCCATAACAGTCTGGTTTCAGTGGGTATTGTAAAATGTAATTTCGAATACAAGTGTTCAACTGTACAAAGTCGTGTCGTTATAAAATGAGGTGCTGTCGGCAATCAAAACACGAAACTGTTACAATCTATAGTACAACTACTGTTCTTAATGTAAGCTCATACATTGTATTGTATTAAACTGTGTTTGTAAAAAGGATTTAGGATTTCTAAATGTTAAGATGTAGATTTAGAGTATTTGTTTTATTAACTTCAGGTAAAGGTTGCCTTTTCATATACTGTGAAACGCAAGAGATAATACTAGCCAAAATGCAGGAAAACATTTTCAAACTATTCATGAAAATAAAATTACTTGACACTTCACAATTTGTGTTATTCCTTTTTAGACCCAAGTTATATCTGAGTCAGCCAAAACACAATTGCACTGAAACTCAATCTGATTTCTATCAGACAACAAGCTGTCAACCAAGAGTGGGCAGCAGATCCATCTTAGCTGGACCTTCCTCTCCCCTCGCTTCCCTTAGATAAATGATCACAATCCGGGCTTCGCTATCAAACTCCACGGATCTCCGTTAACTGGATACCTTAACAGATTTGCTGTCAGGTTTAATCAAGTTATTTGTGTCGTTGTAACTGTTTGCAAGTTTTGCAACAGTCCTTAATGGTCCATTCCCGATTTGGTCAATACCAAATGCTTACAATATTTCAGATAAAACTGTTTAATTAGGAATGCTCGATAGCCCAGTATCTTCGGTTAATCCGATATCTTCAACCGGTTTTATGTGTATCTTCTACTCATTAATCTCATTAGAGGTAATTAAGATTCATGTATCTCAGCTAATTTACTTAAGAACGATAGTTACGTCGGATTGTTGAGTCTATTTCAATAAATGCTAGTTTTAGCTCTTGATTTATTGTAAGTGTTAATGGTTTGCTTGGCTATTCAGTTAATTTTGGATTTACGGTTAATTTAGTTCTGGCGTGATAATTTGTAACTTCTAATAAATGTATTTAAATTGACCAGGAGCTATTTGGTGAGAAAATTATTGCAAACAAGTAATTTAACGTTAATGTACTCGGATTAATATTTGTAGTATTTTTGGTCAAAATATGTCATTATAAAACGATCGTAGATAATAAAAAAGATAGTAGCTATATAGAGATATACGGGTTTGCTTTATATTCAAAGCGATATGATTGGTCAGCGTTAACTAAACTGAACCAGCAGCGTAGATCCTCGATATATCAGCAAGTATTGACGAATCATCGTGTTTTTTTTTTTTATGTTTATGCGTTTTTATGTTTGTGTATTTTATTTTGTAAAATAAAACGTATGTATGTATAATGTTTTGGAAAAAAATAGCCAATAGTCAGATTGTTCAAAAAAATATTTAAAAAATGTAACCTTGCTGAGTTTCTTGCCTGTTCTTCTCAGTTGAAGGCCGACTTACGAACTGGTGGTAACTTCAGTAGCTTTGACCTTCATAAGTGCCCTACTAGGGCCTAAATTGAATAAATGGCTTTGACTTTGACTTTGACTTTGACTTCATCTGATGTAATTCCTTCGATTGTAAGGTTTATTGCAAACTCGTTAACTTTTAAACGTTTTGAGAACGAAGAACATTGTAATGATTTAAAGAAAATATCTGAAATTGTTTTTCAAAATGAAGGTGTACCTAAGCTTTACCCGTCTTATTAATAAATAAGGTCTAATAATATATCCGTCACTTTCTAATGTCATATAAACAAAAAGGGATGAGGCTATCTTAATACCTGGTTATTAAAAGACTGACTTACACCTTATTTATTAATAAGGGGGTAAGAATTTTAATGCAATCGTATCAAGATCTAATATTATAATAAAATCGAATTATTAAAACTGCATTTTAAGTTCCAATTAAAACAAATTCTAACTAAGAAATTACTTTTAGGCGCTATCCAAATAAAACAAGATTAAAAATAACACGACCAAACAGCATTTGCCAATAAATCGAAGGCGTACGGCCAGCATTAAATGCAATGCAAATGCAGCGTGTAAGCAGCCCGCGGGCACTGCCGGATTGACAGCTTGATGGATGAGATAAGCTCAGCTTAGCTCTCTGCTGATATTGGTATCCATTTGATCACGATATAAGCTTACCTAGTATTCGTTAGTATCATCGTAGTTGACTATTGGGCTGCATATGCGAGCAATTTTAAAATCTCTTAGTTTAGTTATATATGAAACTTTTTGATTGTTGTAGACTAAGAAATAATTTGCCGTCTTATGATTTGGGCACAATTTTATCGAACCATTTTTAAAGAGCCCAAGGAATGATACTAAATACAGAAGTTAACTTAATATAAGCCATTAGGTAATGCTTAACTGCCAAAATATAACACTGAAGACATTACATTTGAAAATATAATATGAGTGAGAGGATGAACGTTATATGTTATAGTGACAAAAGAAACAAATTTATGATGATTATACAAAAGCCAATAAACTCCACAAGCAATGAATTATTTAATTTTTCTCTCTTCACTAATGTCCGGGATACGGGCGTTCCCGGGATAAAAAGCCTATGTTCTTCTCCATACCATAGCCTATCTACATGCCAAATTTCATGATTATCCATTGAGTAGTTGAGGCCTGGTGGCGTATCAAATAAACAAACACACTTTCGCATTTATAATATTAAGTTAGGATAATCAGCGATATAACTTTTTATGACGACAGTGTGCTTTGATGATGATAAAATCATAAATCTCGACATTTTTATGAATTAAAAGCCTGTTATTTATATCTTAAGACCATATATAAGATCAGATTATAAATACCTCCATCCTCTAAAATAAAGAAGTAGGTAAAGATATTAAAAGATCAATGTCTACTTTGAGTAAAGCTTTAGATATTATGATAATGCCAGCACAAATAAACAAACCATATTTGAACAGTGATTTTTACAGTTATACAAATATAATCAATTGTATACAAAGTCCTCATCGTCACCCGTTTTGCAAGTTATCTTCCATCATAGTCGATTTTATTAATTTTGATTTAATATTGCATAATTGTGTCCTTTTTAATAGATATTACAACCGACATTCAATTAGTGTTAGTATCACTAATACAATAATTCTCAATACTATACCAATAAGCATCGGATCAAAAAAGCAAGCTAAGCGAATCATTAAAGACAAATAAAATAACATTTTAAATTTAACGACGTAGCATTCAGGATCTCAGATACAAAATCATCATGTGCAGTTCAAATTTTAATGAGATCGCTGAATGGTAAACGATCTTGCGAATCATGCAACTATAAAGGTTTCGATACGTTCCCTTCCAATCGAATAATCATACGCTGTTTTGCAAAGTAATTCTCTTTAACTGTGTTCCTGCTTAATATGATACTTGGTTTTATTGTGGAGTCAACAACATTTTAATATAGAACTGATATTACGATTTACAAAACGAATTTGTTTGTCGACTGCTATTAGTTGAATAGAAACAACCAGTTCAAAATTTCTATTACCCTAAACGAATATTTCAGCCTTGCTTATCTTATTTGGCCAGCCCATATTTCTCCATTATTTACATGGCTATCTCAACAGCTAGTCGTTAAGACAGATTATTTTGATAATATAAATAAAATCGATACGGCTGTTGATACTGTTATTGATTTAACTCCTTATGGATAATTGATTATAGGTATTACAAGGACTACAAAATATGAATTTAATTCAATAGATAAACAGCAGTATAAATCGGTATAAATTTTATAGCACTGCAAATATTTAATTGCTAACCAACGTGAGTTGAAACGATAAATCGATGATCATTCGATTTGTATTCTGTAATTATTATTAACGATTTCAACTACATTGTGTGGCTTGTTAATGTGATGGAAATTAAAATAACTAACCGAGAGCTAATAAACCTATGTCAAGATAAATATTTGAACAGACAATATCACTGTAGAATTATTATTAATATTCTTGATTTACATCATCAGAGATGAAACAAAATTCAAGTACTACAAAACACGAAGTAAACACAACAATAAATATAAAAGATTTTTGTGGCGTTTCGCATAGAATTTCGTATTTTTATTCAGGGGTATAGAAAAACCAGATTATAAATACGTACTTAGATATTACAAATGGATCATAAATTAGCCCAACAATCGTTCCTTGGACGACACCAATCGTGAACGAAGACCTTGATGCAGAATATCCACGAATCGACGCTTGCATAATAATTAAACCGCTACACGTGCCGAGTAATATGTGAAGTTGTATACAAACGAGCCAGACAAACAAGCAACAATGTTATTTTACAAAGTCAACAGTGTCAAACGCTTCGCTGAGATTTATAGTCCTTTAGCGTGAGACAATGAGTTCAGAGATAATTGTTTTCATTAGTTAAGTTAGCGTGACTGAACTAGATTCTATGGAATTCTGTATTCGTTTCTAAAAACTCGATCAGCTAGACAACTCTGGTACTTACAATCAGGAAAATAATTGTATATTTTTCCTTATTACGTCAACGTGTGGTATTTTTATCGATTGCTGACAGCAATTACGGAAAGTGACACGGTTGATATTCAATGTTAGTCTATTGTTTATTTTATTGAAACAATATAATACTGCGGATGATACAATAAAAAAAAACCATAAAATACAATATTGCCAATACTGTGGAAATAAGCTATAAAAAATCAATAGATTATCCTATAACTGAAAATGACATAGGACATACTGTTTTTACTGGACAATTCAAGTCCTTTTTAGGCTTTATACATATATGCTTACCAATTATAGACCTCGTTAAGGTGTTTTGACAAAGGAGATCTAGTATTATTCATAAACTCTTTCTAATTAGTGGAGGTGCAAGACGCATATAAGATTCTTGTGGAGGTGTTAACAAGTTTCATTTTCTTTATATTTAATAGGTACTCAATTTAAAAAGTAAAGATGTATGAATTATGAACATAAACTCATCAAGGAAAAGAGTAAGATTAATGAAAATCTAAATACGGAATCTCAATTGCCCTTTACTTTATTAAGGTTAGAATAATTTCAGAGCAAGGTATGAATAGAAATTAAACAATTATATTGTCTAGATCTGTATCAGCATCACAATGCTCATTATTATCTATTATTAGATGACAATAGTGAAATATATCATATTTTTTTACATCCTGTCTTGTTTTCTTGTCAATCTCACCATGCTAAGTGATGATGCGGCCGAAGGTGGTAAGCACACAAAGCCTAGAAGAACTGGCTCTCAAGTGCAGCAATCGGAACACACCGAAAGGTGCTTGGCGACAGATTTTCAACTTGAGGGTGGTAGCCAGCCAGGCGGGTACTACAAAGTACCCTACCACCGTGCTATGGTTTCCTCACGATGTTTTCCTTCACCGAAAGCTCAAGCTCATTGTAGGGTTCGAACCCGGGACCTTCGTCTTGGTATCCGACGTCACTACCACTGACTTGGTATTTTATCGTCCTCTACCTTTATTATAATGAAAAATATTATGGTCCTCCGAGCCCGACTATGTCAGGATTGTTTTCAATATCCAAGTGGAATATTGATTTGAAAACAATAAATATTATAAATAAATTAGTGCCGGTGTGTATTTGCAAAGCCGATAGGAAAAACTAGTCTGCAGTTATTTATTATAGCCATAATAGAAGTGTAAATTGTTTACATATTTATTTATAAATGTCAACGGAATGATTATGGTCAATTCATTTTATTATGTCACGTGTTGTTCTATTTATTGCGGCGACGATAAATAATTATTGTTACAAAAAGCTAGTGAAGGTACATTAAAAGTCATTAAAAGAGTTATCTATTGTTAAAACTGTATAATATCACATTAACTTGAGAACAATGGCGCCTGAAAAAATATCAAGACTTTCTTGATGTCGCTTCTACATGAACCTGAATAAAATACGAGAATAAAGATAGCGCTAGTAGTCACTGGCGATGGTGGCGCTCAACGGGAATTCGAGGAACTTTTTTGTTGGTTCGTATAAACTTCAAACTTACTTACCACGGTGACGATAGATGGCGTTGGTAGTTTTCAGTGGTGATAAACTAGAACAATATAAATGATGTTTTACCTTATAAGTTGAACAACTACCATATACATTTGCTTAAAAAATTAATATGTGTTTATTGTATTCATTATTAAACTATTTATTCGTATTTTTTTCCTGCTATTATATGATATTTACTGGAATGATTAGTTTCTTTATTAGAATAAATCCGATTAGATATCTAATTTGAAAACACCACTTTTCTAGCGATATAGGCCTACGTCCACTTTAATTTTGCCAGTAAGTTTACGGCTATGAAGTTTGCTACCAATGCTTGCTTCAGATGTTAACTTAAATCCTCGCAAACCTGGCTTGCCTGGCTACACATTTAAAATCTAACCAACATAATAATATATTTTTTCAAAATGAAATGCATAGCCAAGGAAAATAAAAAAGGAGAATGTCCATATTATTACAAAACCAATGCTAAAGCATCTTTTAAATATTTATTCAGATATATTTTTTTTTTGTCAAAACTCAGTAGCACTCAGTCGGCAGCACTCGAGTGCCCAGGCCAGTAGATTATGAATCACTATTTGCCTACCTACGCTAACCAATTAGTGCAGTTATTTAATCAAATTATTAAAATATCCAGTTGGCTTTCATATGAAATATAAACTAGCTCCCTATAAAAAAGGCAAACATCATATCACCCTGGCAACACTACCATACACTTTCTAATAAAATAGTTGAAAAAATCTTATAAGAAACCAGCAGCTGTCTCAAAACTATTAGGGGTTGAACATCCCCTTCTTAAAAAAATCGATGGGCGTCACCTAATACCATCATAGTGGGGTGGCAACCCCACGGGTCACTCACTATGACATCGGCAGAAGGGCTAGTATCCAGTGTTCGTTATTCAAAAAAAGAAATAGCATTTTTAGGTTCACGCAAGTTGTAAAATTTAAGGGTGCCGAAGTAAAGTGAGTTTTTTTTGTAAAGTGACAATTAGATTAATTGGTTGGTAATTTGGTAGCTTAAATTTGTGTGGTTGCTATATTAGGGTAATTTAAGCGTACAGTAAACTGTTTTTTTTTCTTAATCGTTCGATTTTTTAATTTTGTTTGTTTTAATTGAGCAAATAGTTTACATATATGTTTTTTTTTACCAGTGTATCCATTTCAATGAGTAATAATTGCACTCAAATATATTTTATTATAATTTATCATAACTTATTATGGGCAGTATTCATTATAATAATTATGACATCGCATGGTGACACATAACGGCATATTCATTTGTGTTACGACTTGTTTTGACTTCCTTATCATATGGATTATTTATAGGGATGTGCTTCATAATTTATTCAGTAACAAAATACGTTAGTTTTTATATTTTTACTATGCTCGTGCAAGGAGTTTTAGTTGGTTATGTACTATGATTAGGCTTAGAACTTTTTCTTATAGGTAGAATCGTAATCAGACTATTAATAAGTAAATGTCTATTTGTCTTCTATATGTGTTTTTAATTATTGTTGAGTGATACTAAATACCTGTAATTAATACCTAATCATTAGGATCTCTAATGAGAAATAAAAGCTAACTGAATATCGCGAACGGATTTGAGAGCTTACTCGCCGAATTGTCTGCGTACATCACGTGGCATGCAAGGTTCCATACCACCACCTTCTTTCCGAAAAAATACTGCTTTAGTTGCAAGTTCATTTATTTTTAGTTTAGTAAATTAGTTTTTAAACTAGCACAACACTAGTGAATAATTGATAATTCCGCCCATTCACTGTCATTGCCCACGTGGAATACACAATTAATAGTAAATGTTTATTATGCACATTGCACACATTGTATGCAAGTAGGTATATCACTTTAAAAACATATACTAACTAGCCTTCTGCGCGCTATTTCTCTTGTCATCGATACTAATTTCTTTTCGGGTTAAAATTACGTATAATTTTCATCTATTAGGTTTATTTCTAAGAATGTTTTAGCAACCCTAATTATTGCTATCATTTTCTTTTGACCAATCTATTTTGATACTGTGACACTGGCAATATAGTTTCTTTTTTTTTTCTCAAGTGGTGTTTCATACAGAGTTATCTCTGTTATAAATCTTGAAATAATATGAATTTTATTAAAGTATGCTCTTTCAATTCTTTATAATCTTTCTTCTTATTTAATGTACATAATAAAATATAATGCAGGTGAAATCTCATTTGACTTTTAAAAGAAAAGGTGTTCAGTTATTCAAATTGATAAATTCCATATTTTTATGATGCAATAATATCTCGCTGTTTTGATGCCTTTAATCTTGTGAGGAATTTATTTTAACAAAAAATAGAGTGATATTATTTTAATTCGCAACTCAAATGTCTAATCAATCATACGATAAAATAATAAAAACAGAAACGTTGAATCTAAAAATAACTACACATTTTTTATCGAAACCTTAATACAATGTTCGTAATGCTGAATTACTTTTACTATAAGACGAACACTAAAATCGAAAAAAAAAATCTAAAAAAAAAACAGTTTTTATGATTTAATCAATTATAATATTGCCATGGTAATGATGGGGCCGAAAGAAAGCAAATCCTGGCAGAACATTTACTTTCATGTTCAGCTGCCGAGTCACACCGATAGACGCCCGGGTGACAGATTTTCAAAATTTATTTTCTATGAGTTCTCTGAAGAGAACTACTCTACTACTAACTCTAGGAAATATCATAGTAGGATTCACAATCACGACCTTGGTGGCATTTGACCTAATCTGTGCTCATTGTTTACAAAAAATCCGATCGCGAAAAGAATAGCGAAGAAAATTTGGCTATCTATTGAAAAGTTGCACTGTATAGCTTCAAGTTATATATAAGCTCTGTAATTGTTTTCAATCAACTTTATTTCTTTATCCATAAATTTTTTAGCTAAATAAGCATAGTCACTAAGACCCACTTGCGTTAACTAGGGGTTTCAATTTTAAACATTTAACCCGAAGCTACATAATCCAAAAGCTGTGTCAAAACTGTGACGCAAGCCTTAGTTAATCTAAACTCACGATCGGAGAATATCAGTAGGTATGTATTACACACCCAAAAGTAAATTCGTATGGTAGCCAATGGCCCCCGTTATTACTTGGGGGCCCCAACAAAGGCCGTGGGACGGGACCAAACATTTTGGGGTAAAAACGGACAAATGTTGGAATAGGGCGGGGGTCGGTCAAGTGGAAAATTGGCTTTTTTTAATAAACCCTGTATGTTTTATAAAGGATATTTGATTGATTGGTTTCTTATTTGGATTGTTATCGCCTTATCTGTGGAAACTACGAGTGGAGTTTACTTGGGACCATTTAGATTACGATAAGAAATATCCCATTTAACTTTGAAGGGTTAACTTTTTAGTCTTCCTTTCCTTTAGCGATTACTCTTACAATATCAAATAAAATAGATTATACTAATGTAATAAATAGAAAAAAGTTTTTAATACAAGCTTTTTATGGTGACTGTTTCTTTCGTTGTCTGTACTTGCATTGTCATCCAATATACTAATGTATACCAAATATCAGCTCAATCGGACACTGGGAAGTTGGTCAAAATTAACATGCAAGATTCGATTACAGACACCGGACAGGTGAACCTAAGTAAAAGCTTGTAAAGGAGTTATAATTGTAAACTCCTGATGCTTTTACGCTCGTGGTGTAGCATGATTAGCCGTTCTTAATCGATCGGCAAAGTTACTACCACCGTCGTGGTCGGTACCTGGATGGGTGACCGCCTAGTGGTATTTCAAATCGAGCGTTTCCGTGCTTCGGAAGGCACGTAAAGCCGTTGGTCCCGGTTATCACTTAATTGTGATAGTCGTTAAGCTAGTTGGATGCCTCCTAGGCGGCTTGAAAAATTCCAACAGTAGGTTGACCACTAGCCTACCTCCACCGATCCGCAGTGGGCACGCGTGGTGGAGTATTGCCCATTCCCTTTCACCTTCATTCGTGAAAGGAGGCCTGTGCTCGGCAGTGGGACATTATAGGCTGATGATGATGATGATGATGATGCTTTTATGTCACCATCAGTCGTACAATGAATCATACTGATAGCCTATTGCATGAATAGTCTGATTCCAGTATCACAGGTAAAATCTATTTATAAAAAATATGCATAGCCTAAACGAAACACATTTTAATAGATACTAAAAAAGCTTAAAAACACAATAGTGCAAATTAAGCCAATAAATCACTCGAGAAATCAATAACCGTATTGATCCCCACCATCGGGTCCTGACTCCCAATTTCATCCATCGTTCTGGTACCCGAAATCATTGTCATCATTGTATAAGAAATCCAAAATTTGCATTGAAATACCCATATTTGCATATTGGGTTACAGATTTTTATTTTTGCATAACAAAAATGATCTATTGTTACGAAAGATTTACCTGGGTACCCCTTTGTAATGCGCAAACTGCGATGTAGTTTTTCAGTATACGATAATAATAATAAACAATTCTTTTGGTATCGGTGAATAAATTAGTTGCACACCTTTTTGAATAGTTTTAGAACGTCACTGACAATAATAAACGTAAGTAGGTATTTTCTGTTTTATTACACTCGACTGGTAACACTAACCATGAAATAAATATGGCCGTTTGACAGTTAAAAATACAAATAGATGCAATTTATAAATAACTATATTTTTAAATACTTATAAGCTAATTCTTCAAAAAATAAAAACATCTAACCCTAAAACGCAAGCAAAGGTCGACGCGATCCATGCGAGCGTTCAACAATCGATCTTCGGTTCCTTTTCTCGATTCATCCGAACCCTTCGAGATGCTAACGAACTCATACAAAACCGTATGCAAATATAAATCATGTAGTCACCAAATTACAATGCTGCATTGAAATTTTTACTCAGGTACGATGTACCTCTGTCACAATGATTTGTTAAAAAATGATTTCACATTATTGTTGGCTGCCAGCCCGCTAGGGTTTGAGAGTAATCTATTTAATATGCGTGTGAACATTATTGTTATTCAAGAAAGTTTTTTTCTAACATTACTTTGTTACATTAATACCTACAATTTTGCAGTACTTTTTGCAATTCGTGCTAATTTATTCGTTTAACAAGCAATACCTAACGGTTTTTCTATCACGTTAGATTTTGCATACCTAGTGAATGAATAAACAGTTTGCATTATAATAAATGTTTTATTTTTAGATCAATTGCGGTAGTTCCATTACAAACACGCTACTACTGTACCTGAATGAATTAAACTACTGTTCTAAAAATATACTAATTAGGAATGAAAATGTATGTAAGTTGTACTGTACTTATTGCATAGTACTGAATTGTTATTTTTTTCCGTAGGAATTCAAACTCAAAGCTCATATTATTAAAGTTTAAGTCCTGATAAGGTTCTTAAGTTACGTTACAAATGACTCTAATTACGGTTTCTAAAATATTAACTAAGAAGAAGGCAAGAAACAAAGCAATGTTGATTAATCTTATTTAACTCATTACTTTATTTTTTACGGTAAATAATTATTTCATTATTTCTTAAGGGGTTTTTTAAAATAGCCTTACTTACCTCGATCGAAGTCAAATTAGTAAATTTATTGCGTGGTGTGATAAAAAGAAAACGTTTGCGACATAACAAATTAATATAATAGAAATGAGCGTGTAATAATACACCGAAGATAAGTTCAAAGGTAAAGGTTCCCACTATCGATTTTAATATAAATTATTGTCTAAGAAACTCCAATAAATCATCCCAGCCCATATTGCATTGTACAAACCCATCGCAACGGATTCACTTTCTACGCAGGTGTCTAACCGACTCAAGACTTCCTGCCCCAATATTAAAGGGTTAACTGACAATGTCGACAACAAAAAAGGTCTAAACATCCCTTTGTTAAAATCTCAGGTGACGCAAAAGCTGTTGTTAGTTTTTTCTTCGATGGGTTAACACAGGTTGCGGTGAAAGTGATTCGGGTTATTTTTTTGCCATCGGCGTTTTAGGGTTGAGTGAAATTACAAAATCTGATACATTTTTTTTATTCGAGCATGATTTCTATATCGTAAGATTCTTGTTATTAATCAGAATTTAATCCTTTTTTTAGGAATGGTCATACATTTAAAATTACTATTTTATTGAACACATTTATTTGTGTAATTACGTGTGGTAACATTAAGTAGTTTTTGCTTGTACTTCAAATGAGATAGTAATTTTTGTAACTGGATTGTAAACATGAAATGTAATTAATTTCACAAAAAACAAATGACAGTTACAGAAACGCAGCAATTTAAAAAAAAGAAAACGTTTCCATAGATAACATAAACGATTAAACATTAATTGACGTTAACATAAAATAACATCAATGACTATAAAATTGTCACTTAGCGTTGCATTGTATAAATGTCGATACTTAGTTTACAAATGTATCCATTTAATTTACCATAGACCTTTAAAAAAATACCAAAAAAAAATATGAAAAACAAGCCAGTAAATTTGAAATTTTAGAATGTATGCCTAATTTTTTATTTAAAAAAAATTGAAACTTAGTCTAGTATTCCAGCCAGCTCCTTTGGCCAGCTCCTTTGGCCAGCTCATTCTAAAGACGTCAAAAGTCACAACCCAATATAAATCGACATAAAGAAGGTAGAAATTGATGCCTGGATGTGAAAGGCACAGAATTGAATTCTTTTGGGAACTTTGAGAGAAGCAAACATAATTTGATGATGTTCATGATAAAAAGGTGACCATACTGTATTAAAATTAATTATACAGTATGTTTAGTTAGTAGAATTAAATTGTACCCTAAGTTAAAAATAGTAAAACAAGGTTAGTCACGGCATGTGTCCAACAGTCGGTATTTTATGCCGTCTAATAGCGTAATGCTTGTAGTTTTTGCAAAATGTTCGTGGATGTAGTCCATGTGATGTAGCGAAATTGAGTATAAATATTTAAAAGATAAATTAAGTTAAACAGATGTACACACGTTAAACTTGTAATACCTCTTTTTGCTTCGAGGTTGAGAGGTTGGATACCCTGACTGACGGACAAACATTTTTGTGCATGTACTAATGACTATTCTGAGTCTGAACGAGTGTATTAATAAAACATATATTAATTTGTAGTAGGCTAAGGTATTTGGTTTTTATCATAGATGATTTTTATAGTACCTACATACTCTGCAAAAAAGCTAATAAGAGCGTGTTAAAATGATCAATTACGAATTTAATAAAGTTCAAATTTGAAATTCATAACATGAAACTTTTTTTTTTCGATTCGTTAAAACTTCTTACAATGTAAACTACTGTAATTCTCTATTTTGACTTTTACCTTAATTTAAGTACCACATTTGACCTTTAAACATAATTTTCTAGTGAAACGGTTCCAACTGCGCTCAATAGCCGCCTCCATTAACCTTACATCTCATCGACGGTAATATTTTGAACTTTTTACGTGTTTCTGTCAACAAGCTAGTCTCGATTACATCGACTGTCAGCGACAAAACGAAGTCCGCGTGTCGCGTCGCGGAATCATCGTGTTTTTACGCAATGTGTACGCGGCCAATTACCAATAAAGATGTATTTTTCTGTTATTTATTATTTGTAATTTTTGTAGGTTTTACGATTAAATGCTGAAAGTGGTATATTTACCAAAATCTCTGTATTTTATAATTAATATTAAACTAAAATAAACTTCGTATTTTTGGACACTTGAAATGATTTTACTGGTATATCTAATGTCATAAGTTTATTTATTCGCATATTAATTATTTCGTTTATGTACTAAAATATTTAATATATTTTCTCCTCTCCGGGCGGAAAGCGTCAACTTTTGTCCCGCTGCGCTAAACGAAAATGCCGCTTTTCGCCTCAGTCGAGGGGAAAAATAGTATACACACCTTGGGCAGGAAATAAGAAAGCCTCAGATCACATGTAATTGTTTGCCGACGCGAAGCCGAGATCGACAAACATGACACACCTAACTTTCCTGCCCTAGGTGAGTAATATACTATTCTTCCGTTAACTATTAACACTGATTTAAACTTATCCAAATTTTGATGCAGTTTCCATACTTACCAGGATTCCTTGAAAAAGTTTTACAAGCTTTTATTTAACTTGCAATGTATGTACATGTAACTTTGTTTGTTCGGGTGGAATCTTGCAAGTCGAACTTCACCCACTTCAAATGGTTTGGTACTTCAAAAATATTTGGTATTTTGATACAACTTACAGAGTTAGTATCCCACCGAATTATATAGTCTATTTAAAATTTTAACTATGGAACACACCACGTCACTGCCGCAGACGGACGTGCTTAGTTTTTTTTAAATTCACATTGACCGTTTATACACTCGCAAGACCGCAGTTTTTTTTCTTTATTATGTTAGATTTGTTATAGCCGACTGCCTAACCAAATATAGAACTATTTTTAAATTTATTCCCACCCTAGGGAGGGAAGCAATTACTATGAGTCTTTCCCGCCCAAAGGTGGGAAGTAGCATCTTCCACCCGCTACTCGGATAAAATAAACACTACTCCGAGTATGAGAAATGAAAACTTATTATCATTGCTGTAACTTATTAGTGTAAAGTCAGGGACAACACGCAGTCACGGGCATAAACAAAACAGAATAAATGTTTCCATTGTTATTTGTTTAGTTAAAAAAAAGCTTAAACTTAATTTAGAGCTAAGGGAAACAAAATACCACGGTAAGGTCAAAGTTATTATGTCAACACCTCCCATCGTTTTAATTGGACTAATGGTGGATTATAGAGTAGTTTTGTACTCAGTTTTTTGTTACTTTCTGTACTTAAAATAGGTACTATAGAAACAGAGTTATTTTTCAACCCTTTTTCATTGAATCTCATAGACTTGTAATATCACCAAACGAGGAGAGAAAATATTTTTTTACACGACTTAGTCGGCAAACAAGCATACGACCGGCCTGATGGTAAGCGGTTACCGTAGCCCTATGAACGCTTGTGATGCCACGGGTGTTGTATCACAAGACACTTGCAAGTTGCAAAACACAAGGTATCACTCACGCGTTACCGACCCTTCCACCCTCCCCAATAAGCTCTGGCGACCTTACTCACGCGCAGGAACACAACATAAAGTTATTTGGCTGCGGTATTCTGTAAGGTGGAGGCACAGATTACTAAATAGTTGTGGAGGTACTTCCCCAGTCGAGCTGCTCTTTGAGCAAAAAACGCTACGCTCTATTTCTATTTAAACACACCCACATAATCAATTGTGGATTGCGATAAGGTCGTAGTTTCATAATAACCCCTTGATAAAGTATATTATAATAATACTGGTATCAAAAACACATTTCAATGATATACAACACCGTAAATGCACTTAATTTTTTTTCCATCTATAAATGTGCTAATGTAATACAAATTTAGTGTATAATACACTAATAACTTCCCATAATTCCGTTGAATGTATTACAAGGTATGAGTTTTAATTAGTTTTTAACTTACTAATGAATAACCCGTAATTACCTATATACAGGGCGTTGCAACAAGTCAATTATTTTCGTATAATTTCGTAATATTTTTGAACAAGTATAAATGCCAGTGGTGAAAGCGTATTTCCAATTTAATTGGAGACATCGTTTTTTAATGATCCATTTTTTAAAACAAAGAAATTGTTCGCGGTCTTGACACTTAAAATTCCTTGAGTTAATTAATAAATTCTGCGGTCACATTTCAGATTTTTTGTGTAAAATTCTTTCCTATTATAAATAAAGGGTGCCGAAGGTTTTTGCATGGTCGGCAACGTTTAGTGATGCAAGCGATTGTAGGTAACGGTTTGCTACCTAAGTAGTTACAAAAATACGGATTTATTTGAAATTTGGGATATAGAATATAGATACAGGAATAAAACATGTTTAATTTCCCGAACGAACCACATCGCCGGGCAGGAGCAATTATTGCTATGTTAATTATGTTTCTTATTTCTAGGTACACAAAGCCAAGCATCTATTGGTGTGTTCCAACAGCTGCACTTGAGAGCCAGTTCCTTCTAGGCTTTGATTGCTTACCATCTTCGGTCACATCATTACTTACCATAGTGAGATTGTGGTTAAACACAGGCCTATACAGGGTGTTGTTTTGGTCGGCGACAAGCGACCCAGGAGCGGTAGTACAAAATATATATTCCCCAAAAATGGACTTAATTTCATTAAATACTGTAAATATGTTGAGAAATACCTTATTCAATTTGAAATAAAATTACCGCAAAGTATGGTTACTAGGCACGTGCACAGACTAGAGCTAGGCGCAAGCCGCCATCGCCCCACCCCTTTATTCCCTCGTACTCCCGTTGAGTATTATGTCTACACTTTAGCTTATTACATGATTTTCAAAATTTTAATATTTTTATTATTTAAAAAAAAAGTATTTTTTTAATATTTTTTTTAGCACCAGTATCATTTGTATTATCGACCCTGAGTCGCTTGTCGCTGACCAAAACAACGACCTGTATAAAATAAAAAATCGCCTTGTATGTCACTATCATGTACTCATCATCTTCATTTAATGAGACCATTTTTTTGGACAGACTACACTCTCTCAAATTATAAAACCTGGGTTTTTTACTGATATAATAATAATGTAACTAGTATTAAAGCCTTCCGCTACCATACCAGTTAAACGGCTTTAGGCAATCCACAAATAATTCATCACCATCACAGTCTTATACCAAATAACACCCAACAATAACTTCCTTAGACAGCCGCAGGGTAGCGGCACCAATTACGGCCACTCTCAATTTATCTAAAGAATAAACAACGCACACTGTGTGGCCGTTTTTGCCATTGTGCCGATAATTTATAATTGTATTGCATTTATTGATTGTGTATTCTTGCATACGCTACATAGCGGGATTCCTTGTTTGGTTAGCAAATGAACAAACGGTATTCACTTATAAAAAAAAAGTTACATTCAATATTTAAAAAAGCTTCCCTTATTTACTCACACGTACGTCTAACTCCTAAGAATTATAATTCCCTATAATTATACGCTTAGAAAACTATATAGGGCCATTAAAAAACAGATGTCGACCGCTCGCTTGAAACAAATTTATCGACATTTGTCGTATTCAAACGGCGAAAATAAAACACAATAGTATTAAATGTCAGAGGTGCAGTGGACTTGTTAGTCCGCGAGTAACTTTTTAGATAGACAGGAGGCCCTTAAAGTGGACAGATAGAAGGACATATTACGGGTAATACTTTGAATGGAAATTGCGATATAATTAATGTGCAAGTTGTGCCTCTGGGGTGCCAGTGACAGGTGCACTCGCCCTATTGCTAAGCAACACTAAATTATCTCGGCAAAACGCTAAACTTGATTTGTGTGATAAAAGTATTCAATTAATTAATTGAAATACATACTGATTATCATTTGGAATCAATAAATTGTTGTAACAACGTTTGGAAACTATAATTAGGCATTATTTGCAAAGCCATATCCATTATTATGTATAGCGCTGTCTTTTTATGTTAAACTCTTTCACGCATGTCAAAGTTTCTTTAGAAAAGGTATAAAAATTTATAAAATTATTGGTAAAAACACTTAGGGAAACTTGTGACTCCGCTGTGACATTAGTACAAAGGTAATACATTCACGAAACAAAACCCTATACAGTCCCAATCCATTACGATATTGAAAAACCTGTTCATATAACAGTACAGAAATACCCAGACGTAACAAATCGCGATCGCATCGCAATCGTGCCAAAATCGTAAACATGTCGTTAAATGCCGATCGAATAACGAATATTGTCGAAAACTTACGATCTTGGCAACTCGGGTGCAATATCGGAGAAAATGTTGCAATTTCTTATTGATTGTTGTAAAATGTTTATGTGTTGTCTAGCAATTTGAGTTTAGCGTCGTAAGTCGCCGTTTTATTTGAGTCGTATTGTAGTTTTATGGCAAAGGCAGTGATATATTCAGCCAAATTGCTTTTTAATAAAAATGTTTCAGTACGTTGTAAGTATTAGTTAAATATTCTTATGATCGTTTTGTAATTTTTTATGAATAATTTTCTAGAAGTTCTATGATGATAATTCCAAAGAGATATCCATCTAATCCTTACCAATGTTATAAATGCGAATGTGAGTTTGTATGTTTGTTTGTTATGCTTTCACGCCGTACCTACTCAACCGATCATCATGTTTGGTATGCAGATAGCCTATGGTACGGGAAAGAACTTAGGCTCTTTATTATCCTGACAACCTGGGTGAAACTGATAGACAGATCCGTGGATCTGAGGGTTTGATCGTAGTGCACGCACTACGATCAAACCCCATTTTGCACACAGATTCCTTGAATAAGGTAGGCTAGATAGGGTCTTTCAAAATGGAAATTGCAAATGAACCCTTGAGGCCGAAAGCTAGTAAGCATAAGAAGGTTACTGAAAAAACAGGGGCCCAAGTCAGACCACTGAAAGTTCATTGGAACACAATTGCAATAGCAGACTTGGATTTCTGATCTTTTTTAGCTAAAATAAATTATTATGACCAAGATAATATTGGTATGGTAGAGTAGAAGAAAATATGAACAAAAATAAACAATACCTAATAATGCCGTGTGCATCGCCGTATCCATACTCAAGTTCAACAGCATTACAAATAACCAGTCATAGTTTTTAATTAATGAATAATGTTGTTCTTTTATCATTCTTTACATCTCTGAAGGATTTTGTTCCACTTCAAAATGCATAGTCCGAATTATATTAGTGCTTTTCATAGGTTTATTGACCGAGCGAACGGAGTGTCTCCGTTTCAGCTTGGATAGAAATGCTTTCGTATGTCCAGACCGGCTGTTCCCATCTACAGGTCGCATTTCTCAACCGATTCTCGTGCAATTTGGTGAGCCGGTTCGGTTTTTATTAGTCGAGTCATTAAAAAAAATTAATCGACGAAAAAATTACATATAATTATCGAGACTCGCGAGGTCTCACAGAACCCCTAGTTTTTAATCGAATTAGATACACAGAAAGAGATCATGACCAAGTAGGTACAGTAGTACCCAATTAATATGGCTTACCGATGTACCTGCGCAGAAGATACATTTTCAAAGCGCGGGCAACGCTATTGGCCGACAGCTGCCGCCATGTTAGCGCGTGCCGTGCGGAGGGGCATGACTTGCGAGTGAGACGGAACTAACAGCTGCACTGTATTATGAACTTTATAGTGATCTTAGGTTGCATTCTTTCGTTAGTCTTCGGAGCCATACTTTCTTTTCTTTGCGAACGAAGATTCACGACGCGCCACATAAGTTGGGTAATACTGTACTCAAGTTAATTTGCATGATAGAGTTCCGTCAGATATAGAAGTCGCTCGTAAAGACGTCAAATATAATGATAAAGGTAGTGTGTTGGAATCCTTAAATCAAGAAGAAGTGTAAAGAGATTTCTGCAGGGCCAGCAACGCGCCAGTGATACCCCTGGTGTTGCAAGTAGGCGGGCCGTATGCTTGTTTGCCACAATAGTGGTATAACAATATACCACGGCGGTAAGGTGAAAGGTACTTTGTAGGAGCCACCAGGGTGACTACAAAAGGAGGTTAATCAGTGTGTTTCAGCAGTAGTATTTGAGAGTCAGTTCTAGCCTCCTCTAGGCTCTGTTTTCCACCTTTATTCACATTTATATACCACGGTGAGACTGGTCAAACAAGCCTATCTATATAGGAGAAAACTAAATGTAAACGTAATGGTGGGTCCATGCTATGCGAACCGATCACGAGCTGTTCGGTCGTTGCTCGCGATGTCAAGTGTGGATCGAGCCTACAACGATCGCGATACGAATCCCTGTGTTCGTAAAAAAACTGACAATCGCACTGAATTTTTTTTTATTTAACAGTAACACAAAATTTGACGACCAATATCCTAAAGTGAATTGCGAACTAAAACTTACCAGTAACAAAACTAGTTTTGGTTCATTACTAAATTATTTGATTAAATGTAACTAAAGTTAGTTTCCCGACAACAAAACGTCAACTTACATAACTAGTTTTGAAGAACCTTTTTTTCAGTTCTTTTTATGTTCTTTGTTCTGTTCTTTTTATTGCCGGCTCTTCTCAGCAAAATCAACCTTCCGAACCGTGCATTAGAGCATTAGAGTATTAGAGTTTGACTATTCATAAGTGCCTGTGAAGGCCTATTTGAATGAATAAATTATTTCATTTCATTTCATTTCAGTGCGGGCGGAGCGCAGCGTTCGAGGCACGCAAGTCCGTCCTCGCTACGCGAACAACGAACGAATCCGTCTTTTGTGGCTCGGCTCGTGCTCGCTTCACGTAGCATGGACGCACCCATAGTTATTCAACAATTTAGCATAAAAAGTATACATTCTACGATAGACTAGGACACATAAAATTGAATATTACCTAAGAACAGAAAGATAACGGTTACGTACGTAGATATGGTTTGGCTATTAAACCTATGCGCCCCTAATAATTCTAAAGTCACAAGCAGTCTAGACTCCCATCGATTAGAAATAAAAGGTAAAAAGTTTTACAAATCCGGTATTAGGCTAAAGTTCGGTATTATGCGGTCCCCTATTACCGTTTATTCGACATTTTAGGGATAAATTTCGGTTTGGATCGGACGTCCTGTCCAGACGATTGTAGATACAGAGACAGGCTTTGTGTACTTAGCAGGACATGTTGGCTATTGTAATTTTGAGTACTAGGTACGCTTTGGGCCCTAGGTTTTTGTTGTTCCTATATACTCAATCTACCGAATACATGATGACAACTGCGGAGACGAGGCTGAATTTGTCATCATAAGTCAAAAACTATAAATATAAAAGAAAATAAAAACCTGCTTAGGAATGTACAAATGAAGTTCTTTTTTTTTTTTTTTTTTTTTTTTTTTTTTATACCACTAAGGTGGCAAACAAGCATACGGCCCGCCTGATGGTAAGCAGTTACCGTAGCCTATGGACGCTTGCAACACCAGGGGCATCACTTGCGCGTTCTTTCAAATAATACCACAGTTAAACCTGTAGCTCTACTCTGAAATGTCGGTCCCCTGTCGGCCCCTTTTACAAAGAAACTAATAATGTTTTTAGAAATTTGGGAAAGCAATATTTATAACTATTCCAAATTTCAAATCAATAGCATTAGTGGTTGCTGAAATATACCGCTGTGACAGATGAACAGACGGACGGAGTGGCACCACAAGGGTTCCTTTTTACCTTTTTGGTTCGGAACTTTAAAAAGTCCTTTTTCTAAACCTTTTAAGTATATTAGTAACGAATTAGCTGAGTCTTTAGTATTGTATCACAGCGTGTTTACTGCGGCCTCAGTTTGAGTTAAATTTTTTGTGTGCTGTTAACTTTATGTGTGTGGAACTCTTCTGAGTCAGATTGCATATAATATAAAAGGAGCGAATTATATCTGCTTTCTGGACCAAATTCTTATTTCAAATCACCTGACGTCACACCCTGAAGGGAGTCAACGATAGTTATAATGATTTATTTTTAAATGAGTTTCAGTTTAAGTTACCAACATAGACTAGGATTTCGCTACGCTAAAAAGATCTTTGGTTACAAACATAAATCTTATAGGTATCTTACGTAGATGCTCAGTTTGCATAAGGAACTAACTAGCCCGATTACGTTCAGAATAAACCAATGCGGACTTTATCAATCATTACATTACATAGTAGTCATATAATCCAGCTTACATTAGTTCCGTGTGCATGCATATCTAGCTCTTAATGCATAAGCATAGTGGTGAAACTCGCGTACACACACGGTTTTACATAATAAATATCGCCTGCCTGCACACCATGCCACAAATCTCGAGAAATACACAAATCACGAAGTATTATACTACTGATTTACATATCACATGAACGCTCACAAAGCATACGCAGCTAAATGTATCCTTGACACGATAGCACAACACTGAGGTGCGTTTAAATCGGGAAAGCTAACTGGCTCATAGTACATTTTCAATATATTAAATATATCGTGGGATCGATTCCCACACAGGACGTCTGTATGTCCTGAGTCTGGGTGTAATTATGCATATTAAGTATGTATTTACAAACAAAAGTAGTAATATGTATTATCGGGGGGCACGGCAGTGCCCCCGCCG
This sequence comes from Polyploca ridens, assembly GCA_951394255.1. Classification (NCBI taxonomy): domain Eukaryota; kingdom Metazoa; phylum Arthropoda; class Insecta; order Lepidoptera; family Drepanidae; genus Polyploca; species Polyploca ridens. The sequence goes on along the minus strand of OX596256.1, from coordinate 3,570,150 downwards.
AGTCGAGCGCGAAGCAAATACTGCCGTACCATCCTTTACTGGAACCATTTCGCCGCATTTTCAGGCCCCTATTTGAGAACCTCTGGATAAGACCCGAACGCAGAAATTTTCGTCATCCAGTAAGCTATAATCACATACTGAAAATCCAAAATTTCAAGTCTGTAGGTCATTTAGTTCCGAAGTTAAGCGAAAGCAAAGTTTCGCATTTATGACACTCACTCACTCACTCACTCACTCATGATCATCAAAATAGAACTAGTACTTCCCATACACTCAGAGAGCTGAAATTTGGTACAGAGTTAGGGTTTAATGACCACGTAAAGGGAAAACTATAAAAACTAGGATAATCGAAGATCTGGAGTACCTGGTGACCCTGATTAGAAAACACAAGAGCCCAACCAAACTATTAGAGATCGACATACCGCCTTTACAAAAAATATTCAACTTGGTGGGCCGCTTCATTTTCTACAAAAAGAAGTGAAATCCCATCAAAAACATTCTGTAAAAAACTAGCCAAGTCTCGATGGAGCTGCTTGTTTATCTCTAAAAAGTAATGAAATCTAGACAAAGTCGTGCCAAGTCTAAGGTTCCTTACTGCGATTTCTTTATTATTATAGTTAATGTTGTGTGATTTGGCCGTTGAAGGGAACACAAGGGTACAAAACCAGGTGTTCCATGACACCATTGCACCAATCTGTACTTGTACCCACTAACGTATAAAGAATGTTCAACGGCCAAGTCACACAACATTAACTATAATAATAAAGAAATCGCAGTAAGGAACCTTAGACTTGGCACGACTTTGTCTAGATTTCATTACTTTTTAGAGATAAACAAGCAGCTCCATCGAGACTTGGCTAGTTTTTTACAGAATGTTTTTGATGGGATATCAGTTATCTGGTTTCCATAGTACAAGCTCTGCAAGCTCTGCTTAGTTTGGGATCAGTGAACGTGTGTGAGGAATGTCCCAGGATATTTATTTATTTATTTATACATGCTATCTCGTAGATTCAAACTTAGAAATTAGCATTTATTTCCGAAAATAAATACAATGTATGTGTTTCAAAACGTACAGATGCTACGGGCTACGAGTGCTACGAAGATCTTTATTATTCACAAATCCACATAATGATGTTCTTCTTAGTATTTGATAATTCACCTTATTTCAAAATACTTAACAACGTTCAAAGAGCAATAAAAAATCTATGAGTGTAAATTGAATTATTTACAAGCATACTATTAACTCCTTAGTGCAAAAAGCTTACCCATACAACTTGCTCAAGTCAAGTAGCTCAGTAACTCATACACCTACTTGAATAGGTAAACGCGTGTAAACGGGGCACGTATGTACAAACCGAATACTTAAACGAACGTCAACGTTTAACCACTGACTTCCGTGCGAGACGTTCATAAAAAGCTATTACCGCCCATAGGATATGAATGTGCTTAACGTTGGAACAGTCATGTATGTGCTTATGCATGCAAAGTGAATAGATACTGCTTACCTTTGAAGAATAATAAAAATTATGTAGAGCAACATTCGAACCGTTGTATTTGTAATTTTAGTGGCTAAGGCAACGATAGCTCAGTGGCAGTGATGTCGGATGCCGAGATGAAGGTCCGGGACCGTTTGAATCTTACAATCAGCTTGAGTGAAATTATCCGGGAAAAAATCGGAAGGAAACCATAGCGTGGTGGTAGAGTTCTTTGTAGTACCCCCCTGGCTGGCTACCAGTATCTACTGGTGTGTTGCGCCGGCTGCACTTAAGAGCTAAATTCACTTCAAGGCTTTATGTGCTTACCATCTGCGACCACATCATCACTAACCATGATGAGATTCATAATGAAGAATGAGATGGATTAAAAAGCATCTTTCAGATAGGCGGTAAACGTGCATACACTAAAACTATGTATTGCTTCCTCTGAAATTTGATAAATGACTTATATCAAAACTGTATATAAAAAAAAACAAGAATATAATAGGTATTTAACAAAATTATGTCAGAGTTTTTATTTCCGTAAAAACAGGATATCAAGAACTTACAATACCTAATAATTGTAGTTTAAACCGTACTTCTATGAAGGTAAAGATACTGAAACGAAACTAAAATAGTATATCTACCTACGTCACCTAACAAATGTAAGAAAAATAACATGTGCGGCAACACCCAAGGGTACTATATCGCGAAAATCACTCATACATACACAAATAAACAAGATTGCTGTATACATACAAGGAAATTCGCAAGAGTATGCGTGATCTAAGCCTTTATTTACGCGTGTGTGCGTAATTTCTTTACGGCTGATCTGAATTTTCACATGTGTACGCGTTCTTTCGCGCACACATTGACAACCCTTTTATTAAGGCGCAGTTTGATGGTACACGCTATTCGGAATCATTTTGGGTCGCCAATCACATCTACGGAAGTGGCAATCGGAATTGGTTGTCGAGTTACTCATGTCTTCTTCGGTTATTGAGTTATAAGGGTAACTTAAGGCTGACATGGGGGTCATGGGTTTTAAAAACTAGAATATGGTTCTATAATACCACATAGTTTGACTAAGGTGTAGAGTTTGTGAAGTTAGGGCTTGTAGAGTAAGTGCATGTAGAGTTATAAGCTTGGCTCTACATGAGATCCGATAACTTTTTGACAGTACGAGCCATATGTCTTGGCGGCAACATTTTACATTAAAATGTTTTTGGTGAGATGCATTTTTACAACTTAAAATCAAATACCAAAAAAAATTATGAACAAATTGCATGCAAATGACTCTTTTTCCTTTATAATTTTTTTCTAATAATCATTGGTTTTGGAAGAGGGTTAAAGATATTATTAGGCATTTTAGGAAGCTGTCTATTTGTTAAGGTTGCATACCCAAAGGGTGCAAAAGTGCAAACCCTATTGCTAAGCCTCCCACGGTGTCCATCAGTCCGCCTGTCCTTCAGTGGGCTGTATCTCATGTACCGTAATAGGTGGACGGTTGAAATTTTCATAGAATTTGTTTTCTATTGCCACCATGACAATAATTAATAAAACTGAAATAAAAAATTTAATTAAAGGGGGGAAAATATATACATACAAGAAACGACTTTGATAATGGCTTAATAATAGGTAGACGCTTGAAATGTTGACAGAGTATATAGTCACTTTAAAAACAAATAATACAATTTATTGTACGGTGGTACGGAACCCTTCGTGTGTAAGTCCAAATCGTATTTGGCCGGTTTTTGTTTACTTAATACTTATTTATTTTATTTTATGTCAATAGGTATTGATTTTCAGGATTAAGATACAAGTTTCATGACATTCGGAGGTAAATAAAGTATATGGTTAATTCGATAGTGAAATTAAAAAAGTAAACCCAAGCCTCTATTTGTATCAAAACGTATACCTACCCCTTAACATCATGTATGCTACATTTACAAATGTGTGCGTAAAGGTAACTCGAACAAGTATTAGTGTGACTTCTATTCAATCTTCTTACGTTCCATTTCGCAGGGACATTTGATTTCGTCCTTGTCTAACTCAAACACGGCATATATAGCCATCTCATTCTATTCCTAACGGGCTTAGAAGCGTGTGATATATTGTATTGGATGGATTTTTCGTATCTGGAAATGGAATTTCTTTTCTGACTCCGTACCTGACACGGCGAGGATGTTAGATCAAACCACAATTTCCTTATTCTATTTATTATGGAATTCGTTAAATTTAATATGAATTTGATGGTTGACGTTAGGTTTTAACAAGTAATATTGAAGTTGGTAGGAATTGACAGACATTTTGGATCGATAAAATAGAGATGCTATGCTTCGTTTAGTTTTTTTTTTGAGCAAGTGCACTTGCTGCTCTGTTAAAGATGCTTGAATGAGAGAAATATGAAATGTTTAAGAGAATATTCAATGGTTGTATTGGTAGTTGAAGATAATTTTTGAATCATGTTGCAGTTTAGGTAGCCATTGCGTATTTGTGTAAAATAATGGTTGATCATCTATCAAACACCATTTTCAAATGTAAATTAATACAGTTACACTAAATTCATGTGCGCAGTCTGTGACCCTAAATAGAGCAATGAAGGGAGGCGTTTCATAGAGACGCTGAAATAATTTGATTAACTAGAAAGAAAGAGTGAAACGAGTATGACTTATTTCGAACTTCAGTAGATTTAATCGTCATAAGTGAAGTAGAAATCGTCCCACAGATACACATCTAAATAGATGACGCGAATGTATGTACTTCGCGTGTCAAAATCTTTGCTAAAAGGTAGAGCAATGCCCTTCTTTTGAAACTATTTCGCGTGGACGGGGAACTCTCAAAAGGCTGCATGTCCACCAGAGATGTGTAGCGAGGGATGTGTTTAGCTGACAAATAGAATAGCTTCATTTTCACTTTAAAAATCGAATGCCAGCCTAACTAAATCAATCTTGTGACATTATAGAAGGTACAAAAAAAGTAACACGCTTGTTTTCATATAGAAGGAGGAACTTGCGTTATCTATTTAGATTTATGTCTGTGACTCGTACATATAGGGATGTTAATTTTAGTATCATTAAAATAAATATATGGTTAAATTTAATATGAATTTGATGGTTGACGTATCCTTAAAACGATAAATTTGCTTTTTTTGTATGATCATCAAAATCAATGATTTATAATTGAACTGTTTTACAAAAAACATAAACTGACTTCAAATTACTATTAGAAGTAATCAAATCCTGATCTGGTGACAATGGGACAAAAAGGGAAGTGTACCCTATCAAAAAAAAAAACTATAAATAAATACAACCGATATAGAAACAACCTATGATAGTTGGGGATAATGTAGCTTCCTGTTAGTGTGTTCCAGAGATTAGCCCGTTTAAACGAACAAATTAACTCTTCTGCTTTATTAAATAGATCAGATATATCTATATTAGTTAGGTATATGATATGTGTCAAAAACATAAACTTATTGCTAAATGTTGTCAGAAAAGTAAAATAGTCCCATTAGGGCCTAAACTAAATACTGGCTGGCTTTGACTTAGACATTTAACTACCAGAAACAATGACCAGAAATCATCGAAGATATATATCGATGCCAGAAATAACAAAAAATCTGTGTTCTGACTTTGATGATTCAATCAATGAGTCTAAATGTCTGTGTAAAAAGAAATATATTTCTATATAACCTTCTTGTATTTTATTACATAGTTTTTTTACATAATAACACCCTCAAAAACCCGCTACCTATTCCACAAATATACACATAAGAGCCATTAAACCGCACAAACAAACCACTAAGAGAACATGACATCCCAAACGTAACTCGTTCATATCTCACGAACGCAAAAAAAGGAATAATCTAAAGAAACGTAACATTGCATACCCTTCGGGTATTCCAGAAAATTGGTGCCTCCAAAAGAATATATTTTGAATTTTTATTATGTACTATTTTCTATTCCCGCTCCCAAGGTAACCCTTCCTTCTACAAAGGGGCTTCAAATGCGGAGACATTCTATAGGTGTGGGTGGGTTTACCCCGTTTCCCCCCTTTTCCCCCTATGCCCCTTTTGGGGAATGATGCCACCCTGTCCCATCTCGTTTCACTGTGAAGGATTTACCAAGTAGCACGTGTAATATACATATGAACAAATATACTTTATTTCTCGGTTTACGGTTAAATTATAGTTCACTGAGAAGGTAATCGAGAGACAAAATTTTGATATTTTCTGAAGGGGAATCCAAATTGATCTTTCCAAAAATTACACCATTATTGTAAAGTTAGTAAAGAATCTAATTCGCCAGAATTTATTGACTAAAGATTAAAAATTAAAACGGAATGTAAGCAACCTTAAGACACCTTGTTTATGAATAATTCTTTCGCGTAGCTTCTCTTTAAAGAGGTCATTGTGTACACGCGGTCTGAGGAAGGATTATCTCGTGTCAATTTTAAAGGGATAAGGGTGTTTATGTTCAACATGAGATTATCTGTTCGTTTGTTTGTATTTTCTTTTATGTAACAAATACTTAGAACTTTTGTGGTGTAAGAATATTTCGAATTTTATTACAATTAGGATCAAATAAACATTTACCTAAAGACTATTTGCGTACATATTGCAAAAAAAGGCCTATGGCAAAAAATTACTAAGGCATTTGTGCCTATACTATAAATAAAACAAATTTAACGACTTGCTAGTCTTTATTCTATGACTGCGCCATACATTTTGCCGCAGTCAAATAATACAGCGAGAATTATAGCAAATCGTTTACCTACTCTATAACTAAAACAAATAAATACGAGATACCATTATTGCGGAGCAATTTGATTCAGATCACCGATTCATTGTAAACAGTCGGGTTTTATTAGGTTGTTATTGGCTGCTCGGTTGGTACCTATCGATAATATGCCGTCACGATATTATGGCTGGCGGCAACCTCGTTGGTTACCTCTATTCTTTTTTCAATTTTTTATTGGTTTTCGATTGATCTGTTTAATTGACTTTTTTTAAATGTAATGGAATTCAAACGGTCTTTAAAAACTTTTGATACAGGCCGTTTTAATATAGTTCTTTTTTTAAATAAAATCGTCGTGTCCAAATGTATAATCAACTGTTTCATCGCATCGTCGTATATTTCAATTCCACCCCTAATTCGTATTAAAATCAATGACTGACTTGACACAGTAACCTTGAAATCGCTTGTTTAACGCCTCTTAATTCTTAACCCCCTAAATTCCCACCCCGGCATTGACTCATTACGCCGGGGGCCTAATAGACTCCGACCTACCTCAAGGTTTGCGTTCCACATTTAAAATTAAGTCGAAAACGGAAGACAAGGCGAAAGCGAGAAGGAAAATAAATGAGCCTTTGAGAGGTCGCTCGGGGCGTTCGTTCCATATTTAAGAAAAAGGCGGGAGAAAGAATTGGCCATAAGTAATGGAGATGATGGCTTTATGCGACCGTGATCATCTGTTATTTTTCTCTTTTTTATCAGTTTTCTTAATGTAATATACACTTTTCTTTTTTATTTCGTTCGCTGTCATTAGGTTTTCAGAAATTGACAGAACTTCAGATGCTGATGATACGAAGCTACGATATTATAATTGGTTTCAACACACATACATTTCCATCAGATAAAATAACACAAACACTATCCAAGTGCACACTCACACACAACAAAACTTTCACAAAACACTTTCCCGGGAAAGTCCAATCAAACTTTCCCACTTTCACTATCGCATAACGCCATCCCGAGTCGGTATAATTAAACGTTTCATGAATGGGAGGGAGAGGGATGGCTAGCTTCCGAGTGAGACGGAATCGTCTGCTTGTTGAGAAAAGCGTAATCAGTTTTACGTAAGCGCAAATTATGTGGGTCTGTGGGGGTGTTGAATTAGCGCTGTAACAGGGTCACCGGAGTTTGAATTGCGAACTTGGCCCGACGCGTTTTGGTTTGAGATACGTGTTCAATTGTTGTTTATATGATTTTGTTTTTGGAACAAAGGTGTTGTTTTATTGAGTCTTTATTTAATGGGGAAGTGATTTAAAAATAGATAAAATTAAAAATATGCTCATTAATAGTCTACTACCTCCGAGCATTTTTCTTATGTTATCATTGTTTCTGGAAGTACTATTACAGGATACGTTAGTATTTAGAAAATAAATATCATCTTCTTATACTTTTTGCCTTTGAGTATTCCTTATACCTAAATGATTCCAAACGAGAACGTTAGGTACAGACTGTTAAAATATGTAGCCAATTACATTCATACATTGTTCATTAGGGTAAAAACCAAGTACATTTTCTACAATAAACCAATGAAATAAAACTTGCCCAAAGACTTTTTCGCTTCAACAGAACACGCCGTTTTTCTTGTAAAGAGCAAACCGACAAATTACAAATGGAAACAAAACGGCTCGTCTCGCGACAAAGGAAAAAGATCGAACGCCACGAAAATTTGAATAAGGAATCATTTCTTTTTCGGTCTCTTTTTTTATATTTTTTATTCCTTTTTGCGTTCACTGTCAATCATTTGTCTGAGGCAAGGCGAATCGTTATTTTCTTTGTTGATGGATGGGATTGTTCTCAGAAACGGTGGGCCCCCCTTTCTCGGGTGTCTCGCGCGTAGTGAGTTCTACTCGCGCCTAGTTCATATTTCATTATTTTTATCTTGCGAGTGTGTGAATGCGATAAAGTATGGATTTGATAAACGGGGGGTGTTACCGGAGTTCATTTTCATTTGTTTGGAAAACTTGTCGTAGAGTTGAGTACCTCTGTGCGTGCATACATCTTTACGTTTTGGTAATTTTATATAACTTAATGATCATTGATTTCAAAATTGTATTCTCCTAAAACCTACGCTACATTTTCACAGAAAACTTGATATGTATGACAGCTGTACAAAACAAATCAAAATCCATAACTGGCATAATCAGCATGTCAGATACATCTCGATTTTATCCTGGCTTAATGTTAATATACCAACGGGTACGCTAGACATGTAGATCACCCCCGAATCGCATGGAAATTCGATGTTTTCTTTACCCACCACATTACCTATTCTCTACAGTCTTTTGTATTTGCTTACGGGTGGATTTACATTACAAGATCTGCGGTCGGTTTATATCATACGATTTTATAGGAAAATGTTTTCATAAGTATTAAGTTTATTATACTGTCGAAAATAAAAACTATAAATTAATGAATAAAAAGTAAGTATAGAGTCCGCGTAAGGGCGGAAAAGCATCCTGAGTCACCACCTTTTAGTCGGTAAAAAAAGTAAGTATCAATACCCTAAGCGACTGTTTTAATATATGTAAAGTATGTATTTATAAACAAAAAGTAGTATATGTATTATATCAGTTATCTGGTTTCCATAGAACAAGCTCTGCTTAGTTTGGGATCAGATGATCGTGTGTGAGGAATGTCCCAGGATATTTATTATATTTATTATTATTAATGATAATCATTTTTTATGACATTAATTATATGAATTTAATCAAATCAAATCAAAAAGTATTTATTCAATTTAGGCCCTGATAAGGCACTTATGACTTATAATTATTAATCAAAATCAAAATCAAAAAGGCATTTATTCAGCTTAGGCCCTAGTAAGGCACTTATGAGCGTATAATCTGGTTTAACAGGCGTCTAGGCTACGACTTATCACCAGAGTGGCTACCGCGTAATTCAATCTTAATGAAATTCATTAAACTGGTGTTCCTTTTCTACAACTCTGTTATATTTATGGAACACGGGAATATCAAACGAGTTACGAATTCCCTCCATTTACTAGTCCGGCGACCCGCTTGAGGTCTAAATGCTATAAAACTCCACATTGAAACCAGAATTGTTTCGAACTGTGCGGTCTCAAAGGAGCTTCCTTCCGTGGACGCTCAGATTGTGGAATGAGCCGTGGTTTTCTCAATGGAGTACAGCATGGGGTTCTTCAAAAGGGGTGTGAAGAGATTTCTGCAGGGTCGGTAGTGACATCCCTGGCGTTGCAAGCGTCCATAGGCTACGGTAACCGCTTACCATCAGGTGGGCCGTATGCTTGTTTGCTAAGTAGTATTAAAAAAAAGATAGCGGGATTTCAATGACACCCAGTTTAACGAAGTTCATTAAGTATGAGTTACGCGGTAGCCCCTCAAGTTCTATACTTGTTTTAAAGGTATATGCTAAACTAAACCTTAATATAAAAATAAAGACGTTTTACACAGTCGTTATTAAATCTTCTCAGCCTCGTATCGTACTTTTCCCGTTTAATATAAAAGAACCATATTCCATGGGCGACACCCATTGAATCGTGAATGTTCGCGTCTCTTCGTCTGTCTCCGGCTAACGTCGGGTTTATTCGTGCGTATATTTTGTCTGTTAACAAACGACGTATCGTATGATATAGAAAAGGTTTTGTAGGTCACGATTAATGTATGTGTAGCTCGAAACGAAGACACAAAATGTCCTTAGGTTCCATTTTGTATCAAGTGAACTATACAGTTGAATATTTCCAGACCTGAATTGATTCGACTTACTCATGTTGAACCACTTTTGATGCCCACGGCTACCATCCACCATCGCAACCCTCGCCATAGACTGGAAGTCCATTCTCACACATTGAAACCAGAATTGTTTCGAACTGTGCGGGCTAAAAGGAGTTTTCTTCCGCGGACGCTCGGACTGTGCAATGAGCTCCCCGCCGTGGTTTTCCCAATGGAGATTCTTCAAAAAGGGTGTGAAGAGATTTCTTCAGGGTCGGCAACGCGCGAGCGATACCCCTTGTGTTGCAAGCATCCATAGACTACGGTAACTGCTTACCATCAGGCGGGCCGTATACTTGTTTGCCACCTTAGTGGTATAAAAAATGACATTAGCCTTTGGCCACATCGTACATACTTCGGTGATACTGTTGTCAAACATCTGTGATACCTATGCATAGTTTTGGCGTAGTGCGGAATGGTTTGCTCAGACTGGCGAGCAATATAAAGGTACTGTTAGATTTATTTTAATTTACGATCTCGCACCCGCCACCGCTTTGGTCTCCGCACCCCACCACCAAAGAGACCTAAATTTGGCTTCAGTGCAGTTTACGTTTTTTGCTAAGAAGTTTGACGGTTACTGTACTAAGGTCCTCCTCCTTGCATCGTATACCTCATTGCTGAGGGACGTGATCTGATCTTTATGGACTAAACTTTTCGCGGACTATTACTCGCTATCTGGATCTATCTTCTGCTGCAGCACATACATTTGTGTCCAAGGTGGAGCGTTTGGTCAGACCAACCCATCGGACTCTGATCCGACCCTTCGGCCTCTTTCCTTCCACCTTGCCAGTAATGATTAATTTCTCAAGGTTGTCACCTCTCTTTCTTGCAATGTGGCTGAAGTACTCAATATTCGGCGGAGACAGGTTGTCAAAACTAAACTGTCGATACTAAAGTATAAGATAGTAAATTGGCTTAGGTATGTTTGAAGTTAGGTGAACCGATGAACAGCGAATCTTGGCAGGCGATGGGTGGATGTGGAGAGTGGGACAGCAAAAGATGTGGCGACTATTGGATAAGGTCTATGTTCAGCAGTGGACGTCCACAGGCTGATGATAATGTGATTGACTACTGTCACGCCATGGTTTGTGATGATGTGGCCCAAAGTGGTAAGCAAGCACACAAGCCTACTTAAGAACTGGTTCTAAAGCACAACTGCTGGAATAAAGGTTTTGAGGATATTTTGCCGAGTGATGATAATTAAAGAATTCTAAATGTCATTCAGTACTGACGCAATCATTAAAACACTGTATCGCATACTCTCTGATGTAGCAGAGACCTAAAAAATCTCAGGTAGAATAGCTATATATTTCTTCACCCACTTAAACATCAAAAATGAATGATGCATATCGACAATAGCAGACTCATCATGAATCATACCTCGTAACACCACACAACGTGCTCACAAAGCTAAGCAACGCATAGTTACCGTGCACGTATACTCAGCCGTTCGAAATTCAGACTCAAACCACGTTAAGTCTATAATAGTACAGGCGGTAGACGGTAGATGGCGGCGTCACGTAGCACTACGGCGCGCGGCTCTCGTGTTCGGAATTTGAAATCGAAGGGAGTTTTTAAACCTCGAGGTGGATTCTGGCTCTTTAGCAAATATAAATGGATTGTGACTTGAATAAGCGGTTGTTAGCCAACGGTGTCGGTGGATGAATTTTGGATTGATACTTTATGGTTGTTTTTTTTTTTTCATTTGAGTATTACTCGAGGTTAAAAGGTAGGCTCTCGATGATGATGATGATGATAGATAAAAAAAGATAAAGATAAAATGGTATTTATTAGACACACAGATTCACACACAACAATAAGAATAAGAAAGAAACAACTAGTAACATAAAAAATATAAGAAAAACAACACAACAAACTAAAAGAATAATAAATATAATGCAATAATTTGCGTGTGATGTGATGATGGTCATATTTATTCTGCGTACAGATACAAGCTAAAGTTGTTAGATTAACTTAATCAAACCCTATCAGTGACTGACTGATACACAACGCACGTAACCAGTAGACCTACAGCTTTGAAATTTGGAAGAAATATGCCTTGATTAGATATCATAGAGGTGCACTTAGAAATAATTATCCAAAATTTCATCCCTAAGGAAAAATAGGGGATCATGGGAACCGCCGGGCGAAGAACTAGTTCTATAAAACAAAAAGTTACAGGTATATAAAACCAATCTTACAGTAGTATTAAAAAAGTCTCTTTTGGACTGGCCGAAAACCCGGCTTTCAAACAAATAATAAAACAAAATAAAATTATGTATCAGCATCATTTTCGATTCCAAATTTAAATTTGCTCTGTTATAAATATCTGATTTCACCAATAGAGGCCATAATAGTAGATACGTGTTTGGACCACACCTACTCCGCCGCGGTCGGTCTCACAGACCAATAGCGCGACACTTACCGGGTTAAAGATTACGCTATTAGCAATAAAATTAGCAATGGCGTAATCAAGTGCCACTTAATAAGATGGCCTGGGGTAATAATTCGATAATAGAAATGAATTGTGTTTGATATTATTAATTTATCTGGTAAATATTTCGATTTTGCTTAAAATAGTTTACCAATAACTATGGTTAATATTTCATAGTTCTGTATGTGCTTTAATTGAAAGTATAATTTCCGATTCTAATAGTGTTTAGTCCGCGTAAGGGTGTCAAATTCATTAGAGGCTAAAACGTAAATTAGATGAAGAGTTAAAAGGTCAGAAATAAATCAAAACCAAAACTTAATTAGCCCTACAAAATATAACCCCGTCAAACAAATACGACACATAAAGAAAACAAAGCTAATCCACACGTCGTCTTTTGAATTTCATAACGTCTCATACCACACTCAAAAATAGAACAAGTAGAGAAAAAAAAATCATAACACGCCTGAGTACGCGATACATTTCTTCATATCCGCTGTATTCGAATGAAAAATGCGCAAAGAGTTGACTGCTTGAAGCGGGTCCTTCCTACCCCACTGGGGGAACTACAAATCCGCTAGAGCGAGACGCACACACCCGTCAGAGAGGGACAGAACGCTAAACCCGAAAAGATGGATGGTATACAATGTCACTGCCGCTATGCTGAAATTGTATATTTTATATTCGGTATAAAAAAAAGCTACGACATACGATATTAAAAAGACCGCACGAGAAAATTTTCTGGATACAGTAGTTATATTGTGAAGGAATTTAATCTTGCGGGAGACGGGATGAGTACTAGAGTAAAGGATTATTGGAATGTCTCCGGGTTTTTTGATTTTGCTCTCGTGTTTTATATATTTTTGATGCGAACCGAATTTTGCGTTAGCGAGATAATAAAGGGACGGATTTCGTTCGCGTCGATTTCATTTTGACGATGATTTTTGACCTATATTTTAATAGAAAGAATATAATGATAAAACGGACTAAAGGTTTAGTAAACAATTTAATAACTTGTCTCGATAAAGAAAAGAAAATGAAACAATGCAACTAAATTAACTAACAAGTGACAATCATAGCAAGGAATTATGTGGCAAAAGTTAGTAAGCCCAGAAAGCCAAGAAAGGCACGCTCTTATGTGTAGCCTGCCGGAACACAGTAAGTACTTGATGACAGATATTCATCTTAAGGGTGGTAACACAAAATATCTTACCACTGTAATGGATTCCAGGTAATATTACACTATAGAGTATGAACTCACGAGAAAAGGATTGAATTAGGCACTCGATGGTACATTCGTGGTAAACGAATACCTACGACCTACACAGCATCAGTATACTTTTTACAAGCTTCTATTTAACTTGCAATGTATGTATGTATGTTTGTTCGGGTGGAATCTTGCATGTCGAATTTCTCCCACTTCCAGTGGTCGGATTGACTTGATATTTGGTATACAGAAGTATATTGGAAGACAATGAAAGTACAGTCACCAAAAAAAGCTTGTATTAAAAATGTAATTTTTAACAAGTTAAATAAAAGCTTGTAAAAAAGACGTTTCTTGTATGGGCAACCCCCTACAATTTTTAATTTTATTTCATTTTTATTCTGTTGTTAAAAAGCGGCAATAAAAATACACATTCTCTGAAAATACCAGCTGTCTACCTATTACGGTTCATGAGATACAGCCCACTGACAGAGAGACGGATGGACGGACGGACAGCGGAGTCTTAGTAATAGGGTCCGGTTTGGCACCCTTTGGGTACAGAACCCTAAAAAAGGACCATACTCGAGTCGCCCAGAGTTCCCACTTCAAGTTATCTTTCTTTTCAAGTATTTATTACGAGTAACTAATTCTCTTTTTTGCATCAAAATACGATCACGCATATCACCTGATATACAGGCTGTGTATAATCTAGCATCACAATCTGACGTTATACAGCCGCAGAGCGCGTCACTTTGCTATCATCCGCCATTTTGTAGGAAATAGCTCTATAACGTCACAGCTTATCTGGTTTGGTGAACGTTTAGTATCGCTGGGTTAGCTTTTATTTTTATATACCAGATATATTACATATTTTGTTAGCTTGCAAGGGAAAAGGAATTTCTAAAAACAATCTAATATTGATAAAAAAAAAATGATTTCGAACCATAGAATTACCTAACTTATTCCTACTGGCTTGCAGGAAAATCTCGACTCAAACAATCACAGATTTTCAATGTATAAAACTCATTCGAAAACATTTTAAAATTCGAACAGTCATTGCACCCGTCAACGTGTCAGTTGAAACAGACGTCCACAAACCACGTAAGTGTTTATAAAGCGCGCCACAGAACATCGAAAGGTGTATTTGAATATTAAAGGTATTGTTAGGCAAATTAGCGAGCAGATGCGAGCTTCAATCCCTATTCCGGGTACTGGAGCACGCATCTAATTGGGTCTTATTTGCATCACAATGTTAGTACACGTAGTTTTCTATAGAGTACATTTTGATTGCTGGATGTAAGTAACCGGTATTATTAAAAAATAAGTTTTAACATGTCATAGCCCTTATATAGGAATAAAAACAATTTGATTTTTCATAGTCGTAATTTTCATAATTTTTTGTACCTAAAAGAAACAGGTCATACAGTAAAATAAATTTTCTTTAGTTTTCGGAAAAGCCTTAAAATTTTGTGGAGAACAGGTAGGTCCATATACATGACCAAATACTACCTTTTTATTGCTTGTATCATATCATAAAACCGTTAATTTCATCTGGAAAAAAAATGTTTAGTAAAAAAAATTATTCTATGTTAAGAGAAAAAAAAACCACGTACCTAACTCATTTCCAATGTATTAAATACAAAGATTACATTATTCCTCTGGTAGCCATTGCTCACCGACTTGCAACTTGTTTTTCTTCAAAGCCGCGGTGGGTACCGTTCATAAATCCTTTAGCCCGGCTGTCAACCGCACGCCTACGACCGTATATTATGTGTGGAAACGCATAATTTTTTGTTACGTCTAAACATTACTATTTTCTACTTCCAATGGTTGCTTGCTGACTTTTATTTTAACTTGATTGTTTACAAAAAAATAATGCGAAATTCTTAGATTTATGGCAACAGTGACAGATTCTTTGATGACATTACAATTAAATTAGAAGAAGGAAGGGTTAGTTAACTATTAACCATTCCAATATGGTTTGAAATTGAATTTACTACTTTATATGTGGCAATTTGAAGAAAACTGTTCAATGTTCTGTATTTATTTTTAAAGAATGAATAGCTTCTTTCAACGTTATTTTAAACTCTTAATCTTACCGAACGACCGCATCAAAATAATTCACACCATCGTTATCGCACTAACATTCTGTATTCAAATAAAAACGGAAATGCCACATTTTCCACACCACACAGCGGTGAAATATTCTCTGGCAGTTTTCCACTGGCTGTGCGAGCGAGACAGACAGATAGTTTGGCGCATAAAATAAAGATCAATCAGAGAGGGATGACAACGCGTTTATTGGTTCCACCACGTAGTTTGTGGCTATCGCCCCCGGCCAACTTTGACTTTATTTTCTTGGCAAGAGGTGTAAATTTTTTCATGTAAAAAGATAAAAACTCATTTTGAATGTGGAATATTTTTGTGATGAATAACTAAATTGGCTACTGCTGAGAGAGTAAACGAGGCTTTGACTTGAGATCTAATGTTATCATATGATCAAAATTTGATAGTAAGGGGCTCAATTTGATCACATGTTCCCTACGTTGCACATTTGTCGTGAGCGCTTGTTAGCTTAGTAGGTACCTAACAAGAAACTTTTCATTTCCCAAATCTTGATATATCTAAACTTTGGCAGTTCATTGTTAAAACTACGGTAGTTAAGATTTTTAAAAGAAGTTATGTAAGGAGGCCTTAACAAAAAAAATATAATTGGCTGCAGCGACAGTTTTGTCGTAGAGGGTCTACGAAAATTTACGAAAAAGTGTTTTTTGCTACGACTTTAATTTTTACAGAAGCGTAGTAGACGTTACGACGTCGTATGTCGACGTATGTCGTAGTATAGATGCAGGTCAACAAATATCTTGCATATTTGAGTTAAGACTGTATTTACAATAACACACATTGGTGCCGATTCTGTTGTAAATCGCACTAAACTAATTTAAGTTACATCTCATATCTTTCTTACCATGAACCATGATTGAAAATTAAGTTTAATATTTTAAGTTGTCAAATTAATCTTTGCCGTCTTATTTTGCGTGTATTTAGACGTAACCGCGATAGATGGCGACTAAATTTACATTGAAAACAAGCATTGGACTAATTTGACAGGACTAAATTTCTTACATCCTCTTCTTATGTTCTTTGTTAGAAAGAGACATAGTGACATTAAAATTAGTTTAGTTGTGAACAACAGAATCAGGGCCACTATCTACCTTAGGCTTCTTTGGCTATACATTTGGGAAAACCTTGGATAAGAAGAATTAATTTGTTTGTTCGTATTTTAAGATGGATTTTTGGTAAAAAGGTTGTATTTGTTGATTTTCACAAAAAATATCACCAAATAACACAAGGTCCTCAGTTTTTATGAAGATTTTTCTCATAATGCTTGACAGTGAAAAGTTTTTTCATGTATCAAGTCTACACCTAGAACATTAATAAGACATCCAACGTGGGATAAACGAAACATATCTGCACACACACTATCATACAAAAGGAAAGTCGGCACTAGATCAATACTTACTCGCTTTACGCCGCACATGTGTCATATGGCCGTGTGTAGAGTTCAGAAGGTGTGGAGTCGGCTTTATTTAGATTTTTTATTCATTTCTGACAAAAGAATACATGAAAAAATACAAACGTATCATAATCGGGATTATAGGTTTAAGACTTTTATTTCTCTCACTAAGAATTTACAATTCACTTACATGAGGAATTAAATACTTATTTACTAGTAACAAAATAATGAGCGTACAGATTAAACTAAACATATTAAAATATAAGAAATATAAAACAAAGTGGAGGTAGATTTAATTATTTTTGTGCATGAACCATTTAAAACTTAACAAGTGAGTGAGCGTACATAGATATAAAATAAATAACGAGACAACTAGATGTGGCATAGACATTATCGGGATTATACCTATCATAAAACTGTGCGGTAATGTAAAGTAAAAAGCACTAGTGCGTAATAAGCTGCATTAAGTTACTAAAAACGGTGCAATAAATATCACTTTACGAGCGAGTGTTGAAATAGTACATTATGATACATGTGTGCAAATTTGATTATTAACACTCCAGGCGGTATTAAGCGATAAGTACATTAGTACCCAACTAATATGGCTTACCGATGTACCTGCGCAGAAGATACATTTTCAAAGCGCGGGAAACGCTATTGGTCAGCAGCTGCCGCAATGTTAGCACGCGCCGTGCGGAGGAGCGTGACTTGCAAGTGAGACGGAACTAACAGCTGCAGTGTATTATGAACCTTATAGTAGTGATCTAAGGTTGATTGTAAGTTTTAAGCATTCTTTCGTTAATCTTCGGGCCATACTTTCTTTTCTGTGCGAATGAAGATTCACGACGCGCCATATCAGTTGGGTACTATTGTATTAAGCGAGCGATTAGGGAGCCCAGAGTGTAATAAATCAATGCACACGAGTGTCATACGACATTTCACAAAACACTTGCGAGGAAAAAAAGAGACTTGTATTTTGCAATAATTGTCATTTTACGAGCGTGTTGAAAAAATATTTATCATTCACTTTTGAATTAAGAATGAATTAAAACAAAATATCTGTTAAAATGTATGTAGTTATAAACTAATTTAAATCCCGAGTTGAAACATTTAAAAATAATAAGAATAATGGCCAGTAATTCTAAATTCAAACTTCGAATCGAGTTGTAAGTCAACTCCACGCCATCAAGGCTTATTCTGTGATAGATAATGTGTTACTCGCATATGCCGCGGGGTGGTAGGAGGGTTGTTTTGTCAAACGCCACCCAAAGGAAAGTAGGGAAACTCACTCGATTCCTCACACGCCTTTTATTTTCCATACTATTTTCCTGTACATATGAAGGTTTCAATTTTTTTCCCTCCATCTCCTTTGTTAGAATATTATTTCATATATTTTTTGTACGTATATAGAATATAACGTAAGTAGTTTTTTTTCTTAGGCTTGGAATTTATTATGTACGAATTTCAAATTTGATATATTTCCGTTCAAAGAGTAAGTACTATATTAATTTGATTACAACCATTTTGTTTTTAAATATGGACTAATCTATAAATTTTACTAACAATATATTATCAAGTAATTTTCATTTAAATCATACTGCATTCCGACGAAATGAGAATTGTACTCGGTTTACTAACTATGTCTAATTTTTTTTTTTTTTTTTTTTTTTTTTTTTTTTTTTTTTTATTTATTTATTTATAACATACAGTAAACAATCAAGTGTAAGTACATACACTATAAAAAGCCTTTATAATTATTGCTACCTATAATTTTATATTGACAAGAAGAACTAAATAAATATCCCGGGACATTCCTCACACGCGGCTACCTGATCCCAAACTAAATAAAGCTTTTATTTATCAAAAAAAAAACAAAATATATCTATTCCGAAAATAAATTACATATTGGTATTATGGCAGTGCTCCCACATTAGGTCGCCCTGTGTCGTGGGAGACACGCTCTTCCTGTGAGCAGTTGCGTTACGGAATATAAATAAACGAAAATTAAACAATGAAAATAAAATCATAGTTCTAAATTTGTAGTAGATGGGTGTGTGAGGTGTATTTATGGAAACCAGATAACTGAAAACAAAATAAATTACATCCAGAATCAGAAAAAACAGAGATTTTGTGTGCATAAAGCGGTCAGCCCAGGAAACGCCGATGAATTTCTATATTTTCATAATTTTTTTTCGTCATAATCCTGATAAGTGCGAGTAGACAAACTCCCTGAGGGTTACGTAAAAACTTAATTCTCTCAATGGAAATTTTAGTAAGTAATCGCAAGTTTTTTAAATCTTAAATAACGATTTTCAGATTTTATTCTTTAGTTGTGCAAGATTGTGCTATTGTGTAAGATCTCACCTCTTGCCAAATTTCATGATTGTAAATTATTTACTAGTTGTCTATACCCCGCGGATTCACCCTCGTTCCGGGGATAAAAATTAACCTATGTCCTTCTCGATACCATAGGCTATTTGCACGTCAAATTGCATCACAATCGGTTCAGCAATTTAGATGTGAAACCGAAACAAAAACTCACCTTCGCATTTATCTGGGAGCACGGGAGTGACCCCGCCAAGACAGCCAAGCGAAGCGCAACCTACCTTTTCCCTACTACTACAAGAACTATTGTATAAAAAAGTAATGAACAGTGAATAAATTTTTCACCTTACTCCCATGTGACGGTAGTGAAACGGCTAAACCACATATTTTGACTACGGTATGTAAAGTTTGTGAAGTTAGGGCTTGTAGTGAAAGGCATGTAGAGGTATAAGCTTGGCTCTACATGAGATCTGACAGTGCGAGCCATGTCTTGGCAACATTTTACATAAAAATGTTTTTGGTGGGATTATATTAGTTAGGATAAGATCGAGAATTTATTAAAGTATGTGTGACAAATGGCCCTATGTTTTGATTGCGTTGACGTATGGCCCCGAAGATTAACGAAAGAATGCTTAAAACTTACAATCAACCTTAGATTACTACGATAAGGTTCATAATACACTGCAGCTGTTAGTTCCGTCTCACTCGCAAGTCACGCCCCTTCGCACAGCGCGCGCTAACATGGCGGCAGCTGCCGACCAATAGCGTTTCCCGCGCTTTGAAAATGTATCTTCTGCGCAGGTACCTCGGTAAGCCATATTAGTTGGGTACTACTGTACACCTCTAAAGAACCGGACCTAAGATTCTCAAGGGATCTAGATTTATGATTTCCCAATTTAAATTCCTAACAAAAAGTATCTTGACAGACAATAAAGAGATCCTATAAGAGTTCCATTCTTTCCTTTTGACGTACGAAACCCTAAAAATGAGAGAGAAAACGATAGATCTAATAATTATTCGATATCTGTATCATATTATGTTCAATTTTAGAACTTATAAAACGTATCTTTGAGTCTTATAAAAAATATATTTCGTAGCAACATAAATATTTACCCCCTTATTCATAATCGCTTTTTAACTAAATCAGTGTAATAGTGTGCCCCGTCTCACTCTTTAAATCACCAAATGTCACCTGTCAGATAAATACTTCGGAATTTTAGCTAATCAACATTTGATAATTTTATTATGAATAAAAGGGGGTTACTTTATAAACAAGCAATAAAATGCATAGAATATGGTTTAAAGTTTTGGTAAGAGATACAAATAAATAAAAAGCAAAGAAATGAAGTGCAAAGTTGTTCGATCGTATGTTTGTAGGTTTGCCTTTATTAGGGTTTGGCTAATGTATTAAGCATAGCGATAAGCATAAGCGACTTGTCTCAAGTTGTAGCAGCACTCATTTACATTGAGTAAAATAGTCATTTATATTGAGTAAAATAATCATTTACATTCAATAAAATAGTAATTTTACGGTATTTAGAGGAAGATTCAAATATGGCTCATATTATACAAAAAACATTCATCACATCGCGAATCAATTTCAATATTAAGCCATATTGTTCTACGAAGGTAAAAAACGACAAAAACTTGAAAAAAAAAAAAAAAACAAACTTCCCGTCTCATGCTGATACATCCATCAAGTTTTCAAGACCTTAGCCAAGGGTTTATAGTGCCTGAGATTTCGTAATTAATCAGTATTTAAGAGGATTAGCACATAAAAAAGAGCCACATTTGAGCACAATCGATAACTCTTGTTAGTTATTTTTTGCACCAACTTCACGCTCCGCTCACCGCTCCTCCTCTAGCAATAAAACCTCAACCTAACCAACATACGGTTGGCGAGCAGACAAATATATTGTTGGTAAAACTTTTACCCGACTTCTTGGAGTGGTTTCTGAACTTTGCTGTCATAAGTTGCGCATCCGACTGTTGTGAATATCTTATTTTATTTATGACGTACTTTGTACTCAACTTTAAATTCGGTAGCACTGTGCGAGGCCTTTTTGTTAACAATGTTTTGTGTTGTTTTTTTATTGTGCTAGTATTTTTAAACAAGGAATGTGTTTTTTTTAATAGTGTAAGATTATTCTGTGCTTGTATTTTTTAAACAAGGAATGTGAATTGTTTTTTTAATGTTATTATGTAAATAGTTTTCTTATCTACGTGTAATTTTAAAAGTAATATATTTCCTAGGAATCTAAGGAGCTTATAAATTCTGTAAATAAATTATGCTTGATGAAATTATAAACAATAATATTTTACCCTAAAATATTCAACTAAGAATTAGTTCACATGCTGTCGCAGATTATAAATCAGCACACATTTTTAACCCTGACAAAAAAAATGTAGAACACATCCAACCGGTGTACTGCGACAATAAATTATAAGGACACAATAAGGTCACGGTGGCATCCCTTTCAGAATCGAGTACCACTCAAAGGATTAAGTTCGATACGCGTTCGATATTCAAAAAAAGCGTTACAACTGATTGGTTTATTTAAATAGGACTTTATTGGCTGTGTATGATGCGACTAATGTCCTGTGCTTTTAAATTTAGAACACCATTTATTTATTGAACTAATTCTTATTCTAAATTTTGCCAAGCAAATTGCTTACAATCAACTTGTTACCTAAAATATTGTTGATTAAAATCAACAATATTTTAGGAATTAATGTAAAAAAACTGCGCTAACCTGTTAAGTTATACTTAAACCTGCTATTTATCATGCAATCTCATAACAGGTCAGTTAAGTACACAAAAAGTTTTTATTAACGTTTCACAGAGCAGTAAAAGTAAAATTTCGCGGCCGCTTCAAAGGAAAAACTTAAAAAAATACCCGTACAGCCTGCTTGCGCAAGTCTTAAAAGAAGTATAAAAATAACCTCTTCAAGGAAAGTGCATTAAAAATGAGTGTGGGTGCGAGAGACGGCACTATGAGTACCGTATCTTGCTATCTTTGTCTAGTGCCTCTAAGAAAATGGTTTTATGAATGAAAATTACTTTTTTCTCACGCCATTTACCGAGTTCAGGGACGTTAGTTTTGTAGATCGTTTTCTTTTGCGGAAATAGGTGAAAGTTGTTCGGGAGGAGGTTTGAGGGCAACACTTTTAGCTAATAATTTATGAAGAAGCATTCATTTCAACGGAACCCTATTAAAACTTCGCTGTCCGTCCGTCCGTCTGTCAGTGGGCTGTATCTCATGAACCGTAATAGGTAGAGAGTTGAAATTTTCACAGAATGTGTATTTCTATTGCCGCTATAACAACAACAAATAAAAAAATATGAAATGAAATTAAAAATTACAGAGGGACTCCATACAAAAAATGTCTTAATGGGACCCTTCGTGTGCGAGTACGAATCGCACTAGGCGGTTTTTTTTTGCAGAATGATATGTTATGTTTTAATACGTAATTTATATTATTGTAATGGATGTAATTAATTATTTGTGATAGCTTCACTTTATCTTAGTAGGTACTTTATGAACGTCCATATATGTCAGTTGAAGCAAATAGAAGCTTTCTTTAATTAAGCTGATTGATGTAGCCAAAATTTAGTTTTGCAAGGCGTCAATTTGAAAGTAATTTTTAATGAAATTGAGGGTAGGACTGTATTCGGAAATCGTTAGGCACACTAGTATCGCAGTTCAATAAGCAAATACCTAAGGTTATTTGGATAGATGGATTCCACGCACCTGATACTCCTCCTGGGTCCTAGATTGTCTTTGTCTCCTATGGCTACAAGCCACAGGGCGTCTAGAACTAAACACTTAGCACAATAATACTTTTTTAAAATACATGAAACCTTATTACGTTGAAGGAAAAATTTATGGACCCCTAAGTCAGACAATTTAAAGATTATTACACGGTGTCCCGTTCCGCCGAGTGTTGACAAAAACATTTTAATGACACTTATATTTCAAAGTTCTGTCAATAAAAAACACGGGTGCATCCATTTGTGATAGGGCTGAATGTATTTTAGAATATGTTGGTTTGTTTTTAATTTTTTGTTACGACAGGTAAACTAGAGAATGACTGGAACTTTTTCAAGTGAAAACACTTTCTCTTGATGAATTTTTAATAAAAAAAAAAAGTTTTTAATTCTCGAATGTTTTTCTGAATAAAAAAGCTAGACCAGTTGACTTTTCTAAGTGACAAGTTAAAGAACTACATTTCATAAAACAGTGAAATAAATTTCGATACCATCCTTCCACAATTTCCTGGCTATTACTTTGACCCTTTTCTTACCTTTAAAAGCCGTTTAATTAACTCAATAAAAAAGGAAACAAAATATTAAGGGCCGTTTCGTGTCATAGATCTTAACAGACATGCGCTCGCGCACCCCTACCGTTAGAAAGCACCTTTGTTGTCTATGCCACCGATAAAATATAACCAACATTTTTTAAACGAATAATACGCATAAATTTTTATCTATAAAGGGTTTAATAGTCTATAAATCAGTATTTTAAACAAAGAATAGTCAAATTCACGACAATGGGCCATCCCTTATTGTGCATAGAGAAGAGTACTTTTTTTTTTGTTGCACATAAACCCGTGAAATGTTTGTTTTGTTGGTAGCGTGTGTAGTGGCCGTTTTTTGCAAGTTTTTTTTTGTTTATTAATGTTTGCAACCAATATTTGATCGATACAGAGATGATTGGTTTAATAGCGGTTTTTATATGAAGTGTGCTTTTTGGGATTTGGCAAATATTTGGATATTTTTGTCGCTGACATTGCAGTCGTTTTTTTTATTAACTTTCATGTTTTTTTTTAGTTCACACCTAATTTAGCAAAGCCTCTGTAGATTTGGAGCCTAAGATAGGTATGACTGACAAAAAAAAGTCGAAATTGGGAATTAATTTTGGACAAAGATTTACAGTGCAAAGGTTTTTTTTAAGTCGGACGTGAGCCGATGACCTGCAGACCATAGTTTAGAACAGGTGGATGCGGGTTACAATACTTACAATACCTGTTAGAAGAAGTTATTCAAATATTAGGGATTGCCAACTTAAATTTTATCAACAGAATGAATTTCATCTAAGATTTGCATTCAAAGATGATTCTTCAACGTCAAAATTTTCTCAAGATCCGATTAATTTTACATTAACAAAGACGCGAGATAATAGTTGGGGTCAAAATGAATAGGTCCCAAATGGCCCCCAGTGGCCCCCAAAGATATTGAATCACCGGAAAGGTTTGAGCATACATTACAAAAGATACCAACTTCCGGTTCACGAGACTCATTGTGGTTACATTTATTAATAATGATAGATAATAAGAAACGTGATCGTATCTGTTTTATTATTAATATTTTTTTAACATCTATTGTTGAATGCAAAAATATGAATGCTGCTTAAAATTGTATGGATTAATTTTCATTCACTGGTAATTGAGTAATTGTAGATGAAAACCGACTCTCAAGTGTAGCATCTGAGATGGTGGTGATTCTGTAAAGCGTATAATGAATCTACACTGCTACTACTGTGTCTGTCAGTCTATACTAATATATACTCAAAGATACTAATATACGAAGCGCAAGTCGAAGAGTTTTTTGGACGTTTGTTTAAACGGGCTAATCTCTGGAACTACCAGTCGGATTCAAAAAATTCTTTCACTAGTAGGAAGGTACATTATCCCCGAGTATTATAGAGCAAGACTTACAGCTAGGTCCACGGCATCGTTGTTACAGCCTTGAGGTATGCTTTAACCCGTTGTCGCAGATGTGACTGGGTGCCTATGCAAAAACAAATGAATGACAGAAACTGAAAGAAAGATATGTCTAGGTTTATAAATAGATATATTTAGTCGTCCCACATTTTTTTATTACCGAAAAGATAGAAAATTGCAGCAAACAGTCAGACGATAGTTCCAATAGAGGACGTCATCGTCGGAGCTTATTAGCAATAAGCAGATTTCTAAAAAGCTTTATAAGTACTTAACAGGTATTCTATAACAGTTACACTTCTGCGTCAACCCTGTTAACGACTTCGACAGATAAAAAATACCCAAACTAACCATTCACTGCAAACCTTCGTAATCCTTATTAATATAGCCAATACATCAACCCTGAAAAACGTTAACATGACAAAAGGGACCCCTTCGAAAAAATAATAAACTAAAAATTATATGCAAATTCACGACCCATAAGTTCCTATAGAAATAGTTAACCCTTTAACGGATGGGGGTTGAAATGGTTATAATTTATTCACTTTGAGAGATGAGGTCACGGGACATTTTTGGTCGCATTTAAAATTGTACGTGAACAGTGTCAAGACGTGTTTTAGTGTTTGTGTTTTATTTGTAAGTATAGTCGCATTGATTACGTGATTTTGTGTTTTTGAGGTGCGCACGAGTGGGTTTTTTTTGTTACGTCTAATGTAATCTTCTCAAGTGTTTTAGCTCAGATATTTGAGCGGCAAATTTAATTTTCACATGTTATAACAAATAGCATAACAAAGAATAGGTTTTTAAAGGATGTGCCTGTTATGTGATCTATGGTATCGTTAGTTAACGAAATATCTGTGGTTTTCACTTTAAAGCAAAAATTGCAATAATTTTCAAATATATTTGCAAGTTGGTTACAAATTATCGTTTTTAATTATCCATGTTAAAAATAAAAGATAAAATACATGCCTCACAGAGATATATTCTTATGATAATATTTAAATAGAAATGCGCTACATTGCATATGCTTTTAAATGCAATCAATTACTTATAAAAAGCAGTATAAAAGCGCGTAGTGATTGTTATATTAGTTTTGTACGTTTTCAAATACTATTGCATCGTTAAAAATAACAGGCAATATTAATTAGTGTGTTATTTATGAGCATGTCGTTATTTCATCAAGCACTAAAAATAGCGTCTAAGATCACTATCATAATATACTGTTGAAATACCACAGTATGTTGTAAGGTATGTAATGTTGAAAACTTCATCAATTATGGACTTTGTTTACAAGATATAAAGACTTTTTTGTGATTAAAAGTAAATAACGTAATGCGTTAAACATGCTATGTAAACAAAAAATGGAACAAAAACAGCAATATTATAGATTTATGTCTTTATAAAGTTGCTATTTCAAGGAAATATATGATATAATAGAAGTGCCACGAGATTTCAACCGATTATTGTGATTAATACTTACATACATACATACTATTTTGCAAAGGGGCTAAGTATCGATCGCAAACACATTTTTTCAAATCGGACTAGTAAGTTTAGCGGTCTGAGAATAGCGGTTTAAGTCTACTTTGTACTAACAATGAAAAAAGTTGCGTACACTTCAATAATTATATTACATGATATATTACGCCAAATTACGATACATTACCTAAAACATCCTTATTTTTTCGTTTTGTTAAATTATGTACTCATATAGAGTGACTGGTAATTAGTAAACGATACTTAGACACATGATTGTACTCATGATAACAAACAACTTTCCCAAAGAAACAAATAGGGATAAATAACTAAATTAAATACAAGCTGATGGTGTATTATTATTCTTGTTAGGTACTAAATATTATAGGCTCATGTGTTAAGTAAATAAAAAATTATGTTTCTTTGGGAAAGTTTTTTGTTATCATGAGTACAATCATGTGTCTAAGTATCGTTTACTAATTACCAGTCACCCCATATATTTTGTCGTTCCAAAACTATTCTATTAAGAAAACACAAATCAAGATCGAGACAAAATGTATTCCTACTCCATATAGTATAAATTGAAAAAAACAATATCCTAATGGATGTAACTCAATATATTTGTCAATACATTTTCCATCGCATCCATGACTCCTATGTATAAGTGAAAAACATGTCCAAATTGCAAACAATGTTGAAACATACACCAAAAAAAAATTCTTTAAAGAAATATACGCTATATTTTTTTAAAGATAAGGTGCATATCAGTTTGCTTTTTTTAATTTAGTTGCGTTCGTTTTTAGCGAGTGTCCCCATACTGTTTGCACATGTATGATCGATTGACAAGTAGGGGGTGGGGTTTGTTATAATAATATTACCCAGAATCCTATATCAAAGCGTTTTTAGTTCGTTTTATGTTAAAAATATAACTATAAATATAAAAGGTACTGAGTTATAACGATAGTGTTACTAATGTAATTTAAGTTATTAAAAACATTAATAAAAAATTCGCCTATAAATATAAAAACACGTTGTTTTGTAAAAACAAAAGGTGCCTTACTTAATTATCTCTATCATCGCAAAATAAAGATAATTTCATGTCATAAGAAAAATAATGTCCTATATATTTTGTTTATTAATGTCACATTAGCCCATCGGATCCGTATTCCTCATAAAACAGTAGGTAATATATTTCCAAAGAGATTTTTAGGCTTTCTTAATTTGAAAATAGAACCGGTCTCAAACTCGAAATTCGAAAAATGTTCAACATGTTGGTTGTTAACGTAACACATTTATTAATGAGAGCTATCCAATAAAAATCACAAAATCCAATAAATAGTTGAAATTAAATCATAAATAAACAATAAACTTAATTAACGGGCTCGTATCACATTGTAACAAAGAAAGCAATCAAAATAAAATTTATTGAGCAATTTGGACTAATGATACTGCCTTTCCATGGCTAATTTCCTTATAACTACCATAAAAGAGTATTGTAGCGTGATGAACAATAAATACTTCTTTAAATTTGTGGTCGATTCGATTAAAACCCGGTAAGAATCGTACCGATAATCGTCGGTAGCGATCATAGTCGATTAAACAAGTTCTTTATTAGGCATCTTCGTAAATACGAACAACAAAATAAAATTTTACGACCCTACGTAAATAAATAGCTGTACGTCGATATCCCCATTTGGTCATCACATAAATTGTAGAGAGGTGTGTAAAAAAATGTATACGTCAATGCGGTTTCAAATTAAAATTAAAGTGCAGTGTTGTTTTACTGTTGTTTAGCGATGTACTGTTGCTGTGACAACTTTGTTTGTAGTGAAGCAAACATTTTTGTACTGAAATTCTTATTTTTACTATATTGAAGCACGCGAGGGTTAATGTTTGTAACGGTTACATTTATTCCCGTTTGTCTATTATATTATATCCTTAATAAAAGTAGTGAATAAATAATACCTATTTTTTTCTTATTTATATAGTGTGTGATAGCATATAAATGAAACGTAAAATAATTGGTATAACTCATTGTGAAAACTATTAATGTTAACATAAAGTCGCTTTTATATTTAGTTGATGTTTTAAATCCAAATAGATTTTAAGACGCATTTGAAATTCGAATACGAATTGAAAGATAAATTAAAAAAGATAGTTCATATTTTTATAAGCTGCCAGTAGTTCTCAATTTGAGATGTTCGATAAGAAACCGAAAAAAGTAAAACATCAATTTTTGACAGTTCAAAAGTCATGCAAAGCTCTTTGCTCTACAAAGGAGTTTGGCCCTATCGATTTTGTCCTCAACCCTACGGTTACATACACATGTACAAATGTATTATGTATACCTATACGTGCGTTGGAGGGTCGCAAGGTACGAGGGTGGGACCAACTATCGGTTGTCTGTACGTATAACTCTGTATGTATATAAATTATACGTCGTTCACCCCATCAATAAGTGTAATGTATGGAGATTCGATATTATTTTGTGATAGGTTTAAGTTAAAGTAGCTATTTTTTTATCATTTTCTTAAAAGACAATTTTCAACCTTACAAAATTCAATAATACGTATTCTAGTTTCTATCATATTCTATCATAGTATGGAAAACTGCTCGCTTATAGGATATCTGAATTTAATAAAAGCTAAACTTATAAGACTCTATATATGATCAACATATATATATATGAAATATCGCTGTATACAGAAAACACCGTTGCGACAATTAAATCAGTGATATAACCCATAATCTGAAGGGCAACCATTGGAAAAGTTGGTTTCTTAGTTTTCGGGAATCATAAAATCAGCTGCTAGCGCCATGGCGTATAAAGAATAAACATTGATTAGGTATCACACTATTGATATTATAATTCTTTATGAAAATCATATGCTGAAGTAATTTTAGATGATAAAAGTTTATTTAATACATGCAGGAAAATTCCATTGAAATATTTCCATTGGTTAGAATGGACACTCTGTATTTCAGCGTATTAAAGCTAAAATATTTTGAATTTAATTGCCTTTTTTCGTAAATTTTTAAATTAAGCATAATGCGTAACGCTGTAGCTATTTATAATATAGCATGTGATTTCAGAAAAAACTGTTATGTATTTACCTACCCTACTCACATTACAAATGTCAAAGTTTGCTTGGATGTTTCTTACTCAAATGCGCCGTAATGGTATAAAGGATTAAGATGGATCTTGGCTTATAAATAGATCAGATACTAGATTCCAGACTGAAACCCTGTTAAGGCGGTTATCGCTCGCGGTGTAGCATGATTAGCCGTTCTTAATAGATCGGCAAAGTTAAGCTACCACCGTCATGGTCGGTATCTGGATGGGTGACCGCCTAGTGGTATTTCAAATCGAGCGTTGCCGTGCTTCGGAAGGCATGTAAAGCCGTTGGTCCCGGTTATCACTTAATTGTGATAGTCGTTAAGCTAGTTGGAGGCCTACTAGGCGGCTTAAAAACTACAACAGTAGGTTGACCACTCGCCTACCTCCGCAGTGGGAATGCGTGGTGAAGTATCTGCCCATTCCCTTTCACCCTTATTTGTGAAAGGAGGTCTGTGCTCAGCAGTGGGAGATTATAGGCTGATGATGATTATGATGATGAAGTCAGTTATGAACGTCTCAATTGACTCTACCACCGCTTACATTTAAACTGAAAAGACTCCGGCAAGAAACTGTGCAAGTTATTTTTCTTGCTTTTAGAATAGCTCAGGTAAACCTGAGAACTATAAAAAGCCTCAAATACAGGAAACCTAGCACTTTATCTACGCAAGAATGTATAAGTACATTACAAAAAGGGGTCCTAACCCATTGATATCTAGGATTGAATTCATACTTCCAACAATTTACGTCAAAAATAATGTCCTTTGTTCTAACAAGTTATTCAAATCCGGATCAAACCGGATCGCACTGATTTAAAGACAATCACGGAGCTACTAGGTACTGTACTGTCGCCTACTGATTGCCTCGCTGCATTGTCACAGTGACATTTCGTCATCGCGTTTGACAGCTGTGACATGTACCACGCCTAACTGTCACATTGAGTGCTCAATCCGTCAAATGTATAATTAGACTGGTTCGTATTCTAGTTGTTTGCATTTATTTGTAATTTATCTTCTTGTAAACTGTGGCGTATTGGGGTCATTTGTGACTGCCTAATTAGTTGCGATTATAACAGTGGTATTCAAAGGGTTAAAATTCCATTGTATTTTGAAATTAACTTATCGCTGAAAATCTAGTACGTCGATAGTGTACCGATATTTAAAAAAAAAAATTTAATCGACTAAAAATAGGAGATTATCAATTCGACACGTATGTATGTTATATTATTGGAACTGCAATATATTCACGTATGATAATCTATTAGAGCTTCCAAACAAATATACAAAATTGTACAGGTGTATGTATGTTTGTCCACGCATATTTTCGAAACTATTAATCGGATTGTGACCATTCTTTTTAATGGCTTACATTTACTTCAACTTAGAGAACAGTGCAAGTTTCATCAAAATCGGCTCAGTAGTTTTCAAGATATGGACTAATGTGGGTGACGGCCTGGCTTATTGATCCGAACTAGGGGTCTTGTGTTAAAGGGAAATCTCAAAAACTTGGTCAAATTCTAGTGCATGTAAAAAAAACAAAAAAATTACGATATTCAAAATTCAATCAACATCAGAATACACTAAAAAGTAGGAAATGACTCTAATTTGACACTGATTTGAAGTCAGCGAAATATTTTCAAAGGAATACGTCGTGCTCTATCGCTGACATCAAACCAGTGTCAGATTAGAGTTATTTAATTTAATATCTTTATAGCCTGTTTTACTTAATTCAAAAGGAGATTCTATATTCGAATTGTATATTTTTTATCCTCCTCGTCTCTTGTTGTGTAGTAAAATAATATGCACATAATTTAATTTTAAAACACGTTTTCTATAAAATGTCAATCTAACAGTCACAACATTTTATAATATTGTTTATGGGTCGGATGTGGGAGTTGAATATATTACTAACAATATGAACGAATAGAATAACGGAAGCTATGGGCCTCATAACTCTTGTATTATAGTGGTATAATAATAAACATTATTTTAAGAATAGCTTCGAAAGTTTAAAAATTCTAATGTTATCTCCTAAAGTTATCATATTTTCTCACAAGTTTTCAGTTGTTTTCAATTTCAGTGCAAACAACTTTTTAAATATAGATTCCATATTCAAATTTAAAAGTCGGATATAAATCGAAAGAAAAATAGTTCTTACCTGAACGACGACCGCAAAGTTTTCAAGTTACATTTTAACGCGACCCGACTTTACAATCTAAGATTTTATGTGAAACTCAACTTGAAAGAAAACAAATGAAATGTAAAAAGTAATAACTAAAACCCGCGTCACTCTGTTTTCGAACACCAATAAAATTTAAAAAAAAGAGACTCGAATGAATTCAAATTTGGAAAACGGAGACGCGTCCCGAAGGAAATTCGAGAAAATCGTCGTCTCCATGCGGCGTTCGGTGAGCGAATGTCCCGCTCAAACTACGCTACAATTTCCTCCGCGAAAACCGAATCGACTGCGCTGTGTAAGTATAGGGAAGGGTGGTTTTTCCTTCGAATTTCATAAGTATCTACCTTTCTTTATATCTCAGCGCAAGAACTACGCTCACCCCTTGAGAATACCTCGTGAGACTCGATCGCGCGTCGGCCACGCGTCAGTACCAACTGACGGGTAACGTGCATTCCAATTTCAAATCTATTCCAATTGGAATAGAGACATTTTCCAATTGTGTATAACATAGTGATGTGCCCTTATAGACAAATCAATATTTCTAGTAAGGCAACGGTAACATAGATAAAATGTATTGGGTGGTGAATAGAAATATATTTATGTATGTAGATTCGTGTGTTCGAGAGTAAGATATGGTGTGGGCTTCGTTTCACGTATGATTGTGGAACGTAGACAGAAAGCTGTAGATAAAAATGTGAATTCTTATATATGAATATGTCTCGCAATTTGACTTATTGTGATGTATTGTATCAATATCGTTTGTATGGTATCCTTTTGTATCCTTTGTCTCCTTAGTAGGTACAAAGAAAAAAATATTCATATATTTTATACCTTATCGTGAAAAGGTTCAATAGAGCTAATAGGTGGAAAATTATTAACCATCGGACGTGTTAATTTTTACGCCCCAAGCGTAACCGTTCTTGTGTAAAATTATTCGCTAAAATAAGTTTTACGGTTAAACGATAATGGGGATAGGGAAATTTGGTTCAAAGTGACACCTTAGGAAATTTATAAAATCGTGTAGCGATCGATTTCAGGGTCCGACGCGTCGCAGAATGTACTTGGAGAGTGCAATGACACACATTCGAACGTCTTAAAATAAATGCGAAATGATTGCGCGAGCAACAAGTTTCATTCATTCACGGGCAAGGGAGAGGGCAATCCAATTAGAAAGGGAAAAGAGAAGAATTTAAAAAGTGAACGCCCGGAAAGTTAGGCGGGAAAGCTCCGTGCTAATAACCTGTTGCTTCCGCGGGCTAAATTAAATATGAGTGCAAACCGCGCTCGAGTGAAACATCGATATCGATACTTCGCTACAAAAAGTTTCATGTCATAATAATATAGTTTGGCAGAATAAAACACACTACCCAGCCTATCGATTTTCCCACCCGTATTCATATTGATACAGAGGAAGTCTATACCCCAAATTGCATACATTTATCATTTCACTATTTATAAGCCACCCGTCTCCCTCCCTAGACGCGTCTCGGTATTATCTTGAAATATCGATAAAGCAAAATTTTGATGCGGCATACACCCCTATGCTCACTCCTTGATATGTAGCGAGAAAGAAACAGTATCATTATAAAAGTTAAAGATGGAAAGAGACAGCCAAAGAGACCGCGACGAGATAAGTGTTCTAATTTATACTCAAATTGCGAACGTCGTCACGAGAACCACGTGCTAAATAACTTATCTATATTTATAACGTCATATGTCCTCGATTTATAACTTTCAATTTTGGGCTTTGCGTCGATGAAATAAAATTTAAATTGCGCTTTAGTTTGCACTTAAGAATAACATCTTACAATTTTTCATTTTTGAAAAACGAACCGTGAGTTTTCTTTTGGTGTTGATTGACTTTAGTTCTTATTATTGTTGTGTTTGGGGTTTGTTTTTGATTGGGGGTTGTTTTCGCAAATTAATACATCAGATTCTAAAAGAAAGCTTGTGCATACTAACTAGGGCTATGTCAAGGTTAACTTTGCGTAGGTATTTTATGGGCGGTTACTAGGTTAACCATTGGGGGGGTTGGGGGTTCGTTACGCAATCTGTTATCGTGATTATGTAATTGGTGTGCGGCGTTTGATTAATTTAGTCGGTTGTTGATGGGTTCATTAATTTGTTTATGGTGTAATGGAATATTTGATATTTTAGTTACTTTGAGAGTAAATTAAATGGAATATTTTGGAAATTAGGAAACATTCTCAGCTTAATATACGGATATAAGATTTGGCTATGAGTTTTTAACTTTTTAAATTACTAAAGAAAACGTTTTTTTTTTTTTATTCTGGTTCTGTATTTGACCACAATATCACCCAGTCAGTGATGATGTGGTCGAAGGTGGTAAGCACACAAAGCCTAGACAAACAAAGTCTCAAAGGTTTGGCTTTCAAGTACAGCTATCGGAACATTCGGAACACGCTTGCGACAGATTTTCATTTTTCTCTGAACGGAACATATAAATATTTCTGTGAATTTTGTCAAGAAACCTCAAAGAATAAAACAAGTACGTGTACAAGGTTTGCTTACTTCATTTCTGACACTTGTCATGTCAGTGGCATTACAATGAGGTGGGGTGGTTCCGTAGCCCCTTGCACCTCGTTTGCCTACGTGTTTGGGGGCGCTGTCGTATTTTCTAAGAAAAAAATGGAGTATTTTTTGATAGGAATGATTTTGGATAATCGTAAAAAGATTGAACACTAGAAAAATTATAGAGATAACCGAATGTGTCTCAAATTCATACTCTTTTTGACTTTATTTGGTAAAGCTTGTAACTACGTTACGTTATCATTTTAATAAGGTAACAAAATAATCCGAAAAAATAAATTTTGGTATCACTATAAAAAATTATGAAGCGTTATATAAGATTTATCGAAAAAATATCAGAAAACATTTAGAACTCTAAGACTGTGACGTCTTTAGGATGGATTTTCTTCTCTTAGTCAATAATAAAAAAAAACTTCTGAATTCAAAAAAATAATACACCTAATTGCAACTGAGATATTCATGTTTCACATAATCCTAGAGAAATGGATCGTTTCAGAGCAAACTCATGTAATAATAATTCAGCATCCACATACGATCGGTGGCTGCATATTGTCGTCTAACAAGCAACCCTTGAGATGTCGATGAGGGGAGCAACTACGGGCACGGCTTATGCGCAGGAGGTGGCAAGTGAAAGCATTTTCAGTTCTTTTTTTATTAAAAATGAAGTAGTTTTACATAATGGGTTTGATACTGGTTCGGACATTGTTCTACGGGAATACTATCTTTCATAATCCTCATCAAATTATATTATGGTGCGTCCATGCTACGCGAAGCGAGCACGAGCCGAGCCTCGAGCGAACAGGATTCGTTCGAGGCTCGCGATTTCAAGCGTGGACGTTACAATGAGCCTTCAACGAGACTACAACGAGCGCGATGCGAATCCCTGTGTTCGTGAAAAAACTGACAATCGGGCGGAGCGCCGTCGAGCACGCTACGAATGCTCGTTCGAAGCTCGCAAGCCCGTCCACGCTACGCGAATCGTGCTCGCAGTGTGCTCGTTCGTGGCTCAGCTCGTGCTCGGTTCGCCAAGCATGGACGCACTATTAGAAATTCGAACGCTAAAATTATTGAAAAGCTAGTTAACTTTTAAGGTACAGTAAATATTCGTACCAATATTCTCTATTTAAATTCCTTAAAAAACAAAATTACATCTTTTCACTTGGAACCCTTCCCGTTACAAGCGTACAGCCTGTCAAAACGAATGGGAAATATGCGAGAAAGAGTGACTGGATAACAAGCACGCACACAACTACACAACACATGGGGTCCGTCGGCCATCTTGAAAACCATTCACTATCGGAAAATTTAGTTTAGCTCCATTCGAATTGGAAATACTCGTAAATAAAAATTATAAGGCTTAACTGGTAATGCGATGTGATCCGATGGGATTCAATACCAAACTAAATTCAGGTAGGTACTTACTTAGACGACTCATCAATGAAAATGAAGTTGTTTTATTTGAAAAACAGTTAGTTTCTTATTGCATTAGACAAAACCACCCCTATTAGCTTCTAATAAGGCTTTGCTAACTAATCGTCATAAACAAGTTCATTTTTTACTTTGATTTATGAACTCCGTTATTGTCACTTCTGCGGAATGCCATCCCTAATTATTTAAAATTAGAAAGGATAGAAAACATGGGGGTATTAGTTTTAAAAATAGAATGCTTACGGCCGATAAAGTTTCAAACGAAGTCTACTAGGGGAAAGTAATTTGTTCGTCGATTTAGCACAACGCTTATTTTCGGGTATCCCGCCAGAAAGAGTGAAATCGA
The DNA here is from genome assembly GCA_951394255.1 of Polyploca ridens. Lineage (NCBI taxonomy): Eukaryota > Metazoa > Arthropoda > Insecta > Lepidoptera > Drepanidae > Polyploca > Polyploca ridens. The sequence goes on along the minus strand of OX596256.1, from coordinate 3,533,842 downwards.
GTCGCGACTGAAACAAATGTCTTGTATCCGTACTTTTCATAGTGATGGGAAAGTATCGATAAAAAGTTTAAGCCCACACTATGAAAGCTGTTGTGTTATTCATTGGTGTCATTTAGGAACCAATAATTATAAATACTGTTTCTTTTTACCATATTAGCAGAGATCGGAATTAGGTGACTATATTTACCTACACTTTGAAGAACAGAGTGGAGACTTCCATACGACAACATTTCTTTTTTAAGATTTTTCCCGGGGTTCGGGAAAATTCTTAAGTAAATTAAAAATAAACGTTATTTGACATAAATATGAACTATTTTTACCTAAGCTGCGCAACCACCAAATTTTCGGATTTTTTACGAAAAATCTTAAAATAAATAGTCTTACTTAATACATGTGTTAAGATTATTAGGATATGTATTTCGAATGGATTGCAGAGTCATGTAAATTTTTCCGTGATCTTTAAACGAATGCATCTACTCTTTTATGTATTTCTATGTTTTAATTTTTTTAACAGTTACTAACTATATCGGTGCTTCTGAAACTTTCTAACTCGACTTTCGTGTCGTAATTAAAAACGTTAAGCTAAGTAGTAAATAATTGAGACTCAGCAATTGAACAACATTTTTTATATCGAATAAATGGCAAACATGACCTAACTAACGAACAAGGCTATCAGAACGTCAACCGGTATCACTTTATCATGAAAATATAAATTAAATATTGAGACTTTGATAGCATCAAAGATAACTTACATAAAAATTAAGTCACTTTGAGTATTATCTTTTAAACCAATTGTGTTTCCGAGAATTAAACAATAGTTCTCTGGCTAACAACTAAAAAGTATGCAGGTAGCAGTTTCCGTTTGAGTAACGAAAGAAATAGCAATATCACGCGGCTACAGCTCGACATTGTTTTCTATCTCGCTTTAAAAAACTGTATCTTTATAAGACAGAAAGAGATAGAGATATGCCAATCCAGTGTAAAGCAGACAGCAAAGCACTCATTCTCTTCTCATTCCATTCTTCTTGGTATTGGAGTGTGCACGTATCTTATTTTGTGATCCTTAGTTTTGTTTGACCTGGCTTGGAATATCGGACTGTTTTCTACCGCACCTGACGTACTTGGCTTGACTCACGGACACTGCTTTCTTTTCGATTGGATTTTGTGGTTTTCTGGCATCTGCAAGGAACTAGCCTAGCTATACCTATTCGTGAAGGTAAGTTTAAATTTCGTTAATTTGTTGATATTGTTATTTGTTTTTTTTTAATTTAATCTTTGGATTAAATCATCTATCTTTAAGACTTAAAGCGTGAATTTTATACCTCGAGCATAGGCATGTTTCTTAAAGATCTCTATCCACTACACCGTGTCATACTAGGAAAATGATAGAAGCGTTTCAGTTAAAAAATATTCTTTGTATTGAAAAGTATGAGACTATGCCCACTAGACCTTTCCGTCACCGACCAGCACCATCACGTGCCATGCACGGACCGTCAACTATTGTCAGCGAGAATATTTTGCCGGTGCTGACATGCTCTGTGCATGACGCGCGACGGTGACGGAACGGTTTAGTGAGCATAGTCTCATACTTTTCAATACAAAGAATATAATTTAATGGACGTTATATACGGGCATCGTACGGGTTGCATACGGGCACAGCACTTCGTTGATCCGTTTTAGTGGGTATAGTAGAGCGTATCGTAAAAAAAACAAAACTAAGGATCACAAAATAAGATACGTGCGCACTCCAATACCAAGAAGAATGGAATGAGAAGAGAATGAGTGCTTTGCTGTCTGCTTTACACTGGATTGGCATATCTCTATCTCTTTCTGTCTTATAAAGATACAGTTTTTTAAAGCGAGATAGAAAACAATGTCGAGCTGTAGCCGCGTGATATTGCTATCTCTTTCGTTACTCAAACGGAAACTGCTACCTGCTTACTTTTTAGTTGTTAGCCAGATAACTATTGTTTAATTCTCGGAAATACAATTGGTTTAAAAGATAATACTCACAGTGACTTAATTTTTATGTAAGTTATCTTTGATGCTATCAAAGTCTCAATATTTAATTTATATTTTCACAATAAAGTGATACCGGTTGAAGTTGTGATAGCCTTGTTCGTTAGTTAGGTCATGTTTGTCATTTATTCGATATAAAAAAATTAAGTTCAATTGCTGAGTCTCAATTATTTACTACGTAGCTTAACGTTTTTAATTACGACACGAAAGTCGAGTCAGAAAGTTTCAGAAGCACCGATATAGTAAGTGACTGTTAAAAAATTAAAACATAGAAATACATAAAAGAGTAGATGCATTCGTTTAAAGATCACGGAAAAATGCCATGACTCTGCAATACATTCGAAATACATATTCTAATAATCTTAACACATGTATTAAGTAACAATATTTATTTTAAGATTTTTCGTAAAAATTCCGAAAATTTGATGGTTGCGCAACTTAGGTAAAAATAGTTCATATTTATGTCAAATAACGTTTATTTTTAATTTACTTAAGATTTTTCCCGAATCCCGGGAAAAATCTTAAAAAAGAAATGTTGTCGTATGGAAGTCTCCACTCTGTTCTTCAAAGTGTAGGTAAATATAGTCACCTAATTCCGATCTCTGCATATTAGGTATACATATAGTTACGGAAATAATGCGTATTCGACACGCACATGTTAAGTTCTTATGTTGATTATTTCTTATTTTTTTTTCTACAGTGTGAGGCCATAACGTGTAAAGCTAAGTTCTATTATTCATTGATATATGATATCTTTAATATGCACGCCTTACATAGGCAGCAATGCATAGAAAAAGCATCGTTTAATTGACAAGCCGATTATTTATGCTAACATTTTATCTATCGCCCAAGAATAGGAATAAAATTATTAGTTCCTGTATAAATTATTATCTAATTGTCGGTTTGTTTAAAACAATAATAAACATACTGGGAATTTCTTCACCCACGGCTCTCTGATCCCGATCTAATCGAAGCTTGACTTAGGAAACCATAGATATTCATCTAGACTCGGTACAAATCGATATTATGTCGACACATACGACCTTTGTCGTACTAATGCCAGGGTACTATCCACCTACATGACAATTTCAGCTCTTAGAGAGATGAGAAGGTTCACGAATTAAATGATGCAAAATAGTCAGCATGCCAATTAGATACAATTGCAAATCTAAGTAAAATCGTGATCTATCACTAGTCTTATGTTACTTAAAAAGCCATATCTCCGCAACGGATTGTGTAAAAAAGAAACAATCGCTTTACAACAAAGGGAAATAAGTATAGCTCATAAATTTCTTGATTTGTATCTAGGAAATGTTCTATGATAATTATTTGCATATTTAACGTTATTCTTGCCTTTAGGATCTGATAGAACTGAACATTTTAATAACCTATTGCAATTAGCAGCTGTAAAAGAAACAAGATTACTCATTGTACGTATGCGCAATTAGACAATATTTATATTACTTAATGCAAGTTTATGAACATAAAACTATTTTCTTCTGTATTGCAAATATACACATGCGACACTAATATAATCTATATACTAATATAATAAAGCTGAAGAGTTTTTTTTTGTTTGTTTAAACGGGCTAATCTCTGGAACTACCAGTCGGATTAAAATAAACTGTCAATTATAGGAAGCTACATTATCCCCGAGTATTATAGGCTACTGTTTATCCCGGGAACGTGGGTGAAACCGTGGGGAGCAGCTAGTAATATAACAAAACGGAAGACCTAATCTCTGGAATTACCAGTCGAATTCAAAAAATTCTTTCACTACTGCTAGTATGCAATAATAAGACTTCGGTCTTTCTCACATGTAGCTCAAATGAAACTGAACTGATTACTAATATGCACATGAATCCACTCAAATCACATTAAGTCACTTATAGTTACTGTTTTCGTTTGAGCTACGTGTGACAAAGGCTTTATATGCACCAAAAAATATAATATTTATAAAAACTAATTTTAAAATTTCAAACAAGAATTCATTAGTTGCATTACTTGCATTCCAATTTCAAATTTATCGATACAAATAAAATCTATTTTATTATTTCCCATCTCTCATCATACGGAAGCGGTTCGCGTTGAAGCGGAGAATTTCAGGGCCACTATAAATGTGTACAGTTTTGTTTCTGACGTTTCACCATCAATTACGTTTTCGTAAAGCAACACTCGGGAATGGAACACGCCATTTGTTTTTATTTATGGCCCCCACTTACTAAAGATAGGGGTTTTACTTACTATTCGAGAGTGCTTTCTTTACTTCGACTTGGGTTACATGCTTCACTCATTTGTGAGGAAAATTTTGGTTATGACCATTCTCTTTGTGATGGTAGATTTTTGATACGATTGATTGGTTTTAGACAGTAGTAGAAGAGTAGGTAGGTACCTAGGTATATTATAAGTACGTACCAGTGTATACTGATAATATTATCAGAAAAGCACAGGTTCATTAGACTATGTTTTCTGATATCGAATTGTTAGTTTAGTCTAATTTCAAAAATGGAACGACAACTACCTACATGCTGCCATGCTAAAGTTGATTTATGAAATAATACTTATATAGCAAACATCTCATAAAAAGAAATATTGATTGCTAAGTATTCATATTGGTTACATAATATGTTTGAAGCCACTCAAAATACGTAAATTCGTTATTTTATACGTAATGTTAGCTCATACTGAAAATTCAGAGAATTCCGACGACCGGTGACATGGAAAAATGAATATTATTAAAATACGTCGTAGCTTACGCACACATGCACACACACGCTTATTCCTTCGAATGTCACATTCATAGGTAAAAATTCAACATCGCGATGTGACATTACCCTTTCTTTATCAAAAACCAACACACACGCGTTAGTAACAAGGTTTTCCTTCGTACGCATAGGAAAAACTCACACATTGACGTTAGCAAAGCTAAAAAAGCAAAAACAAACCTTAGCACAGACGCTTTAAAATCAAATTTCAAAAAGGAACAGAAGTTTTGTTTCACAATCGAAAGAGCAAAATGACAATCTACGGTCACTGATAAAAAGTTCAATTTTGCTCGTACCTAATATAGCATAAAAGTCTTTTTGTAACTAATGTGTCAAAAAATACTCGAAGCACTCTTCGAAGGGAATCCGACCTTATCACTTGGCATAGAAAGTTGACATTTCAATGAACGATGTTTGAATTTCGAATATCGCGTGGGTGACTTCACGAGGCAACAATAGTGTCCGAATGGGGTAGTTAGTTTTCGGCCCACTGCGCATCAGTTTTGCGCATTTCCAAGATGGCGTCGTGATAGACGCTTTCATCGCGCCATTTTGCTTCCATTTTTCGTTTCAGTCACAGAACAATAAATGGTTTACGTTGGATTGTTCGATGGTGAGAGATTCAGCTGATATTTCTTTAAAGTGGTGCTGAAACTTTGTTATTGGTATTTTGTTATAAATAATGGAGGATAAAAATAAAATCTTGTCAAACTTAATAATAACACAAAGCTAGTGGTGTGTTAGCAAAGAAAATTATTTTGTGATTGAGGGTTTATTTTAGTGCTGTACCATGGTTGTCCTATTGTACTATTAGATTTGAAATATCGGATTAAATTTATTATTTATCCTTACGGCCTTCGATTAACCACAATCTCACAATTATAGTATTACCTATGTGGTATTGATGGCTGTAAGCACAAAAAGCCTAGAAGCCTCAAATTCTGCGTACACTAATTGGCGACAGATTTAGTAAAATACTTTTGTACAAACTGTCCACTTTTCTCCATACATCGACTCATACATCGGAGTTCGATATTTAAAATTTCGAATTGCAGATTGAATGTAATTAATCAAAATTCAAATATCAAATTAAGAACAGTGAACTGTTATACGAAAAGGTGTGAATAAAATTGAGCTATAATTTTGTTTCTTTGTTTCAGGAACTCTCCATTGCATGACTTGCAGAGTAAATTCACTCCGGAAACTGTTAACCCTAAAGGATATTAGAAAATAAGTTTTGACTTGAAAATATTTTACTTATACCAATTTAATTCTTATGCTATTTAAATAACATTCTTTATTAAAGCGTTAGTCAACTTTTTACTCATTATAAAAAAAATACAATTTAAAAAAAGAATATTCACGTCTTCAATAACCACATGCAAACTACCGAATAACAATGGCCCAAAGAAATGGTTACCTTATAAAATTATTGAATTACACTTTTTCATTGTAGTTAAATTTGAATAAATTATAGACACAATGGGACATTCAAATTTGTTCCCAAGGTCGGTACAATGTACCAAGGATTTTGAGAAACATTCTAGGGTTAACTGTGGGCAGGTGTTGGGTGTTTCTGCTACTATAATCCTTATCCTTACACATTATTAAATGTGACTTGTCTGTCTGTTAGCTTCTCAAGAACCATTGAAAAGATTTTGATGCGTTTTTCAAGATAACGAAACGGTTAATTGAGATAGGTTTTAGGCTGTATAAGTTTTCCGTGCCTGTCTCGGGCATACTTTTGTAAAGAAGAAGTACCTAACAACATTTTTTCAAAGGTTTTTATGATTATGCAAGGTCCTAATAAATTAGTGAACTTCCTCTTGAGGGATGAATGTATAGGTCATTAGTAATCAAAAAATAATATTAGAAAAAAAAACCGAGTGAAAAGTTTTTTTTTCTTTGACTTGACTCTCCATACAAGTCAAGGGAGAGAGAGTCAAGAGGAAGTTCACTAATTTATTAGGACCTTATACCTACTGTACAACTAACTTTTGTAAACTATTTAATAACTTATATTGCGACATAGTATTTTCATAATAAAGATTTTACAGTATTTTGTTAATTTAATTTCATCCATTTTGGTTTCAACAATATCATTTCTTGTCACTACTCCGTGTTATAAAAAATTAAACCCTTTCATTAAAATAACAAAAACAATAAAAAACGTTACATTACATACATTTATCTGTTTTTATTTAATTTTTTTAAACTTTCAACCCTTCACTTTCGATCTCGGGCCAGTTTTTTCCACTTCCTGATACTCGCACATCTGTGCGACAAAAAATGACATACACTGACACAAAGCACGTATTATTCTAATTATGCATAGACCAATAACGGACTTTGACGTGAAAAATAGAAAAGCACGACAGGGAATAACGTTTGGAAGGTTCCGTGCATTGTTTAAAATATATAGTTGAAATGTATAGTGAGTTAAGCTAATAAAAAAAATATGTTGAATTAAATTGTTTTGTTTTTACTTTTCTAAAACCTAAAATGAGATATTTATTTTTATAATTATATGGAATAAATTGTATGTAAGATTAACATAAATTCAATTAAATATAATTTAATTAAAAACAGGTGTAATATTATATAAATAATAATTGATAAAATTATGGATATATAATACCTACTTATATACAGTTATTATAATAATATATTCATGTACTTATTAAATATTTTTATATAAATGTAAAACTAAGCAAAAGGTACATAATATATTATTACGGATCCCTAAAAACTATAAAAAAACTCAGTAGGTAAAGGGTTAACTTTTTGCTCTACGATTGAAAGCGAGTACATTTATATTATGCAAATGAAGTTGACATTTGCATATAGACTTTTTTTCCATAGAAAAAAATCACGCACATCTGTCGCTACTTCCGTTTCCTACTTTTTCTAGTTATATTGGATTTGAATAGGGAAGGATTGTTTAATAATATTATAACGATAAGTTCTGTATAAAGTTTTTATTTGGATTTATCCCGTATGGTATGAGACATATTTTTTTTAAACGTTATAGGAAATTCATTTACCATTCACCTATTATATTATATTATAATAAAATAACATGACTATACAATAACTAGCTGTCCCGCGCGGTTTCACCTGCATTCCCGAGGGATCGCATGTTTTCCCGGGATAAAAAGTCTCCTATGTGTTAATCCAGAACAAATTCTATCTGTGTGTCAAATTTTATCCAGTAGTTTTTGCGTGAAAGAGTAAAAACATCCATACATATAAGGTCTTTCTAAAGTTATGGCGGATATTTTTAGGGATGAATGTAAAGGTCATTAGTAATCAAAAAACCTTATTAGAAAAATAATCCGTCTGATGGTTCAAGAAAAAAAAAATTGAACTTTATGTAGGTACCAAGTATTAATGTATAAATAATGTAGTATTTTCAATGTATGGATTATTTTTCATATATTTTTTTTTGATTACTTTACATACTTACCTTTATATTCATCCCTAAAAATATCCGCCATAACTTTAGAAAGACCTTATATAAACTTTGTCGTTTATATTATATAGTTAGATAAGGATAATTAGTTTTATGTTATTATAAATAAAAACGTTTAAAACTACATTCCAGACAAGAGTTAAGTAAAGTAGAATTAACAAAAAATTTAGCTTTTTAATTTAACTTTTTAAAATTTTTTGTTTTTTTAGTTTCATTAAACACAAATAATAAAAAAATGCATGTAATTCAGACACAAAGATCCATTATAAAGAAGGACATTTTAAAAAAGTGACATGTCACTCTGACACTAAAGTTTCCATAATAATATGTTAATATTTTAAACAATGGAGTTTAAAAAAATATATCGCCTCCACAGTACGTAATTAGAGAGCGTTGTAAATGTTAGATTCGTATCAACCGACAGAACCACGAAGACAGGCCGATGGACAGATAAAAAATATATATATCATTATGGACAATTATTCAGTCAGTAACTGAATTACCCTCCGAAGTTGGATGCTATCACCCTACATGTTACAAGTTCTATATACTACGCAATCAAAATTCAACCTTATATTTTTACAATAAAGTAGAAATTCTTTCAAAAATGATTAGGATATAAGACTTTATAAAATAAACGTTTTTTCTAAGACCGTAGGCGATCTAACCCTTTAATGCTATCGCCTGCTTTTTGAGTTTCCTGTTATCTGTTTTATAGCGCGCACTTATTAAAGCGGGACGTACACGACGGATATAGGCCGGGGGGCCTTAACGACCAGCTCAGTTAAACGGTCCCATTTGAAGTGTTAAATGGTAGGTGATAGAGGCGTGCTTGCCGTTCGATTAAAATAATTCGTTTTTCAATTTGAATATGTTCCAATTTTAAAATGTTTTTTTTTTCTGGTTAGAATAACTTACTATTTATCTACATAATTTCGTAAACTACATGAGATGCTTGTGAATACAAATCAAGAACCACTAAGGTATTCAATTTCAGAATACTTCATAATTTAAAAAAAATATATAAGGATATTTCGAAGCTAAGCAGAGTTTGTAGGTAATATGGAAACGGATAACTGATATGCTACTTATATAGATACTAGCTGTCCCCCGCGGTTTCACCCGCGTTCCTGGGATAAAAAGTCTTCTCCATACCATAGGCTATCTGCATGCCAAATTTCATGATGATCCGTTGAGTAGTTGAGGCGTGAAGGCGTAACAAACAAACGAACTCTTTCGCATTTATAATATTAGTTAGGATTTACATCCAGACTCAGGGCAATCAGGCTTATGCACACTAATATTTGCCAGTGTGGGAATCGAACCCACGACCTGCGGTGTAGGAGTCAGGCAGTCTAATCCTGGATTATGCATAATATACAAAAGCTACAATATTAATGCAGCTACTGATATCACTTTAATATTTACTAGCATTTACATGTATTACTCTACCACAGATAAGCCAATTTCTTTTAAAAGATTGTCCATTGATAGGAAGCCATCACAGGTATACGGTACATAATAAGAATGTTTAGATACTGCAAGCGATCGCGTGGTAATTGCACAGTCGTTGCTGTCAGATTGGCAATTTACGCAATACATAATAAGGCAATTAATTATTAATCTCTAAATTTTTATGTGAAATATAAAATTATAAATGTATTCATCATCATCATCAGCTTATATGTCCCACTGCTGCGCACTGCTTTGACAAATGAGGTTGAAAGAGAATAAATGTATTACTTAAATTAAATAATTTATTATGCATGAAATATTTGGAGAGTCTGTTTTATTTATTTTTAAAAATATCCTTCAACCACCACTTTCCTCCTACCTTTTTCTTACCTACCTTTATCCTATTCTGACCTATATTATACTTTACTAATAATTAAACGAGCAATATTAAAAATGTTTTGAGATCTCAAAAACAGGTCTAACGATTTCGATGAAATTTGCTATAATGGGGGTTTTTGGGGGTGACAAATCATTGTAGCTCTAGTTAATGTACTCGTAGCTTGGTCTCATCTCTGGGAAAACACGTATTTACGAGTTTTCGAGCAAAGCTCGGTCACCCAGGTCCAAAAGGTACTTTATTACCTACTATATAATATGTTTTTTTGTGCAATTAAGGTACTGTCAAGAGAATATTCATAGATTATTAAGAATGTATACTAAAGTAACAATTTCTTTTGACGCTAACTATACTACCAAAGATTAGTACCCAACTATTACTACGTAAAGAAGCGACCCACACATCACGTGATTGACAATTTTACGTGGCCTGCACCGAAGCAAAACGCCTAACAGTAGGTACTGCCGTACTGGTGGCATATATTGTATCTAGGGAAAACATGAGGTCCTTCAAGTAAAGCCGTCAGGCAGGAACTGTATATCTACTATAAATCTCATAGTTATTATTAGGTAGGTATTACATAGACATTGAACGATCCATTATAACGTTAGATTGTCAACTCACCGCTGCGCTGTAGCGCTACCCTACCGCGGTACTAGCGCGTAGACAAGTGCTACCAAATATTTCCAAATATTAGCAAATCGCCTTTTTCTATCTGACTATATTTTTTTTTCGAAATCTGTAAATGCTGATAGCAACCACCAAAAAGAAAGGGATAATCTCCTAAGACCATAAGGTAATTAATGTAGCTGCTCTCACTGACCCGTTTAAAATTTTGCATACAAATATTTTGTGTTAAGTGAAGTTTTGAACCTACACCAATGACTTTTAGGATTATTTTCAATGAACACGTTCTATTCTTGAGACTTGATCTGAGTTTTGATCTCGTTTATTAGGTCTTAGTCTGAGAGGAGAAAATGTTGGCTTCGATACGAGGGGAGGTTTGACACAGCTTCTGAAAAAGAGTAAGTATTTAAGATATCGATAGATTGATCAATATGTCAAAAGAAAATATTAATTTGGTAAGTTATTAGAAAATACTTAATGACAAAATGTTTTAGAACCAAAAAAACATTTTGAGATTTTTCATTTGAGACAGGTTACCTGGAACCCTTTCTAACTTGATTACTTACTAGTAAGGAGGTATTTAAAGATATCCATAGATTGATAAATATTTTATTATCAAAAAATCAAAATCTGATGAAGAATGAAAAAGAGAAAGAGAGAAAGATTTTTTATTTTTGTTGTTCTGGGTAAAGGTGCCCTGTAGCGATTATGAAAGTCCAAATCTAATTTCTTATTAGAAATGTATTTGCTATAAAAAACTGTTCATCGATAGCAACGCGTCCATGCCTTGTTGTTCCTGAATGTTGTCCTTAATATGTGCCTATTTGGGGCTTAAATTGATTAAATGGCACTGAAATCTATACAACTAGGACTTTAAACCTTGTACCAATCTCTTGCTACCTAAGGTTGTTTTCTTATTATGACATTCTTCTATCATATCGAAATAATTGGTATACAGTGAGCAATTTCAGAAAGCATCATTGTGTAATCCACACCTTAAACTATGAAAATAAAGAAAAAATACACTATTTTTAAAATAAGAAAACTTTATTGAAAAAACAAAACACTTAAACATTTTTGTGCTCACCAGTACAATCAATATTATGCAAATGCACGGTGGAAGAATACATGCAGTGTGTGATTGAACATGCATGACGGTAAACTAGTTTCTTATAAGGAAAATCAATGAGTCACTTACCGAGCCGCTGCCGCTGCCTTCTTATTGGAGTCAGCAACTAGGAAGGTAGAGTGATGAAACATCACACGTTCTTACTATGAATTTGAATACTGTTTATGTTTTTGCAGAATGCAAAGGGTAAAGTTGTTCGAAATTCAAATAATGCACACGTTGCAAATCGAACACTGGTTTTATGGGACGCTGTTTGGCCAGTTATATCGGTAGGTATCAGGTTATTAATTTGAAATTAGAACAGCTTTTAGGTATAGCTTATCTGGGTTTTATCTATTGAAAAATCGGACCTAAAATGATTAAACTAATTAATATAATAGCTAATAGTATTACTTTTTAGAGTTCCGTGCCTAGAAGGTGCCAACGGGACCCTATTACTAAGCCTCCGCTGTCGGTCCGTATGTCAGTCAGTGTATCTCATGAACCGAAATAGGTAGACAACACAATGTGTAACTAACATAACAACAAATATTAAAAATTTAATAAAATTCAAAATTAAAGGGATTTCTTGTATACGGAACCCTTCGTGTACAAGTCTGACTCGCGTTTGATCAGTTTTTTTTATTATTAAATAGTATCTAAATTAATTTGAATCTTGAACTGCTTCAACTCTTAGGACTTTCCTGAGTTTCCAAAGACTTTATAGATTAGAATACATTTCTTATTGGAAATATATGATACTACATTAAATTTAATCTTATTTCGTCTTACGTCAAATAGGCCAAAACAATTATAAAACATAGATTTTTATCCCTCTGTGTATTTTTTTCTCCTTATCTTTTAAATAGTTCAAAGTAGTCACATAGCGCATTTATGCGCGTTTACCTACTAGTATAATGGTTACTCCATTGTTAGTGCAATTGGATGATGTGGGTTCCAATTCTACAATAAGCTTGAAGTTCATTAATAAAACACCGGTAGGTAGGTACCTAAATATAATTCTCGTATATACCTAATTTTATTCATTCACTTTTTCTTCGTTTCGCCAGAACACAGGAAAAGTAGCGACATCTGTTGTGTAGTCATTTGTTTTTTTTTTGTTCATCCCCCAAGCGAGCAGGTACAGTTAGCGACATCTATGAGAGGGTTAAACACAGTATGAAATGTATTTTCAGTCTTATTAGAATTTTTTAAATGTTATATTATTGAAATGTTGTTTTTATTTCAGAAATATTTTTACTTACAAAGAAATACAATTTATATTTTTCTATCAAGATAATATTTTAATTCTTATTAGTTGATGAAACCAGTAGTGCCATCTAGTGTCGGATAGAAATAACAGAACCAGCTCCGTCGGTAAAGCAGGCGCACAGAATGCATCGGGACTCGCGAGCTAACTAATAAATTATTTTGACAGAAGTACAGTAAAAAGTTGTTGACTCAACTGGGACGAAAAGTTTTTATTAGCATTTAGTTATTTTTACTTTTGGAATTGAATTGGTATAATATTGTATATTGCATATTAATAATGCAGTCTTTCTGAAATGAACATATTTTGATACTTTATACATTAGCAAAGTGTTTATGTCTGACATCTGATGTGGTAATATAGTATCATGATATTGGCTCACACTTTCTTCCTGATAAAATATTATATCAGATTATATTTGAGTAGATTTAAGAATTATATAACCGTTTTTATTTTAATGCCAATTTGTTACTTTCAAAAATTAGCCTATATCAAATTAGTTTTCAAATGGGCAACTTCTAAAGTACTATAGTTTATAGCGAAAAATGTTTAATGGAGTCTCGAGACCGAATTTGATAACAACTAAAACGGGATTATTGGACGTTCATCAAATAAATTTTCCGAGCCAAGAATCAGAAGTGTAAATTTTGAAAAAAATAAAAATATATCCTATTTTATTGCACTATCCCATAGTGTCGCTTATAAGGATCAAATTCTGGGAAGTAATATTAGATAAAAAAACTAAAGGTGAGGTAAAAATAATATTTTTGATTTCTTACGTTTGGTCATTCCCATACATCGAGAATTATTATTTTTTGAAGTTCCAAGCATACAGTTTTAGTTTTTATCGAAATTGGTTTCGAGATTCTTTATAATAATTTTCTTATAAAAAAACATTCAGTAATATAAAGGCCCGTGATGAATAATTTTCTAGGTACCTAATCATCACTACGAATGCCGTGACTTAGTAGTGGGTTCATAGCTTCAATTCCTTTAATGAACCTGAGTTTTCAGTGAAGGAATCATATCCTTTGTAGAAGTTTGACTGGTCACCAAGGTGTGATTCTTTCTCCAATCTCAATATTGCTTTAGCTTCCTTTTTAGCGCCCCTGAACGGGCAGACACACAGATGTCTTGGGTGGAAATCGAATCTAAGACCTGTGGCATAGTCTGAGTATCTTAATCTCAATACCAGCCTTCCAGTCGATGATGATGATGACGAGGATACTGATCAGCCATAACCTCACTCCAAGTCCACATAATAATAAACTAGCTGACCCTAATTATTTTTCTAAAATAAAAGTATCCTTAGTTACTTCTTAAAACATCAGCTATCTGCCAGTTTAAGTCCCGTAAAAATTGGTGTAGCCGTTTCGGAGATTATCCCAAACAAACAGACAGACAACAAGTTTTAAATGTTGGTATAACTACCGTATATAGGTACTTTCATGTGCATTTAGTAGAAAGCTGTTATTTTGACATAACAGACAGACACATCAATTTTATTTATTTGCATAGATGTGTGAACAAGCTCGCTACATCAAAAGCATATAATATTAAAATGTCGTTGATACGGAAATTGCTCAGTTATTATAGTAAATTACGAGAGCCCTTCAATCATAAAACTCCAGGACAGTTGCCCTTAATTAAAGGTTAGTTTTGACATTTCCATTTTAATAAGTCATCGTAACTTTTTTTAGAATCTGTTCTTTGTTTGAATTTGAATTTTTGTTTCGACGTTGCCTTTGTTCTTAGAAATTTGGTGCGTGTTGTTTAAAATTAATAAAGTTATATATTTTGAAGCGCTCGTGTTGTAGCTTGATTAGCTGTTTTTAATCGTTCGGCAATGATAAGCATCACCGGTGTGGACAGTATCCGGATGGGTGATCGCCTAGTGGTAGATTCAACTCGAGCGTTTTCCGTGCTTTCCAAGGCACGTAAAGCAGGTCCCGTAACCTACCTCCATCGATCCGCAGTGGGCAGGTATTGGCTGATGATGATGATACCTGTTTAGGCCTATCGATGATGGTATAAAAGCCTAAGGGAGCTGGCTCTCAAGTGCAGCTGTCGGAACACACAGAGTACAAAGTACCCTACCACCGTGCTATGGTTTCCACCACCAATGATATTATAATAATTGGTTTCCACACGATGTTTTCCTTCACCGAAAGCTCAAGCTCAGTGTAGGATTCGAACCCGGGACCTTCGTCTCGGCATCCGACATCACTACCACTGAGCTATCATCGCCTTATTTCAAAATTTCATTGCACACATGCGTATTTATGCATCATCAAGGTGGCTTCAGTTTACTAATGGCAGCGATCCGTCTGAACTTATTTTACGTCTAAATAATAATATACAGTGCGTAAAAGCAATGATATTATAAGTAAAGTGGTAGATAGGTTACCTAGCCAAGATTTGAAGTTCATAAATCGGACACTGTCACACATGTCCTGTCGCTGGCTACTACCTTCAACCTGAAAATCTATCGCCAAGCACCTATCGATGTGTTCCGACAGCTGCATTTGAGAGCCAGTTTCTTCTAGGCTTTGTGTGCTTACCACCTTCGGCCGCATCATCACTTACCATGGTGAGATTGTAGTAATACACAGGCCTAAACTTAGTTAAAAAAATAAAAAACATTATTACATTAATATTTCTTTATTTACCAAACTTTAAAATCATAAACCAAATAAAATGAGCTATGCTCTTACTATGTACTTTAGCAATCAAAGCTCAATATAAATTGGTTAGCTTAATTAACCAGAACATCAAGGGTGATACCAACCCGATGGCTTACGATTGATTGATCTATTTCACAAGCGAATTTAGACTCTATTGCAAAATAAGAAGTATCAAAACTATATAAACTGTGAGTATATTTTTTTTACACAGATTGCAGTCCAATTTTGGAGTTCAATCATTCATGAATGTTTGAACCTTTTGGGGTTCTTTGATATTATTATGTTTTCTTATTGCTTATGTACAGTATTACCCAACTGATATGGCGCGTCGTGAATCTTCGTTCGCACACAAAAGAAAGTATGGCCCCGAAGATTAACGAAAGAATGCTTAAAACTTACAATCAACCTTAGATCACTACTATAAGGTTCATAATACACTGCAGCTGTTAGTTCCGTCTCACTCGCAAGTCACGCCCCTCCGTACGGCGCGCGCTAACATGGCGCCAGCTGCCGACCCATAGCGGTTTCCCGTTCTTTGAAAATGTGAAAAAAGTATCTTCTGCGCAGGAACATGGGTAAGCCATATCAATTGGGTACTACTGTACGATGATTACACATTATAAAACGTTATGTCTAAAGTCGGCGAAATCTAATAGGCCTGTTTTGACAGCGCATATATAGTGCGACAAGAAGAGACATCCTCTTGTCAAAACGGGCCTCTTAGATTTCGACAACTCTAGTGTCTGTATGTTTGTTAAACTCCGCGGAATGACGCGAGTCACGGCACAGATTTTGATGCTACTTTCGCAGTTATTTATAGAAAGATATTTTGAGAAAGATAAAGGGAAAAACAAATATTCCTAGAGAAACTATATACCATGGTGCTATAGCTTAAGGGCACATACCCCCTTGTTAACTACTGAGATTTTCTATAGTGGCCACCTCTACCGGTCATAAAAGACGGCACACTATACCAGGCAACCCCTTACGAGGCGTCTGGGACCATCTGCGATAGGTCACGCCGCCAGAGTACTCGCCCCTGGTACTCAAGAGAAAATGTGAGTCGCACCGTGATCACTCACTACCATTTGTCCAGAATGGTACCGGAGCTGTAAAGCCGCTCACAACACGCACCCCAGCACGCCAGCACTAGCACGAGCACTAACGCAGAACGCAGAAGCACCGGCACCAGCGCACCTTGTTGGTGCTAGCGGATAGCTTAAGGTGGCCCTCTGTGGCCGGCGCAACTTCAACGCAAGCATAGGCTAAAAGCTTGTTGTTTCATCCAACGTAATGTTTGACTGCGAAAAAAGAGAGACAGCAATAGAGCCGTCGGTTATCAGTCGGTAAATTCCGCTGATCACTCGCGGCCGCTTCGCTAGGTTGTCATTCATGATTTCGCATTCATAAAACTTGTTCCAGGAGTATACTTCTTGTGAAAAAATCTTACGTTACGTTAGTTATTTAGAATCTCCAATACATTTGCAAGCCTAGTATCTAAATGTTTTCTTTACTTTTACAATTTATAGGTACATTAGATACGGCCAAAGTTCAGGCAAAAACGCTGGTTTTCGGAGGCTTTGACTGAATTTGTTTCTCACTCTTTTTAAATTACGCCTAGATACACGGCTAGATATAGTACACAAGATACTAATTTGTTCAAAACATCTAAGGAAAAATATTTAACAACGCCATAATAAGTACAGAGGTTTTGTATGAAAAGTATGACGAATTGAGTCCTCTTAAGGGCACTGTGTGAATATAAACATCAGTGTTACTTTTCATCAGCTTTTAAATGTTTTGGTAGTGCACATATTAAAACTATTATTAGTCTGCACTGCAACATAAGCGCTCGTGGTGTAGCATGATTAGCCGTTAATCGATCAACAAAGTTAACCTACCACCGTCGTGGTCGGTACCTTGATGGGTGACTGACTAGTGTTATTTAAAATCGACCATTTCCGTACTTCGGAAGGCACGTAAAGCCGTTGGCCCCGGAGTCGTTAAGCTAGTTGGAGGCCGCCTAGACGGCTTGAAAATCCAACAGTAGGTTGACCACTAGCCTACCTTCACCGATCCGCAGTGGGCACGTGAGGTGGAGTATCTGCTCATTCCCTTTCACCCTAATTTGTGTGCTCCTGAGGCCTGTGCTCAGCAGTGGGACATTATAGGCTGATGATGATGATGACTGCAACATGAACCACGTAATCAGGAACAACATATGTCCATAGAAATCAATTAATAACATAAATAGATTTAATTATATAGTTAATTAAATAATAATAATAATAATAAAAAAAAGCCTAAATTGAAAAAAGATCAGTCGCATACATAAACAAATAAAAACCGGGCAAGTGCAAGTCGGACCCGGACACGGAGGGTTCCGTAAGTAAAACGCCAAAAAACGACCTTTATTTTTTAATGTTATTTAACATTTATTATTTGTTGTTATAGCGACCATAGAAATACACATTCTGTAAAAATTTCAGCCGTCTTCCTATTACGGTTCATGAGATACAGCCCATTGAGAGACAGACGGGCGGACGGACGGACGGACGGACGGACGAACGGACGGATGGACGGACGAACAGGGGAAATTAAGTAATAGGGTCCCGTTGACATTCTAAAAACTAAATAATTCAGAATCCTGTATTAAAATATTATTGCACACACTTTCATTCGTTCAGGTCCGAATTGTTGTCAGTGCGATTAGATTGTAAATATTATGTAATGAATCTAAGCTTGTTTTGAAAAGAGTAATTGCTGAGTTTATTGCCGGCTCTTCTCAGCAAATGCAACCTTCCGATATTAGAGTATTAGAGTCAGACTTTTCATAAGTGCCTGCGAAGGTCTATTTGAATAAATGATTTTGAATTTTGAATTAAAATTACATATTTTACCTTAATTTCTAAGTGAATCATTTGCATAACTTCCACCTCCAGTAATAGGTCAACACTGATATTGAAACATATCAGTTTTGACCTACACACAAATAATATGTGTTCTATTTCCGTCCTTATCATCATATTATTACGAAACATAACCGACTAATTACATTACAATTATCAGATTCACCTAAGACCTTTCTGATCGCGGGAGGTGGCGACAAAGGAACCAACAACAAGCAAATTTATACTCTAACTTTACGGATATAAAAGCGGTTATAGAGTATTTATGATCTAGGTAATTTAGAATTGTACATAACGCAAAACATGATTATTATCAGAGCTCATATTTTATTTATTTTAGTAGGACATACAGGTTATAAATCATTAGAATTTATTAGCTATATCATTAGGCAACGATAGTTACTAATGGTGGGTTACGCCGAGCTTTTTAGTGGTTTTAATGTGGTTTAAATTAAATAAAGTCTAACAGAAGTGAGAAAGAATCTGATATTGGCAGAAATGGCTTTAAAGTCGATTGCTAATGAAGAAAAATAACAATAACAATACGATGAGGTCAGAGTTTTTTTTTTTACTTTTCATAGGCCTATGTTTGACCGCAATCTCACCATGGTCCGAAGGTGGTAAGCACACAAAGCCTAGAAGGAGCTGGCTCTCAAGTGCAGTACATCGAAAGGTGCTTGGCGACAGATTTTCAACTTGAGGGTGGTAGCCAGCTAGGTGGGTACTACAAAGTACCCTACCACCGTGCTATGGTTTCCTCACGATGTTTTCCTTCACCGAAAGCTCAAGGTCATTGTAGGATTCGAACCCGGGACCTTCGTCTGGGTATCCGACGTCACTACCACTGAGCTATCATCGCCTTAAAAAGTCAATGTATCATTTTACAACATAGTCAGTCTCTTCGAAAAATAATAGAGAACGGTAGTTTAAAGTATATAAATACTACGTACACGGTAGAGAGGATACTTTAAGGCGGCCCTCTGTAGCCGGCGCAACATTAACGCAAGCATAGTCTAAAAGCTTGTTGTTTCATCCAACGTAATGTTTGATTGCGAAAAAAGAGAGACAGCATCAGAGCCGTCGGTTATCAGTCGGTAAATTCCGCTGCCGCGGCCGCTTCGTTAGGCGTCATTCATGATTTCGCATATCATAAAACTTGTTCCAGGCGTATACTTCTTGTGAAAAAATCTTACAAGTTTGTGAATAAAAAGTTAATTATTTAGAATCTCCAATACATTTGCAAGCCGGGTAACTAAATGTTTTCTTTACTTTTTATTTATTATCTATTTATAGGTACGTTAGATATGGCCAAAGTTCAGATAAAATTTGAGCAAAAACGCTGTTTTTTGGAGGCTTTTACTGAATTTGTTTCACACTTTTTTTTATTTTACCTAGATACACGGCTAGATATAGTGCACAATATACTAATGTGTTCAAAACATCTAACGAAAAATGTTTAACAACGCCATAATAAGTACAGAGGTTTTGTATGAAAAGTATGGCGAATTGAGTGCTCTTAAGACAGTTTAAAATGTCCTAATGCTTACCTTAACCTTAGTTTACAGTAAACTTACTTTACCTTACCTTAGTAAATTTAAAATGTACAGAACTACAAGTAGTCACTCGGCAGTTCCACCTGTTACCTGTTACAAAGCATCCTACGCCCATTTCTAGGCCCTTGTACTATTATTTATTCTATGCCCATGTCAATATTTATTAAAAAAAATGGTCACATTTATGTAATATTTAGGCTTTTCGGCTAGTTTTTAAGGTATTTTCATAAGTGCCCAGAATCCCTCTCTGTGTGCAAAAAATATATAAGTACCAAGTTAGTTTGGAGTCTAAGCTTTTATAAATTTTAAACCAATCTATCTAAAGAGTTACAACTTTTTAAAAGAAAATCAAAGAATCATGGCGAGATCCATTCATTTATTTGTACAAAAAAATAAAACATTTTAGAGAGTTTTGAATCACTTCCAATGTTGAGATTACATTACCTATATATTAATATACTTGAAATATTCTATAAACCCCGCAAAACATAACAACAACATAATAGTTGTGATCGCGATTCGCCGGCATGGCATAGAATGTCGCATTTTTATACCGGGGATCTAGAAATATTTTAAATGCCTTAAGTTATTCCTTAGGCACCAAGGACCAATAATAACGTCATTTCAACGTCTCTAAAATGTTTTTTTTGTCCAAATCTCGCCATGATTCTTTGTTATCTGTACAACGTAGATTTATAACTATTGTTGTACAGTATTACCCAACTGATATGGCGCGTCGTGAATCTTCGTTCGCACAGAAAATAAAGTATAGCTCGAAGATTAACGAAAGAATGCTTAATATTTACAATCAATTTTAGATCACTACTATATGGTTCATAATACACTGCAGCTGTTAGTTCCGTCTCACTCGCAAGTCACGCCCCTCCGCACGGCGCACGCTAACATGGCGGCAACTGCCGACCAATAGCGTTTCCCGCGCTTTGAAAATGTATCTTCTGCGCAGGTACATCGGTAAGCCATATTAATTGGGTACTACTGTACTTGCAAAACTATCATCGGGCCTATTCGTGAGGTTTCACAGATCTTGAACGCACTGACATATATTTTTTAAATCAAAAAACAGAAGAACGACGATAGTCAACCGATTAATGGAACACTGCAATCAACCTATCCCTCCTTACTATACTATATCAATGTATCGTATATTCGCGATATAGCATCGCGTGCAACATTACAAGCATCGATTAAATAAAAAAATATGGAGGTTTGTCATGATGAAAATTAAAAAAGTCCCCACCCTATCAAGGGTGTGCCACCCTGCTTGCCGCGGCTATATTAAATTGTATGGGGGTTCCGTTGTCATAGTTCAATCGAAGATTGTCGACTCCTTATATTATGTTTTTTTATGTATTTGATAAGGATTTTATTTCAAAATCAAATATAGAATATAAAAAGTATTTTCAGTTCTAAGTTAGTGCACCTTGTTATTATTTTTACAGAGTTAGTAAATAAATATCCTGGGACCAAAGATGTTAGTGCCTGGGACCAAGGATGTTAGTGTCTGGGACAAAGGTACTTTACACACGGCTTTCTGGTCCCAAACTAAGCAGATCTTGTTATGGAAACCAGACAACTGATATTACTACTTTTTGTTTGTAAAATATACATAATTACACCCAGACTCAGGACATGCAGACATGTTCATGCACACAAATGTATCTTCTGGGTGGGAATCGACCTGCGGCGTGATAGGTGGAATTTTAATCAACCGCGCTAACCGGCACGTTAAATAGTAATTCATAATTATAAAACTTTTTTTTATTATAGTTTAAACGATTCTCGATTACAATTTCTTAATCATAATTTATAGAAACCAAAAGCAATATAATATTGTCACATAATTATATTATTTTCAACACGTAAAGTGGCTCTTATAGCACCGATTTTATTATCATAAGTCAGCTTATTACGAACTGGTGTTTTTTACTTTACATTACCGCACTAGTGTTTTATGATATTATACCAATTATGTTAAGTTTTGTATCTCACTGTCAGTGATATGTCTGTAAACGAAGCATTCTATTTTATCCGGATAAAATAGCTCGACAAAGCATCGCTGTCAAAAAAAAAAACCTGTGCGCCATATTTGTTAACGTTCTCATTGTGTGATTGATGATTATCAAAAAAATCTACTAAAAAATATCTCTATGTCTGTTTTTTTTCTCACAAGTGTGTTGAAAAACGTCACATGAAACGCGTGTGCATTGATCATTACACTCTCGGCTACCTTATCGCCCTCATCTGTAATGTTCAACTTTGCACACATGTATCACAATGTACTATTATAGAAGTATTATGAAACATGTCCATTTCACATGATATTTTTTTCTCTTCCATTAAATCATAAACACGTAATGTAAATAAATAAATACCTCGATTCATGCTACTCTCCAACTATACAAAAAAAAACATAAGTAAATCAACCAATGAGCAAAAATCATTGTCAACACAATGCCCGGGAAAAAGCCCGGTGGTCCCGAGGGTCGGCAGGTAATTCCTAGTGCGCCCGTCGCTCCCGGACCCGAATGATCGGGGGTCGCTAATGCAAGCTAATTATCAATTAGCTTCGATGCCGTTGTCTCAGCTAGTGGAATGTCTGGAGATGATAATACCGCAAATCTCGATTTATTATTATTGTTGGAATCGTAAGGATTGGTGTTATAAATACTAATTTTGTAGTAATGTACTATAGGTATGATTCCTAGGTAAAAAAATAATAAGTCTAATAGTCAATCAGTTAGATCAAAGATAAAGCGAGTCAAAGTTCCGGACCGGGGGGGTCGTGACGTCACTTTAGAGTAAAAAGTCACACGGAACTTCAATACACGATATCTTCGTATTTTTTCGTTTAATTGACAAAACGTGTCTAATATTTTTAACGGACTAAATAGATTTTTTTAGTTTTTTTTAGTTGGGGTTACGGATTTCTGATTTCTTTTCATCGTGGCATCCACACAACACGAGACACATTGAATTGAATTTTGATACCTCTCTCTCGCTGATCATCCGCTGATTCAATGTCACACTTCTGGTTTTTTTTTTATACTAGTAACTTATTTTGAGAGCTTGTGCACTGAGTTTTCCGCGTAAGGGTGATAAGGTTAATATTTTTAGGGCCATCAACATGTACAGTATGTATTTGTCTCTTTGTAATAAAACACTTTGCAAAATATAAGTTACACATTTTCGAATATTGATATAAAAATGAAAAAATAAAAAACAGCTCTATATATATATTATTCTCGGCGAAGATTGGTTTGATTAATGCTAATAATTTGCGGGAACCGTGATTGAGATGTTTTAAGGAAAATTTTATTAAACGTTTTGCAATATTATTTTTGTTCAATTATTTAACTTTAAAACAGTTAATACAGTATTTTTGACTGTGTAGTAGTACTTTTATAACTATTAGACAGTAGCTGTTCTTTCTTACTTGGTGAAGTGATGATGTGGCCGAAGGTGGTAAGCACACAAAGCTTAGAAAGGATCTGACAGCTGTAGGAACACACCGCTATGTGCTTACGACAGATTTTCAACGTGAAGGTAGTAGACAGCCAGGCGGGTACTATGAAGTACCCTACCACCGTGCTATGGTTTCCTCACGATGTTTCCTTCACTGAAAGCTGAAGTTCATTGTAGGGTTCAACCGACGACCTCGTTACATCAGTCGACTTCACCACCACTGAACCATCAGCTCATTCAAAACTCAGATATGTTACGTGAGATGGTTTAAAGCAAGTCTAGCAAAAACCAGGTTTTAAAATATATCCATAACATTATAATGTCAAAAACTAAAAACAACATCAGATAGATAGGCCACTACGATCGGGCGGGCTTGCCATTCGTTAGCCTTTTAAAAATAAAAATAAGTAAAAAATATTCTTATTTCAAAAATATTTCATATTGACAGCATCTTATGTATAATAAGACAAGGGTCTAATAATGATTGCAAAGACCGAATGTACACTATGAACTATTTTTGAAATAAGAATATTTTTAACTTATTTTTATTTTATTTTTTTTCAAAATGCTAATAGGTGGAGACTTTTTGGCGGGAACTTGCAGAGTGACGTTGCTTTTTCATTTTTATTTTAATTAATTCGTGTATTTTGAGTTTTATTGCATATAATCGGTGGTGTTTTATCCAATGGAATGAATTATGTGTATCGTGTATTTTCAAGTTGTCTCAAGAAATGTTAAATGTTTTGGTACAATTTACCACCATTGTATGTACTAAAACATGACTTTTATGGACGGTGACTGACAGAGGACTATGTGAAAGTGATTTATTGAGAACTAGAACTTACATTAAAACTGGAAAATGGCAAAATACACAAGCCGTGTGATGCCAACAAGCTAAAAAAAAAAAAAAAAAAAAAAAAAAAAAAAAAAAAAAAAAAAAAAATTGTGGCAATCCCGCCAGCTCGTACGTGGCATCACCTATCTATCTAATAATTTCAATAACTAAAAAGCAATATCATAATGATTCTCAATATCCTTTATACCACAGACAACAAACATCATTCAACTAAGCTTGATTTTCGATACACAGAATATAAAAAGCGACTTATCTCAATACCTTTTTAGACAATGCACAAAACGGCATACATTTGTTGGGGAGGCAAAATACCATTAATAATAGGCTTAGGGGATGGAAGAAAGAATAAATTGCGAGGAAACCGCCTCAGGGGTAAAGGGGGGCAAGATTTATCGAGTACTTAGCATAAGTTGAGATGTGATGCGTTTTTCATTAATTTTTCATTGGCTGTCTGTGGTTACGCGGATTTGCGCAATTTTGAATTAAAAAAAAGTTGTAAAGAAGCTCTACTGAGAGTTGATTGGTTGCTGAGGTGATAAGACCCTGTCATGCGATAAGTTGTAGTCTCAATACCTACCCATGACAAATATTTGTGTATGAAAATCTGTCACCAAGCATCTATCGGCGGTGTGTTCCGACAGGTGCACTTGAGAGCCAGTTCCTTCTATGCTTTGTGTACTTACCACCTTTGGCCACATCATCCCTTACCATGGTGAGATTAAAGTCAAACATAAGCCTGTCTATCGTAAAAACCTTATAAATTTTAGTTGGAAATCTTCTGAACTGAAACAAAAAAAAATATTATTTTAATTTATCGCTTGGCAAATGTTGTAGAAAGGTCATGTAGATCACAGACTCAAATGGATACACATTTGGCGATGATAGCTCAGTGGTTGTGACGTCGGTACCGAGACGAAGGTTCCCGGGTTCGAATCCTACCATGAGCTTGAGTTTTCGGTGAAGGAAAACGTCGTGAGGAAACCATAGCACGGTGGTAGCGTATTTTAAAGTACCCATCTGTCTGGCTACCACCCTCAAGATGAAAATCTGGCGCCAAGCACCTATCAGTGTGTTCCGATAGCTGCACTTGAGAGCCAGTTCCTTCTAAGCTGCGCGTAAGGTCGCCAAAGCTCATAATAGAAGTATTCCCATTTGAGCACCGATCCTATTCCCTTTTCAGCACCGATTCATATTTTGGATCGGTGCTCAAATGGGAACAAAAATTAAATTCGAAATCATTAAGTATCAACAACAGTAAGTATATTTTGTTCAGCAATTGACAACCAACCTAACATGGCATGAAATAAATAAATTATTATTATTATTATTATGTCGATCAGTACTCAAAGCGGAATAGTTTTGATGCTCTAAAAAAGGGTGTTCTAACGATAATACTTTTTACGTTTTGTAATAAAACTGTTAATTTTTATCGATACGTTTTATTAAACACCACAACACTAGAAGCTACAAAACCGTCGGTCAAAAGGGAATGATTTCGTATTAAATTTTTGTTCCCATTTGAGCACCGATCCAAAATATGAATCGGTGCTGAAAAGGGAATAGGATCGGTGCTCAAACAATCAGTGCGCAAATGGGAATACTTCTCATAATAGTGCTCATTGGGAGGTTGAAGGGTCGGTAACGTGTGATGCCTCGTATATGTTGCAAGCGTCCATATGGCTACGGTAACCGCTTACCATCAGGCGGGCTATATGTTTGCTTACAGACTTAGTCGCATAAAAAAGAACTTTGAGCATGGTGGTAGAACTATTATTGTAGTTAATGTTTTATAATAAAATTGTAAATAAAAATACTAGACTAAAATAAAAATCCTCTACGCTGAAACGGTAGAGTGGAATGGGGATATAACGTCTCATATAAAATTTATTTCGTATAACAACCAATTTCGTTTCAGCTCACCCCGCCATGTTATTAGGAAAATATTTAATACAATTCTCTAACAAACACCTTTCACGCGATAATAAACTTTGTAGTGAGGCGTTATGAAGTTGTTTTGTCTGGCAAGGACGTTGGTAGACAACAAATTTCCAACTGACTACTCATCAACATTGCGCTTTATTGAAATGAAATAAAAGAAAGAAAAAAATGGAAAATCCTAAATTTGTTACAAAGGTGATGTATTACAGTGCGGGACAAAATAAAGGATACATTCCTAAATTATTGTCTTACGTGGGAAATAAGGAATTAATTTACATTTGGTATTTTTTTAAAGATGTTATCTCGACTCCTTCAACAATAGGTTGTTTTTGTTATAATTAGTAACTTTGTCTCTTCTTCTGTACTTTTAATAATTTTGCTATATAATTTGCTATTGATTAGGTTATTTCAAAATTAAGAAAGAACTGTATGGCTACGGTAACCGCTCACCATCAGGCGGACCATATGCTTGTATACCGACTTAGTCGTATAAAAAAAACTATATCAAGCTAAGAAACTTTTGATTAGAATGGTTACTTTAAAAAATGTCTTGCGCATTATTTTATCACTTTAAACAAGAATAAAATGGTTACTGTAACAGAATGAAAAAATAAAACAAACTCAAAATTCCTCTGCTCCTACATTATTAATATAAATATACGCATAAAAGGTTTATTACAATTTTTTGTTCTTAAATTTATTTATTGGAATAAATATTTTTCATCAATTAATACGGATATTTTCCTACAAGAGGAAACCGACAGCATTGGTCGCAACTGTAAACTGAAGAAAGCAAGCCCTTAGGCTGTATTTTAATAAGATGTCATAGCCATAACAAGAGCTGAAGGGGGACGAAATTTTATTACAACAAAAAACTTTATCATTATACAATAACACGCGAAATTACATTCCTTTAATTGGGTCTAATCGACCGAGGGAATGTTCTAATAAGATGGGTCGAAACCATCCCACAGGGCCTTTTTAATTTGACAGCTCGGGGCCTTAATGAGTGTATTAATTTCAATGGCCCGTGATTATGAGACGTTCTAGGGTTATTTAGGATGGGTCGTTTTTTTGTCTTTAATTGCAGCGTTAATTATATTGATATGGAACATCTTTTTGATATGGATAGAAGAGGGTGCAGGTAAGAGGTTGAATCCAATGACGTCATGGAAAAATATCTTGAGAGGTAACCAAACACTAATTTAATCTTACTACAAATCGGATCAATTTTATTAGATATTGTCCGGGCGCCCAAGTCTGCTATTACAATTGTGTTGCAATGAACTATCAGTGAACTATCAGTGTCAAAATTGGCACATTTTATAGTGTTGGTAGTCTACTAACACAATAGCGTCATAATGGCGTCATAATAGCTTTCTGATGATTTTCCACTGAAACTACAATCGTGCCACAGTGATCTTTTAGTTGTCAGTTTTGACAGTTTTTGTACTAAAATACTTTTCGTTCATTATGGATTAGTAGAGTGCGCACATCGGCTCAATGATAATGGAATTGCAATAGTATCGTGTCAGTATGACAGTTTAGCAGACTTGGCCCCCAGATATCTACATTTATTTTGATGGTCGCTATGAAATATCTTGTGAGTATTAAATTAAAGCGTTTTGAATGAAAGAAATCAGAGCCACTTTAAGATTTAATTTTTGCAAAAAATTACGTATTCACGTAGAATATCGATCACACGTAGAGTAGGCAGGGGAAATAGCTAACAAGTGACGCGGTAAGGAGAGTAAAAATAATTCCTATTCGTACCTACCCCCGTGCCGTCCCGTGCTGGCAGTTAGCACGCATCCAATACTTAGCGGGACTTCAATCATGCAGTATATGCATACTTTTGAATTTGGAATACTTCATTTATAATTTTTTCTTGATTTTTTGTATAATCAAGGTAAGTTAATAAAAATGGAGAGCTTATAATTCGTATAACTTTGGAATAAAATAATAATAATTGGAAATTTATTTTTATTTAATTAAAATACTGGCTTTTTAATTTTGTTTAAATTTACATTGTCACACATATGCGATAAAATGGAATAAAGAAATTCATAAATCTGCTGGCTAAAATGCACATATAAATGGCGTAGAGGTAGACTACTACGACAATTTGTCTATTATTCTGAGACCAAGATAGTGTTAAAATAATCAAAGAGGGTAATCAATGGACAAATGAAAATTTGGAAAAAAGGTATCTGTTAAGACTAGCACAGGACCGAAAATACGATGTTATATGAACTCTATTAATTATAAATACAGAATTGCTTTTATTTACAATTTTTTATCAACCTTCTATGTTTGATATAATTATTTTAAAAGAAAAACAAAATAAAACTTCTAAAATTTTCGCATATCCTACAAATAGCTAACGCGACTTTACCACCAAGCGGGGAAGGGGAGGACAAAATGGATTCTCGCGACATTCGGCAGCCATTACTCCGACCCTCTGTGTGCCACTCGCGCCCTCTTTCCCCTCACGAGGCGTGTTTACTAAAAATGCGTTCAATTTTATATGCGGGCGTTATATACGTAGCACAGTGTGTACACAGCTTTAGACAGGCTTCCTTACTCAAACAGAATAACAAGCCTGTCTTTATTTGAGTGTTGAATAAAAAAGCAAACGTACCATAGAGTGTTTACTGGATTAGCATTCGCTTCAAAGTAAACTTTTTAAGCATTATTTCGGGCGAGTAGACCATTTTCAAATTCGGATTCCAAACACAATTTATAAATCCAGCCAGTTTGTTGCATGAATTTTGAATTTAGAACACAGACACGTCTTCCACAAATCACAAGCAGTCACTTAATGCGTCCGCGAGTTAACCCTTCGCCGGGAAACTATTCGTGTTTTTTTTTTGCTCCATCCCGTCATAATGAATTGTCGTTTTTGTACGTATTACCTTATCCCGGGACAAATTGCAGACGACGGCGTTCTACTTATAAATATTCCGGCGGTTAAATAAAGGGCAGGGACTGCGGCTCTAAAACTTTTGACGGAACTTTATTATGAAAGTTTTTTTTCAAATTGTTCTAACAATATTTTAAAACAATAATTAACGACTTTCTTTCACGATAGCTTGGAAAAAATACAGTAAGTATATTTTAATCGGAAACCAATAAAAAAAAAAACAGTTTTCTCGACAACCTCCGTCTATTTGTTGTCACTGTTAATATTTTTGTAACCAAAAATGCTTACAAACAAGTGTACGATTTGCAAATACAAATCGTTATATTTAATTCTAACCTTACAAGTCTAAATTAATATTATACATTTACCTATCATCACCGTATTATTAAAACCTTAAGATATTTAAGAACCAGTGACGATATTCATTCAAGTTAAAGAACTCAAGATCTGAATGAGAAACACGTCAATGGGAACCTGTTCTTAAATGTTAAGTTTTGATTTTATTCCCGACAAGTATTTTAAAATGAACGTTAATTCTTCGAATTGAATACTTTTTGAGATGTTTTAAAATTCAGCCATTCAAGTTTGCTTGTGCTTTTTTAGTTTTGATTAAAACATTATTTGAGCTATGCTTTTCATAAATGTTTCTAATTGTAATCTGTCCTTAAAACATAATTTAGGATCTAGTTTAAAAAAGAAATATAAATAAACTGTTTTAGGTTTATAAGAGACAAGAATCATAATCAAAATATAAGGACAGTCAATTTGAGCTGTAAAAAATAGAGGAATAAAGCAGTCTTTATAGTTGCTGAAACTTAAAATTTAAATAAAATATGTCTAATTCACATTTCTTATTGTAACATTACATGACATGACATTACGTGACATTTTATTGTGTCAAAAACATCTGTTGCGTGTACCGTCATTGCCATAGCGGATTTAAATAAGTTCAAAACAAAATGTAACAAACAAAAAACCTATTAACATTTGAACACGCTAACAGTTATAATTCTACATTGTACTTGTATAAAATAATCACAGGAGGTTTCAGACAAAGTGAAGAAAAAAACGTTATTAATGTTTAAGAAAAAATATGCAAATCAGCGCGAACGGCATCGGAAGGGTTACTGAGTAACCATATCCAATTGTGTTGTCGCTCTAAACAATTATTTTTATATTTTTCATTTTTAACGTGCGTGAAATTAAGTTATTATATTAATTTAAAATTTTCCTTTAAAATTACATTTTTAATAAAGAAAAGGTACACCATTAATTATATACCTACTCATTTGGTGATATTTTGTATAATATGTAATTTCACCTTCTTAACCTTTAAAAAAATTACTGATAACATAAGTAACATTAGCAAAATGCGAAATATTATACTTAAACTCTATAGACACATTAAGAAATTTTACATAAATTAACATTTCAAGACACGATATCATCTCTAAAGGGTTACCATCTTTCTTTACGAACTAAAATAATATATTTCCCTATAGGTATTCGTTGTGATTCAAATGAACCACCCGGTAACTGATATCCCTGAGAGCGACATTCCAAATTCGAAAAAAAAGCCATTCATAAACAATTTAATGTTTTTTTTTGTCTCAACTTCATTCAGAAACTGGGACATGCATATCATTATTGCCCTTTTAATTTTTTTCATGTTAAAACCGGTAAGGCTATGAATAACACTAAATTATTAGCCTTATTTTTGAAATTGGAACGCAGCTGGTGTTTTTTTTGGCGATACTGTTTTTTATTGGCTATCCGAGCATTCAACAGTGTTTGCTATTGCGATTTGAATATTTTTATTCCATTTTGACTGTGGAGTCAAAAACGTATTTTTTTGGTTTTTATTTGGTAAAATAGTTTTTTATGTACCGCTGTTTTAATAAAAGCATAAGGTAATAGTTGTTAAAGGGAGCTTTAAGAAAACACTGCTTATAACCTGAATGAAATTAATGCACATGCATTTGTCTGTATCTCCTCAGTCTGGGTGTAATTATGTATATTAAGTATGTATTTACACACAAAAAGTAGTATGTATGTATATATCAGTTATCTGGTATCCATAGTACCTACCTAAAGCTCCGCTTTGCACGTTTTTGACCATTAAAAATAAGAAAATCTTTTTGCTAGAGCAAAAGAAAGCCAAGTACATTCTAATAAAACCTGACGATCACTGTTAGCAAATAAAAAAAAACCCTTACAATTTTGTCAACCTACAACAAAGTTGTAACACTGCTATTTAATTTGTCGAATATCGGGTTTCTGTTCAAAAACACATCAATTATAATAACTTAACGCAAAACACCTTGTTTTAATGCCTATATACTCAGTAATTAATTACACAAATAATGAATAAAATTAACATAAAAAATATAAAACGTGTATCAATATGTCGCGCGTTTATCTAAACGGTTTTTAAAAAGCGACATTAAATTAACTATCAGCCGAAGAAATTACGTTTTCGGAAGTCACCCCATTTCCCACACTAGTGCCATAGACTAAATAAATTTTCAAACAGACATCTGCCCGCTAATTGTCTAACGAGGGACGTGCATAAATTGTACAAAATTATTATGCCACGAAAAAAATGCGTCACACAGCGACAAGTCTTTTATTTTTTTTGTAAAGCAATCGTCTTTAAAAACCTGTCGCAGCCCAAAGCTAAAGGTGTGAAATTTGCAAATAAAAAAAAAACCATTGAGTTCACTAATAAAACTTGCAATTTACGACTCACTTACTTCCACAATTGTGTCACAATTCGTCCAAACGTCTCACTCTTTTATTTCCTTTCGCATTCGAAGGGTTAATATTCAAAATAGTTAACCCATTTCTTGAGTCGCCCTATAATTACGGTGTTTTGCATATAATTTAACGAATAAATATTTATAAGGAAGTGAAATTTAAGAACTTTTTTCTTTCTTTCACAAACTAGTCCCTTAATAAAGCGCGTTCGTTATTTTATAATGTGTCCTTTTTGCATTTTATATTACAAATGTCGCGTTGCAGTTTTATGCAAATATTTTTTAGGTTTTTGCTTATTAATTTCGTGTGAAGATACATCTGGTTACTTCTTCCCACGTTATTCGATCTGGTTAATTAAAAGGGGGTCATGCTGCTAATTTAATCATTTATTCGGAAACCGGTATATTAGTTGATTTTATAATAAAATCACAACATCTGTTGCGTTGCGAACTTACTATTTTATTAACTTCATTTTCAGTATACTGATATAATTTTAAAATTTTATGACAACAACTTATAAAGCTTTTCGGTTATTAAAAGTTGTCTCGTTGACGTGTGTGATAATAAAATATAGCTTTTTATTAAATAATTCAATATAATAATAGATGTGGAACATCAAATGATTTGACTTTGGAATAAGAAAATCTAACAAATTAAAAAAAACAACGGTATTATCTACGTTATAATGATTATAATTCTTACATAGGCAAAATTTAGGCCCTAGTAGGGCACTTATGAAGGTCAAAGCTACTGAAGTTACCACCAGTTCGTATGTCGGCCTTCAACTGAGAAGACCAGGCAAGAAACTCAGCAAAGTTACATTCTTTAAATATTTCTTTGGACAACCTGAGTATATTGGCTATTTTTTTCCAAAACACTATAATATTTTACAAAAATTTTACAAAATAAAATATACAAGCATAAAAACGGATAAAAAAAAACAACAACGTACCTTAAATAAAGTAAACAAAATAGGAACATTCCAACGAAAACATAATTTTTTTTTCATTCCAAATTTAAAATCATCGACCCTAATTCGTATCGACAAAAGATCGATCTGCTAATAGCGAAATAATGAATCAATGGCAACTACTTGACTCGTGTCTAAAATCGATTCAATTGTGTCCCTATTCGATTTCGATTGTGTTGGATCGATTTATCGAGGGTCCACAATTGTGACTATTGTAAATGTTTCTATTGAATGATATAGGTTTAGTTGTATTATGACATGTTGCACTTGTTGCTTTAAATAGACGTTTTGATTTTTGTTGCTTTTATATTACTAATGGTTTTTGCAGGGTTACAAAAATTTTAGTTTTTTTTTGCGTTTTTCACTTTATCTGCTGACGAGTATGAAAAAAACTCACGTTTACTTTTTGATGCTTAGCAACTGTTTTTTTTTTCATGTGTACATTGTAATATGTTATATTAACCTACATAAATAGGTATCTACATAGTTATTGTTGTGAGAAACGCAATAAATAATTTGACATGCCTTTTTAGACTGAAAAGTATTGTTCAGTATTTTTAGAGTACTGATAACTCGAGTTGGTCACAGCACTAACTTGACTCTCGCATCAGCGTGTCCCGTCACTAAAGGACTATGAGATACTAAAGAGTTTGACAGATCGAAACAAGATGGATTTCCGCGTGTGTGGAAGAGTTTTATTATGTGTCTTTAATATTATTTTTAGGGCTTGTTTGATGGTACCCTAATTATGAATTTACATAAGAAATGTCAACGATATTTTTTTAAAGTCTAACATACACGAGCCATTGTCTTTCAGCTGTCACTAAAAAAACCGCGCCAATATTCAATACCATAAACGTTTTTCAATTACCTAACAAAGCACTTAAAAAACAATTACTTTAAATTGCTATTTTATTTATTTACATTAACCACATATACTTTTAAGGCGTTCAAATTCATTTAACGAAGAATAACAATAAAAGGAATTATTAAAAACTCGACTTTGACATGTACTGGCAACACCTGCGGCATAAAGATGCGTAAGTGACTTTCTTTTAAAATGGTAAAATAATAGCTTATTTAAAAATGGAATATTACTTTTAATTTCATTACCTGCGCCTGCGCTTGCGGGACCGGTGGTGGTTAAAATGAGAATTTAATGACCAAACTTAATAGATGCTCAAAACGGGGTGCACCTTCGCTGCTTAGGTCAATGGTAATAGTGACAGCTATAAAATAAACACCACTATATAATGCAATTGCTATAGGCTGAATAATTGATATAATGTACTTTCTACCTAATTTAAATTTTCAACATGATAAGACAATAACCACGTAAATAATGAGTAGTTTAATGATAGAGTCTACATAGAGAAGAAAGAATTAATGAAAAAAAAAGACAATAACAATTTAAAACATTGTTTTCCATAAAGTTGCCACCATTCCTCACTATTAACTTTTTCGAAGAATACCAAAAAAAACCGGCCAAGTGCGAGTCAGACTTGCACACGGAGGGTTCCGTACAATATTAACTATCTCAACTACTATGACATGAAAAAAAAACTAAAAAAAAAAGTTTCTTGTATGGCCTTGTGTGTTTGTATACCATTAAGTTTTTAACTTTTATATAATATAACTATATTTGTTGTTATAGTGGCAATAGAAATATATATTCTGCCCACACGGGGTAACACGAGGTAAATGTAATAGTTAATCTATGGTGCCATAAACTCGGTTGTTTTCCTGTTGACATATTATGCATTTTAATTTAACAAATTACTTGAAATAAAGCCTAATTTATGCTAAATCATCATCATCATCATCATGCCTTCCCTGTTCCCAATCATTTGTGGTCGGCGCAATATGAACGCTTCTTCCATTCATCTCTTCTATCCGTCATACCAGCATCCACTCCTTTCTTACCCATATCAACTTTCCCACAATCCATCCATCTCTTTTTCGGTCTTTCTATTCCCGTATATCCATCCCCTTTCATATTCATAACTCTTTTAATGACGTGGCTTTCATTTCTCCTCATAACATGTCCATACTACGCTAAACGATTCCCTCTCAACTTTTCAGTCACTGGCGTAACTTTCAAGCTTCCCCTAATATACTCATTTCTTATCTTATCCATTCTAGTCACTCCACACATCCATTTCAACATCCTCATCTTAGCAATCTTCTTCACTCTTCGGCAATCTTCTTTCATCAGTTTCATCAGAAATAAATAAAATAGCATCTTTACTGCCCAAAATTCCGAACCATACATTAAGACAGGTCTTACCACGGACTTATAAATATAAATACCTACTAATACTAATTTATGCGAAATACACATAGTATATTTACTATGTGTATTTCTTATAAATTATTATGAAATAATGGAATAATGTAGAATATGTTAGTCTAGCTATATTACTCGCATTTACCCCACCTGACCTAATCTAATAATATATATAAAATGCTTTT
The DNA here is from genome assembly GCA_951394255.1 of Polyploca ridens. Taxonomy (NCBI): domain Eukaryota; kingdom Metazoa; phylum Arthropoda; class Insecta; order Lepidoptera; family Drepanidae; genus Polyploca; species Polyploca ridens. The sequence continues at coordinate 3,498,184 of OX596256.1, read as the reverse complement.
GTGGGTACGTAAATACGCAGTTTTCTCAATCACCACCAACCCCAATCAACTTCCCGTTGGGGTGGTAAATACCCCTTGGTCTCCAGGTGGTAGTAAGGGAGTTTGGTCGCGGTGGGTGGAAGGGGGTGGTTGTGGGTGGCGAAAATGTTAAAACACATATTGCTGTCCTTTTCTAACGCATGATGACTTCTGAAAAGATCTCAAAATTTCTGGAATGGAAAGTTCCAAAATGTGTAAAACGGTTATAATCGATCGGGAATGTACTAGAAAGTTCAACAAATATCTGGAATGATCTAGAAAATTCTAGAGTGAATGCAAACTATTATAATCGATATAGCATGTTTTGAGAAAGTTCTACAAATTACTGGCTTCATCTAGAAAGTTCCAAAATGTCCAAAACTAATAACAGTTTTATCGAATCGAGTTAGAATGTTCGAGAACGTTCTAGAAATTTCCCGAATGATCTGGAATGTTCCAAAATGAGTGCAATTTATTATGATCGATTTAGAATGTTCGAGAAAGTTCTAGAAATTTCTAGAGTGAATTAGGAAGTTCCAAAATGAGTGAAATTTATTATGATCGATTTAAAATGTTCGAGAAAGTTCTAACATGAGTGCAATTTAAAATGTTAGAGAAAGTTCTAATTTTTTTTGGATTGATCTGGAAAGTTCCAAAATGTGTACGAGTGTTATTATTGATCTAACTAAAAGAACCAAATCGAAATCGAAAATAGAAATCTATAATATCTGTTAAAAATGTATCCTTATATATTTGTATACCACTAAATATGCGATGTATTTAACCCGAGCAACGCCGGGATTCGCTGCTAGTTATTTATAAATGAAAAAAGCTAAACTCGAAGTTTTCTACCTATTACTTTTTATTTAATCAGCATCAGGAGAATTTTCAGATCTAAAGTAGAATGAAGCTATGCGATATTAATCATAGCGCTATATTGAAACAGTGCAAATAAATTATAATATCGAGCATAAAGCTCACTGAAGAGTTTACTGATAAATAATACATTGTAGAAGATTGTGTTTCTTTAGTCAACTAATTGTTAATAAATAGATTTAATTTCAGAACAATTTAAAAAAATTACGTTGATATTGGTACATAATTAAATAAATACAAAAAAAATATATCATGAAGTAATAATGTATTTGAATTATCCAAAAAAAACATCCCGACGAACTCTAGGGCTGTGAATCTAGGCTTCTCGGCAAGCAAGCTCGTATCGTCGGCCTTGTCATCGACTTCACGGGCAATAGTCTGATACTGCACATTTTAAAATGTATAAAAAATACAAACACTGCCTTACCTAATACTATACGTACCTAGTATATTATAATACCATCATCATATTAGCCTAAGAATGTCCACTGCTGAACATAGGCCTCCCCCATTGACTTCTACTTCGAACGGTTTTGGGCCTCTTGCATCCAGCGGCGCCCAGCGACTCTGACCAGGTCACCTGGTGGGAGGGCGTATGATCATCAAAATAGAACTAGTACTTCCCATAAACTCAGAGAGCTGAAATTTAGTACAGAGTTAGGGTTTAATGAAGGGAAAACTATAAAAACTAGGATAATCGAAGATCTGATTAGAAAACACAAGAGCCCAACCAAACTATTAGAGATATTGACATACCGCCTTTACAAAAAATATTCAACTTGGTGGGCCGCTTCATTTTCTACAAAAAGAAGTGAAATCTCATCAAAAACATTCTGTAAAAAACTAGCCAAGTCTCGATGAAAAGTCTTGTTTATCTCTAAAAAGTAATGAAATCTAGACAAAGTCGTGCCAAGTCTAAGGTTCCTTACTGCGATTTCTTTATTATTATAGTTAATGTTGTGTGACTTGGATATGTATGGAGCCGTGGGGGTCGGAAACTCGTCGTTTTACTCGCACTTTGTCATCAATATCTGCTTTCGACACTGAGCTATTATTACTATGGAGAAGCTATCATAAGCAAAGTAAGTGAGTAAGTCAACTAAAGTTCTCTAGAGCTGAAACAATAATTAGTCGTCTTAGCAGACAGTAGAAACACGTAGCGCTATCAGAACGCTTTTAGGAGTATTTTTCTCTCAAACTCTGTGATTTTCAATGCGCTTACGCGCTTCGTTCATCGTTTTACAACAACAAGTGTGGCCGGATGGCCTCACTTGGACGGAACAGTTGTAACGTGTGGCGTCTTCTGTATACGTAGTAATAATAGCTCAATGGCTTTCGATATATTTTCTAATAATTATTAAATTTTAGTAACGAGGTTTTCTGATTTGTAAACATAATTTTAGTTTTTTAATTTATTTCTACGGAAAATTTATACCTAGATTTAAACAAAAAAAATCTTAAAGGATTATAAGACAGACGGGAAAGTGTTCACGGATAGTAGGTAGTAGAAAACTCAAAGAGTAAGACAGTACATGATTGCACATTTCTATGATGAGAGATGACTGCGTGAAACTGAAAATAATATGGTTAAATGGATCAAAGGATATTGGCAGACATATACAAAAATCATTGGTAGGTTCAAGAACATCACCAATTCCAATGATTTTTGGATTTAAGTTTTTTTTTTGGTGTAACGTATGTTCTGCTCTAGTTTTTAGGGTTCCCTAACCAACGTGACCCTATTACTCAGCCTACGACATTTATTTATCAGTCATAGGACTGTACGAGCCACGGTAGGATTCCACCTATCGCGCCGCAGGTCCTAGATTCGATTCCCACACAGGACATACATTTGTGTGCATGAACATGTCTGTATGTCCCGAGTCTGGGTGTAATTATATACAGGGCGAATTTTTATTTCTAGCCAGTGTGGGCAACTTCTGACCTACAGGTCTTAGAGAAAAACGCTGAAAGGAACCCCGAGCTGAATTTTGAAGAAAATTAAAATGCGATTAAAATTTATTTAAAAATATTAGTATTTTCGAAGATATTGATTTTTTTCAAAAAAAACAATATGAACAAAATTATGTAAGACAATCTTGCTCTCAAGTTGCTAGAAGTTATCCAAAATATTATTTTATATTTTCCTTGACCATGGTTTTATGCTGCGTAAAGTTTGATGAGGTGGAGTAGATCTCGCAGGGACCTCACTATGTTTAGCCATAAAGAATTGGCTCTTAGCATTCTGACAAATTTGAGTTCAATTTTGATAACTTCTAGCAACTCCAGACCAAGATTGTCATACATAATTTTGTTCGTATTGTGAAGTAGAAGAAGAAAAAGCAAAAAAAATAAAAACACTTTTTTTTTCTTTTTTTTTTAATGGCATTTTTATATTCTTCAAAATTTAGCTCGGGGTTCCTTTCAACGTTTTTCTCTAAGACCTGTAGTTCAGAAGTTGCCCTCACTGGCTATAAAAAAAAATCACCCTGTATATTAAGTATGTATTAACAAACAAAAAGTAGTATATGTATTATATCAGTTATCTGGTTTCCATAGTACAAGCTCTGCTTAGTTTGGGATCAGATGACCGTGTGTGAGGAATGTCCCAGGATATTTATTTGTACCTTCTTAACCGTAATAGAACAGTGCTAGAAAAACACTTCTATTATTATTTTGGCTCTATGTCGGATTTTTTAAACTCTTTACGTAATATGCTGGAATTTAAATGTTACAAAAACTATTAATAGTGAGATTGGAAAAGACTGAGTAACAAAATTTTTTTTTTTTTTTGTAGAATTGAGTTACAGAGCCAACATTCAGTTGATTTTATGATTATTGTGCGAAATCATCCGTTTGCGAGTCCAATTCGCACTTGGTCAGGTTTCACAAAAAAAAGTTTTTTTTTTTTTTAAATTATATTTTTGTCTGCTTCACAAATCATTTTAAATGTGTCGGCAACCTTTTGAGACGGAAGAGCCAAATGTCACAATTTTCAAAATTTCCCAGTTTTTTTGTGACTTTTAAAAAACTTATTCTTATTATTTTATTCATGCAAGAGAACGCTTGAACGCACGAATATGTCGACTCGAAGACCATCAGCACTCCAAATGGATCGATTGCATGATTTTAAAAAGGTTTTGATAAAAAAAAAATATTTTGTGCGTATACTGAAAAGCCGCAACTTCACATTGAAAGAGTCGCATGCGGCTCGCGAGACGCAGGTTGCTGACCCCTGGGCTAGCCTTTTTACTAAAAGGCGCCATTAAAATGAATGATATTCAGCCATTAAATCAAACAGCAAGGAAAATGACTTGGATCGATAATGGATAACTACTTGCCTAGCCTAGTTATTTAAATAGGATAGACTGTTAATTGAACGGCTAATTATACTAGTTGACTGTGGCATATGCACCATATTTGGACTCCAATTCATAGGTTATAAAATGCGCAGTTTTTCATGCGAAATTTTAACATAATGGAGCTAGTAATTTTACACAAGGGATACAATTATAAACTCTGGTTACATAATAACAAGGCTGTGTTTTATTTATAATAACTATAATTAAGCTCCTATACTCTAGATTCTTTCCACATAAATAACCTATGTACTCCAACAGGAAAAATCAAAATGAGACATCGGAATGTCAAATTGGTCTTCATCAAAGGTCCCTCTTAAATTAGAAGGCATTCATATTTTATAATGATAATCCTGCCTTTACAGAGCCAGCCAAGCATATGAGCATTTCAGAAGAAATATTAGTCCGGTCAAAGATACAGAGCGATTCACCTTTGAAAATTTTATATATAAATATGATGAAAAAACACAAACGAATTAGGCCCGCAGCCCGCACAATTATTTCGAACGAAACGCACAAAAGAAAAAGGCGGACAGGAACAAAAAGAAAATATAAGCTTTGTTATCGAAATTGGAAACGAAACGAATATATCCGTAGGTACCTAAAAGAAGTTCGGCTTCTGTTGGGGTGCATTTTTTTTTCAATCCAAACGCGTATACAAAAAACACCCCTCCGCGTATGAAACATTACCCCACAATACGTCCAATAGAGCCGTGCCCCGAACACGCTCTCATTTTTATAAACAGATTTTTTTCTTTAAGCTAGAGCGGGACGGGAAACGTCGCACTGGTAATTTCATTGGAATTAGAACGAGATGGATGTAAAGAAAAAGTTCGGTCGGTGGATAAAGAAAGCTCAGGTATGGATAAGGGTGTGGAGACAAGAAAAAAGGGATACGTGGGGTGGTTGCCACCCTCGGGGTGGGGTGGGGTTGATTCGTCGAGTTTCACGCCGCCGCCACTAGATGGGGGTGAAAAAGAAAGTTTTTTTTATTGAATTTCGGGAAGAGGAGTTTTGGCATAATGATGATGGATTGAACCGTGGCTTTCCGCTGATAAGTTTTTGGGGAAATTCCCCGTCGCATGTAATGTGTTTTGCGAATATTTTAAATTAGGTAGGTTGATGCCATTTTTGTATGGCTTTAGGGGAAATATATTCAATCTCGTTCCTGGCACCAGTGCCATGGTGATAAATCATGTGATGTTGTGACGAATAAACTTATATTGAAGTTTATTCGGTTTACAATCTATGGAAGATTCTTATACATTAACATCGTTTTGGGCTTACGTAATATCATTTAATAGTGGTAATGTTGTGAAATCAAATAAGACGTTAAGTCTAATTATAATCCAATTAGATATTTCACAAATACAGATCTGTTTAGAAAATAAATCAAAAAATAAAAGAACTCATCACCTACCTAGGTACCCTCATTAACCAAACAAGTTAAAAATATAAATTACTTCCAAAAATCAACTCTACCGCTCAACCCTTCTCAATTCTTAACGCTCAGGATTTTTAACCCTGTCAAAGTGTCAACGCAGTAGGGTGAATCGTACAGTAGCTGACCTAAACGCTCTTAGTAATATTTTAGTAAAATTATGTTGCAACTTTTATAAACTGCAAGTTTTCTTGTTAATAACTTACCTCTGCGGTCGAACAGTAATGTAGATTGACTTAAAATGGTTTGTTCTGGGTTCGATTCCGGGGTTGGGTATGTTGCAATGAATTTTCTTTATTTACTAATATTTCCAAGTCAAGCAATTTATGACCGATAGAGGTCGAATTAAAGATAGTGTTTAAAATTTTAAATGAATAAAAAGAAAAAGCTCAAGCGAGACTGTGGGCTGCACGGGCACATGGGTCTAGGGCCGAGGGCTATACCTCAGACCTCACTTGTCTCTACAATATTTATTTTACTAGTTATATTATGTCTACAACCACTTATCTCATTCAATAGTCTTTTCTAGCAATGATCCTTCGAGATAGATTGAAAATTAATTTTAATAAAAATCCTCGATGAAAAGAAGATGTTACGCGTAAAGGTGAGTAATTTTTTGTACTTATTTAAGCTATTCATTTAATTTCAAAACATACACAAATTATCAAATAGAACATTATTATTTTTTTGTTTTTGTGAGAACTTTATTTACAACAAATATGTACAAAATACAATCTATATATAGAAAATTTCCTCAAGCCTGCCGCTGCTTCCGATTAACGGCAGACAATTTGATGACAAGGTGCGAGCAAAACGGCGAGCTTCGGACCCCCACGGTCCCATGGTCTCGACCGCAAAAGGCACAAAAATATAGTTGGGTCCAATCGATGCGTATTTTTTGAATTTTGAATTTTCCGCACTGGCCGCAGCTGCCCCTGCAGCTTTACAAGAAATAGAACATCATAATTTAATTATAAATCTAAAAATAAATGTGGCCAGTTACTTTAAAGTTCACCCCAGTCTGCAAACATACAAACTTACATCCGAAAATCTTTTTAATTAGCGTTGCATCAAAACCTCGCACTCGAGAATGGCGCGAATTTTTTACCGCCAACTCATTCAGTACCTAGTTAATGAGACAAGCCCTTAAAAATCTGTCGCTGTTTTTTTAAGCTATGTACCCAGTAGTTAAGTTTGGATGAAAACTGTTTTTTTATTTATAAAGATTGGTTTACCTCAGAAAAAAGTTCGTTTTTCAAATAAATTCTAATGAGAATTCAAACAGTATTAATCCTACCTTCTTATTCGTTTAAAATTCTTATATGTTTATAAACAGTAAACTGTTTAACTTAATTTTAAACATTTAAGAAATAAATTGGGATAAATAACTAAATTAAATAAAAGCTGATGGTATATTCTTATTATTGTTAGGTACTAAATATTATGGGCTCATGTGCAAAGTAAATTAAAAAAAAGTTTCTTTGGGAAAGTTGTTTGTTATCTAATTACCAGTCACCCTATATTATAGCAATACATTTGAGTAAATAATGCATTTGATAGCATTCACTGTAATATCTATACTTAAATTAATAAAATATTTTCTTTTTGTTTTGTATTCAGATGTATAGATTTATTATTATTTGAACTATAGAAATTGATTATGCATTTCTTATAAATAACGCTAGTTGCCAGCGATACCAACAAAATGAGATCTATATTTTTCGATATTCAAACCGTATTTAATCTCGTTCCATTTATAAAAATATAAAAAAGCAATGATATAAGAAAAGCGACTTCCAAAAAAAGGAATATAAAAACCTAATATTTTCGCATTGGCAAACAACTCAACCTTTCACAAATATCCAATTCGGGCTTCGTATAAGCAATAAATAAGAGGAAAAGGCTTTCCAGACGGTGCCTGGGAGGGAAAAAAGGCGAAAAAAAAGTAAAAAAGGCAACGGATCGAAGTCTTTCGTCCGTCGGATCCAATAATCCGGCCGTCTGTCCGCCCGCCTAATGTGATCGTAGCCTAATGAAAAACGTTCGGACTGTATTCATAGTGCTGGCTGGATTTTCACTTCATATGGTTATCATACATGTTTCTAATTTAACGAACTATGAGGCAATTGGCATATTTAATAGAGTTTTTTAAATAATATTTTTATTAGAATAAAGAGTTTTTCCTTTTTTATGGTTCCGTACCCAAAAGGTGCCAACGGGGCGTTATTACTAAGCCTCAATTAAAGTGTACCCATCCAAACAAAAAAAGAATTTTCCAAATCGATTAATAAATGACGGAGTTATGAGGAAACAAACATAAAAAAAAGCAAAGGAACATACAACCGACTTGAGAACTATTTTTTAAAATTAAAGGTGAGCGAGTCCGACCAAGAAAAGAAAAAACCTTTCTTCTTCATATAAGTTTGGATTTCACCATAATCTCACTATTGTAAGCGATGATCACGATGTTTTCCTTCACCGACAGCTGAAGCTCATTGTAGGGTATATGAACTATTTGAAAACACGAATTATATTATTTTGTATTGACTCTCTGAATATTATCACGTTAAACACATTCTTCGCTACACACCTGTGGTGGATATCCATAACGAATACTTATTTCTTTATGAGCCTTAATTTTGTCATGAAAGTAGAGACACACAACTATGCTCTATGTTCTCTATGGTAGAGGGAACACGGTCTCATCAGATAGGTCCATCATATAATGGCTTTGTTGCTCAGTATTTACCTTTTTGTACCAAAAAAATTTGAAAATTCATTAGCATAATCTTATTAGGATAAAACTCTTAATTATTTTATTCTACAAGATCATAGCAACGTGTTTGATGTATTATGTAGTGTAACTACATAAAACATCATAATAAATATTGATTATAACAGTCATAGCTCTAAATAAGCCCTAAGAAAATCAAAGGTAAGTTAAAAGTAATCTTAAACTGAAACCGAAATAATAAGTTCATTGTACTCATCCTCATTTTAACTGACTTAAAAAAAGAGATTTTCAGTTTTCCTGTATCTATTTTCAGCAGCTCAACGATCTATGATTCCAATCGGAAAAAAAAACCAACCTTGACTATAGATGCGACACGAAGCTTCGCGAATGTTAAAAAGAAATCGTGAAATGGGTTTACGTTGGTAACGAAATCAACATAAATTTAAAAAGAAAATTAAAAAAATATATACTTTTAAGCATCCTGTAATTTTCGATGTGGTACGATTATTACCTTCTTATTAAATAGATATCTTTGATTCTCTTTATCCCATGTGTATACTTTTTAATCTGTACAGATAATACTCTCTAGTCTTGGTGGCCAGAAATCTACAATCATGAGGTTACGACAGTAGTCCTACCTCATTCCACGAGTGGTGGGGAAGCATTGCATAAGCCAGTTGGCCATTTTGATGACGAGGATCGTTTGATCTGCACCTCTCGGCACTGACGCACGATTCACAGATCATGGATGACTTTTTCAGGCTGTTTATCTTCAAGCCCCGCTGCATGATACCGCCATCTGGGCAGGCACAGCGAGCGCTGGTTTGAGGCTGGAGCCCCAGTAGTTTTAACTGCAGCTTTATTTTCATGTCGATGATGTGCGTCCTTTTTTACTAACTTCATAATAAACTTTGTACTTTCTTGACCATGGTTCATACATTCTTGTTTTATAAAATACCTTTTGTAAATCGGCCATTTTGACCCGTGAAATTACTAAACATGGCATTAATAACCTCATTATTTAGTATTTAAGTATTTTTAAACCAAAGTTTGAATAACGAAAAATAATACTACTAAAAAACGTGTAAAAAGAACCTAATAGATACCAATAAAAAACATTTAAAAAAGGAATGTTCAAACTAAAGTGCCATCTCACCTCGAAGTATTTACAGACTGAACTTTCATTGGCACGTCTTCATTTCGATTTCATTAGAAGCACGAGAGATCTTAAGAAAATTCATTCAACTCCAGCTGATGGCTGCATCCCCTTCTTTCATCAGTTAAATACGTCTTGGAAAATCTATCGTCTCTTTCTTGCGCAATGTTCAAGAAGTGGTGACGTCATAACGAGGCCCTGTCTGCGATTCACTCATTAAATAAACAAGGAATGAAAATTTGCGTTGAACTGGCAGGACCGTCTTGGAGGTTTCAACTTGTTTCGTGGAAATTACCACAATATTTTAACTAATTATCATGTTTTTTTTATTTGTTTTATCCCGGTTTCCAAAGAAATCTCATAGTTTTCCCAGAATTAAAATAGCTTGTGCCAAATATGATCAAAATGTATTCTTATTAGATATCTTATTTATCTAATATATTCTTATTAGTATTCGTTGTTTTAAAAATATCACAAATCTCACGTGTGGATTTTTATTGTTTATTTACCAATAAAATGCATATCTTTCTTATATCTCATTTTCTTTCTTACGTTTATTTAGAAAAAATAGCAACGTTAATAAATAAAATATTCATCTTACTAATATTCAAAACTTCTGCCAAATATCCGAAGTTGTCCTTCCAGACTAACGCGCACAACTCTCGTTTTAATTCGAATCCCGACTCCGCTGTTCTTCATTATCTTATTACTTAGCCAACTTTATACCTCTCGATGGCTGCATCTTGATACTTGCACTGTAAATATTTTATGCCACTTTTTTAATATTGTAAAGTTTTACTTTTTAACTGGCTTTGAAGTTTAGAAGATTTTGAACGTATTCTTTCTAAATAAAGTCCTTTAAATTTATTATTATTTTTTAGTTTGATTTACTTTTAGTGCAACTTCGTCTTCCTTAGATTAGATTCAAATGTTATATTAATTTGAATTAGCTTGGTATGACAATTACAACTCACTGTATCTGTACTAAACTAGTATATTACCTTCAATACAAAAGTTTTTTTTTTGTAATTATATAAGGTTCTTCTAAAGTCTATTATTCAATCTATCTAGGCGGATATTGATTAATTTATAAATAATGGAGTACTTTCAATTTACGGATTATTTTTCTAATATTTTTTTTGATTACTAATGACCTATATATTCATCCCCCAAAATATCAGCCACGACTTTAGAAGGACCTAATATAATGTTCAGATAGTTATTAGTGAAAGGCTTTAAGGCACTTGTTGTATTTCCAGTTATTCATGTATGGTTTCCAAAATTAATGTTTGATTCATAAGTGCCTTATTAATTAGGGCACATTTTATCTTAACACATTCTTCACACGGCTATCTGATCCCAAACTAAGCAGATTTTGTACTACTTTTGCACACAAATAGTTGTCCTAGGTGGGAACCGAACCTACGTATATAGGGTAAATTACCAATCATTCCAACTGGCCCGTCCATTATTTAATATATTTTTTACATTTACCATTTTAAATAGTCCAAGTACCAAGAACTCATAGTCATCGAGGAAGTCTTAAGACGTTACTGGCAAGCTGAGTTGTTCTAAGTGGAGACGTTAATGGGCGTCGCCTTCACCTTGACCAAAGCTGAACTTTACCCCAGTTCTGATGCCCTGGTACATGCCCGGGAATTGGGTCGGGATAGGGTTGAATGTTCCATATTTGAATTTGAACTGTTTTTTTTCTTATTGGTTTTGGATCTTTGTTTTCATAATCGTAACGAAGAGGTTTGTTATTTTTGTGACCTTATGATAAAGTCACCATAGAAGAATAATATATTATATTTCTTCGAATAGATAATATATTAAGTTTATTCATGTTATGGTGTTTTGTTGGTATATCAATGAATATAATTAATGTATCGTTTTATGTGTTTTTACTATTATTATGGTGTCTCATCGATGTCTCTGTGTTTCATCAATTTAAATGGCAGAAGACTGACTATATAGAATGTATTTTAAAACTTTTTGTAATGTACACGAGTTGTTTTTACACTTTTTATAAAACAACAGCCATCTATTTGAGAAAACAAATAAGTTAACACGTAAATTGCTACTTTTTTCGATAATAATTAGATCAGAAAAATGGCACATAACCGCTCAGTGGTGACATCAAAGACGAGCTTTGCCGACGGGGCGGCGAGATCAAAGCGCCGCCGGCGGTATCTCTTTGAACTTTGCCGACGGTAATGTGTCGAGTTGGGATGCTTTACGTCAAGTTTTTTTTTTTTTTTACTATTTCCAATTACTTAGCAATGGTTTCTGAATGAACATCACTTGTGCATTAAAAATGATAAATTTATGGATGGTTTGTGTAAAATACCTACCAGAAAAAGAGTCTAATTGGTATAATTTCGATGTTAAATTGCTAATTTGTAAGTAACAGCTGCGTAGTTACATCAGAATGCATGTAATAAGTAGCTTATACTTAAATTGTATCGATACATATTATAAACACAAAAGTACAGAATATATTACGATAAATATCATTAATTTGGGCTTGCCCTTTTCAGAACCCTTATTCAAAACAAAGACTTGCAAGGAAAACATTCCTATAGCTTATAAACACGTATTTACACACTAGTGTCTTTCCCCCCGGTTTAACCCGTGTTTCCGAGAGATGTAACATTTTTCCCGGGATAAATAGTATCCTATATTTTAATCTTAGTCGTGATGGTGATACACTTTAAAAAAAAAACTTGCTGAGTTTCTTGCCGGAGTCTTCTCAGTTCAAATTGTATTTGGAACCGGTGTAGAGTCATTTTGTTAACGTTCATAAGTGCCTTATCAGGGCCTAAATTGAATAAATACTTTTTGAATTTGATCTATGTTTGTGCCAAAGTTTATCTGAATCTGTTTAGCCATTTCGACGTGATTGAAATACAAATATCCATAAAAACCTTACAGCATTACCATTATTATTATAGTTTTAAACTAGCTTTCTGCCCCGTTAGTGTATGAATTACAATAAATAAATATCCTGGGACATTCTTCACACTTCACACGTCATCTGATCCCAAACTAAGCAGAGCTTGTACTATGGAAACCAGATAACTGATATAATACATATACTACTTTTTATTTGTAAATACATACTTAATATACATAATTACACCCAGACTCAGGACATACAGACATGTTCATGCACACAAATGCATGTCCTGAGCGGGAATCAAACCCAAGACCTGCGGCGCGATAGGTGGAGTCTAAACCAACTGTACCAAGCAATACTAATATAAAACAACATTCGGGTAATATCATGTTTACAATATTTTCTGCCCAAATAAACAAAACTTAAATAACGCACGTCTATTCACGTACTTCCGATGCGTTAAGGAACATTAATATATAGGGGTTGTAAGAAAAAGTTTGTTAAGGCCAAGCACACATCAAAGGCTCTACCGCGTGTCTTTGGTGGTAATTGTAACGAACATCATTAACTAATTTTATCCAATCAGGGCCCACCAGTGGTCTTCGTAGTACCGCATGATTGGAGGTATTCATTTCGATTATCTTTGGGTAATCTTTGGGTTTAGTTGAAAAAAAAGAACAATATATAATATTTTAATTTATTCGAAATCATTTACTTAAATTATCAATTTTCATTTCTATACTATATTAGGTAGCAAACAAGCATACGGCCCGCCTGATGGTAAGCAGTTATCGTAGCCTATGGACACTTGCGTCACTGGCGGGTTGCCGACCCTGCAAACATCTCCACCATTTTTAGAACCCCTGTTCTTGAAGTTTCTAACTACTTAACTCAAATCTTTAATTCTTATATTTTATGACATAAAACCATACAACATTTCATTAACTTGTCTAGCTCTTCCGCAGTCCTTTTTTTGGCCAAAATCGATGAAGAAATAGGTTTTCGGAACTCCATCTGAAACAAAAAGAAAATTCCACACAACAACGCGTAAAGATCTCTCCCTTAACTCTGGCGCGTTATTCCTTTGCCGAAGAAAAATCCAGCCGGATTAAAAAGGGAGCCATTCGTGTGTGAACACCACTGTATCTCCTAGCCTCTGGAACAAAGGATGGGGAAAACATTCTCATTTAAAGCGCTTTTCGTACTGGGAGATATGCTATAGAGAAGCTATGCTAGCTAACATTTTCGAATCCTTATTTTGGCAATAGCCATGAATAAGATGAGTTCATTTCTAAACTTTGTTTGCGATGATAAGTGGTTGACAAAATGTAAATTATAATGTGCTATACAATCTACTTCATCGGAGATGCAGATACTTTAATGACTTTTTTTGCTACTAAATTAAGTACGTTTTTTTGTAGTGGACTAGAAGTTTTTTCTCACCTTTACGCCGATCAATTACCGCGCTGATAGCTCTCAACCGGGTTACTAATTCCTTAAAAAAATATAAGAGAATTTTCCGTCGTGCGTTTATTTAATCTAAATTGAACAAAGTACAAAGTTTCACCACAGTGGTACAATTATTTAAAGTGGCTGAATTCTGTTTTTTTTATACTACTAATCCAATATGTTTAAGCTTTCAGTGAAGGAAAACATCGTGAGGAAACCATGGTTTGTAAATTGGAAGGGTGACTGACTGGTTATCACACTCTAGTTATGCCTGATCAGGTACTTATGAACGTTACAGTTGACTCTATCATCGGTTCTGATGAAAAAAATCCGGCAAGAAACTCAGCAAGGCATTTTTTGTGGAGCTTTCTTTTTACATTCTAATTTTTAATCCAATATAGAAATGCTATAAATTTTGGAACGTTACACGCAAATTCGACCTTGTAAACCCAGAGTGTAATTTCAAAAATCAATAAAATATCTTCATTATAGCTTGCAGTGTGCAACAAAGTTAAAGTTTAACGGTCGTTTGCTATACTTATATCTGTGTAAGTAATACCCTCCTTATATCTGCATTGAGACGTCTCCAGTCTAATTCGAATACAAAACGCAATGTGAATCTGAATACCTACTCCTGCGCCTTCAGATAATATTTGTGCAGAGATTGTTTTGAAATTGGGTACAAAGATGACGGTATCATAACATTTTCAAGAATATTCGATATGGATTAACATTTAGTTTATTTATACTACGAAGACGGTAACCAAGCATACGGCCCGCCTGATGGTAAGCGGTTACCGTAGCCATATGGACGCTTGAAACACACAAGGCTCACTCATGCGTTACCGACCCTTCTACCAAACGAGCTCTGGCGACCTTACTCACGCGCAGGAACACAACATAAAGGTCCTGCGGTAATTTGTAAGCTGGAGGTTCTCCAGTTGAGCTGCTTTTTGAGCGAATAAACTCCAACAAATAAACATTGAGCTATTATTACTACGTATAGAGAAGATGCCACACAGATTCGGCTACACTTGTTGTTGTAGAACGATGAACGAAACGCGTAAGCGCCGTGAAAATCATGGTGTTTGCGAAAAAAATACTCCTAAAAGCGTTCTGATAGCGATACGTGTTTCTACTGTCTACTTAGACGACTAATTACTGTTTCAGCGCTAAAGAAACCTTTAGTTGACTCTTAAACAATGGGACATAACCATTGCTTATGATAGCTTCTCTATACGTAGTAATAATAGCTCAATGCAAATAAATAGGTCTACGAGACCAATGCTTTGGTGAGTTTCTTCCCGGGATATCTTGACAATTTAAGAAGCCGTAATCGATTAGTTCACTAATAAATAATTTACTTTACATAATTCATCTGATTCAGTCTTTCCTGTCATTAGGTATTAGGTCTTGTTGAAATGACCGTGTTCTTAGGTATCTTCAGACTAGGCGCCGATCCCACAGAGAGAGTTCTAGAGTTCCGAGTTCTGCATTCCGTGTTGACTATTGTGCACACAGCAAGCAGTCTAGAGTTCTAGAGTTCTGCAATATTCGCTACTGATCGCACATCATACACTTTTTTTACTTTCAAAGACCCCACATAGCTTACAGTCAACGCGGAATGCAGAACTCTTCTCTGTGGGATCAGCGCCTAAGCTCTAACGAGGCATTTGAGTTCTGCTGCTTTACGAAAAGATTAGTTTACTTTAGTTTTTTTCACAGCTTGCCTTACAGTATCCTCCTTTGGAGTAGCGGTAACAGCAATAGAGATTTTATACTGCTAAATAACTCCGTTCTCACCATAATTAATATGTAACCCTCTCGGGTATCAATTAGCCCGTTTAAAAAATAAATAAAAATCAATTGTTATTTTTTCCCCATTGACCTCGGTCCTAGATTAATCCTCCAATAACTCCAAAAACATTAATATAATGACAGAGTCGACACTCACTTTCTTATTCGAAAAACATATAATATACATAGCTTTCCTAAAAAAGAGTGACACTGATAGTTTAAAGCTCTTGAAAATAGTCAAGAAAAAACAGATTTTCATATTTTTTATACAAATAAGCATTCAAACATATTTACATCGCAGGGTGTAAGACGTTGAACTCAAGGGGTTCGAGGCACCCCATTGCGTCACAGCGAAAGCCATAAATTCTACAAATACGAATCATAAATTCTGCCACCCACTAATGTAGCGTAAGCGTAATGTAAGATGGAAATATTCCAGCTCTTTTCTGAAAATCGTAAAAATACTTTTTTCGCCTTTAGTTATTATGATATGTTTTATTTATAATACCAAGAGTACAATCCCTTATTTTTTTATGTTTTTGATACTTGATGTTTTTAAAAAAGTTTTGATCTTTTGGGTTAATTAACAATAGCTTTGTAAAAGTATAAATGTTTTTTTTAATAAGTACTAGCTGTCCCCCGCGGTTTTACCCGCGTTTATGGGAAAATAAGTAGCTTATTTCCTTCTCCATACCATAAGGCTATCTTCGTGCCAAATTTCATCGTGATCGGTTGAGTAGTAAAGGCCTGAAGGCGTATAGGACTAGTAGGATTTGAACCTGATGATTCCTAAAAAAATGCATGTCTTCTTATTGAATGGTCCAAGAAGTTCATTTTGAAGACATTTCAAGAAGTGACTACCTACATTTCTACATATTTATATCTTTAGCAATTTATCAATGCTCCAACCATTTTGTTGTTTTCCGTACCTACGAAAAAATACTTCTTTTCCGCTCAGAGGAAAACGCCGGAAACACGGGACCGGAAGCGTGGCGCGGCCGCAACCGGAAGTACCCGCCCTACGAACGGTAAGAACACGTCATATAAATCACTTTTATGATCTCGCTTACCTAAAAGGGTAAATTACATATTTACTAGAAGATATATATACGGGCCTGACAACCAGCGATATTTTCGTGGAATTTCTTTGATGGCTTATTTATAGAAATGCTAAAACCGCATCCTGTATAATAATTGGCATTGGAAAATAGCCTTTATTCATATGATGATAAAATTAGACTTTCTAGAATTATGTGTTTTTTTAATCCTAAGAAATCGTATGTCACCGGATTTCTCTTTTTCTAACCATTTAGCATCGACTTTTATGCCATTATCACATAATACTAATAATATATCATAAATAAATAAATAAATATAATATATAATCTTAATACAGCGTGTAAGGGACATCGCCGCACAAACGGATACCATGGATCAAGGACATGATTCTGGACCGTTGGACTGTTGGAATTTTTCGTCGGTTTTTCCCAAATTTTTTAAATTTTATTTTTGAGTTTTTTTTACTTTAGACTGTTCATAATCGTTATTCTTACCTAACCCAAAGAGATTTTAAATAAATAAGTTATTAATTCATTACTTTCACTAAAAGTAGCAATGTAAATAAAACTAGAAACGGTGTCTTATGGCGATATTCGCCTGCAGTCAGCGACATACTACGTAGGCACAACGTTATCGCGCGTTTAAATCACGGTGTTCACAATACATTGCGCGCTCGAAAATGACAATTTCTATAACCGATCATTAGCGAGGTGAATGACTTTCACAATTTGATTAGTGGCATTAGGTGTAGCCTTTTCGCGAAGTTTGTGTTACCATGCGAAATACACCCTGTATAATATGACGGGCCAGTTGGCGCAGTTGGTTAAGGTTCACCTTACGCGCCGCAGGTCGTGGGTTCGATTCCCACACAGGACATGCATTTGTGTGCATGAACATGTCTGTATGTCCTGAGTCTGGGTGTAATTATGTATATTACAAACAAAAAGTAGTATTTTATCAGTTATCTGGTTTCCATAGTACAAGCTCTGCTTAGTTTAGGATCAGATGACCGTGTGTGAGGAATGTCCCAGGATATTCCCAGGATATTAATATAAAATATCATCTTGATATAATATAATATAACATCTTAATATAATATAACCAGTCCCAGTGTTATCTCCTTTTAACCTTAGTGTTTATTCAAAAACCTTGTAATCAAAGATAAAGGCATAACAAAGAAAAATAACAAATTGCTCGAAATCACACCCGTCTGCGACAAACGAGGGACAATTCTCGGACCATTAGTGGTAATCAGGAACAGACTAATCACTAATTACGCGACAGAAAGAGAAGCAAAATGCAATCTTTAAGCAAATTGAGACAAAAAAAGGAACGCTTGGGGCGTTTTTAAATGGGCCATGGATGTTAAAAATTTACTTTGGATTTTGGAGTTGACACTTGGAATTACATAATCATGATCCTTATTCTCATAATCAATTATCCTCATGAGCGTATGTCGACTGCTGCATGTAGGCTCTTCCGTAAAGCACACCTTTCTTAAGTTACAAGATGTTGTTCCCGTCTTTATTTTAACGCTTCTACCATTCCGCAGTAGTCCTGAAACTCTCATTCTGTTTCTTATGAGTTAACATTTCCCTGGTATAGGATATAGTTCGTATAGATAACGAGGATATACGAAACCCAGAAAATGCCTGTTTACTGAGGAGGTTGGTCTTGGAGGTTACCAGGCTTTTTGTATGCGGAAAACAAGTGCCGTGAGTTCCACTCCTTTGCTGTTCGTATTATTGTGTTCATGTTAGAAGTCGACAACAGGTTGATAGAAATTCTCCTGGCGGCTAAATATTATATCTTATAAACATACTTGAAAACTCCGACGAGTTTCTAGTACGGCGGTCTATTGATTTAAGGATTTTATTTTTGCAGGACCTGTTTGAAATATAATATATTCACAGGAGGGGGGAGCTTTTTCCGCCAACGCATCAGCTTGGCTATCCAAAGAGGTAACGCTGCCAGCCTTCCGTTAGTCAGAAGCAGTAGCAGATTTGAGGAAATTTTCTATGTATAGAATGTAATTTGTACATATTTGTTATAAATAAATAATGTTTTACTTACATATATACATGTAGGAATATATTCATCTCAATAAATGATAAGTTGCTTCTGCATGGTAAAACGCTCATTAAAAGTCCCTCCAATATTATACCTCATCCAAAATTTCGCAGATGTGTACAAGTGAAATCGTTAAAACTCTCCGGACGCAAGTAGAAATGGAATTATTAAGGACCGCGTGGAAGTCGTAACTGAGTTATCTTAGCCACCTGTTGATGGGGTAATTAATTCAATTCTGTAACACCTCCTTTTATTTATTTTTTCACAATTCCTTCGCTGAGATTTCGCTAAATTGGGGGAGATGTATGCTGTTCCTTATCTCATATTTTATCACAGTCATACTCGATGTTTACAATGAATTATGTTTCTAAATGTGCTATATTAAAGTTTATATTCGAATGAAAGTCATTCCTAAAGGAGCAATAATGAGGCCGCAAGTCTAAATCATGTTCAATGATGGAGTATACGGATTGCATAGCTATATGCATAGCTTGCAGGCCCAAAATGAAAATCATCACAGTTACTAAAAGAATCGTAAATAACAGTAGGAACTAATGAATTGCACCCATCATTTTAGGTCATCTAGACTTATTCTAAAGACACTTTCATAAATGTACTAAAGCACAAAGGTTTAATATTAAAAAGACTATTAATCTTAATGAAACCCACAATAATTATGCGATCAGCTTTCAAAAACTTGGCTGACCGCACGGGCACAAAGCAGGTGGTTGGTCATTAAAATGTTCTTTATTATCCTTGACATCGGCTACCCAACATCTTGCAGCACCATATTGTTTTTTATTTAATTTATTACAGCAATATGTTTATGTAACGACTTTAATTGAACAACTATGTTGCTGATCTATGTTTTAGCAATTATCTATTGTAAACAAGTTTTTTTTAGCAATTAACGTCGCGAATATTTAATCTATGTTTAGTGTAAAACTCACTCATTAATGTTTTAGGGTGGAGTAATTATGGTATCTAATGAGGTACAAATACCTACATAACTTGTTGTAAGTATATAATGTATTTCGTATTTTTTGCTTTACTTTTTAGGGTTCCAAAGAGTGCCAAACGGCCAAACGGGACCCTATTCATAGGACTGCGCTGTCCGTCCATCCGTCCGTCCGTCCATCCGTCCATCCGTCTGTCCTTCCGTCCGTCCGTCTATCTGTCAGCAAGCTGTATTTTTGTTTGTATGCTTTATTAGACATTATTATCACCGTACTAGGATAGCAGGTTTCTTTTATTGAAACATATTTACAAAAAAGGAACTTGTCGGAACTTCGTCTAGGGCGACAAGTAATCGTGGGCAATCTCCCTTAAACATAGAGGAAAAATTTAATTATTTGTATGATATTTACCACGCAATGGGTAAAATTTATTCATTACATGCACATTGCAACCTATAGATTCGTCATTTCACGTTATGGCATCGTTATACTGATTTCTATCTACTCTTTGTTCTGTTTATTTTAATTCAGTGTCGTCTGCGCGCACGCCGTCGCGGGCTTGGGCGCCTCATAAATGACATTTCGGTACAATTATGTTGTCACATTAGACCGTCAGTTGTACCTCGTTGTGTGTAATTAGCACTGTGTTTTGGCGTACACTTATCTTTCTGTACTATAATTGCCAACTTCCATTACATTTCTTTTAATTGAAAAGGTTATAAATTTTGTCAGTAACAAAGGAACTGTGCGTAAAATACTGTATCGAATCGAATGCAGGTTGCATTTTTTGGCGTATCAAAATGATGATTTCTAAGTTTTATGTTGTAACAAAACAAATTAGCTTCATCATCACGCTGCCAACAAGTGGGAAGCTGGGAAATGCAGTGCTGCAGCAGTGGAAGCCTTGAGGAGATCGAGGAAAACGACAGCCAACAGCCGTCCATCTGTATCGCCTCTCTTCTCTTCTTTATTTGTATTTATAGACATTTATTTAATACTGTGAATAGGCCTGTGTTTAACCACAACCTGACCATGGTAAGTGATGATGTGGCCGAAGGTGGTAAGCACACCAAGCTTAGAAGGAACTGGCACTACGATATGAACGATCATACTAGTTCATGGTGGACGAAACTGGCACTACCATATGAACGATCATACTAGTTCGTGGTAGACTGCTTAATCAATACTAGACCCGACCATTTTGACTTGCAATTTAATAATTTTATGTACACAGTTTTATTTTGCTTGATATAATTGATATATTTGTATGTTTATATTATAATTATCTAAATTAAAATCAAAGTTCAATCTACAAAGCGGCCACATCAAAACAAAACTAATGCAAAAAAAAAAATATAAATTAATAACTTAGGTTAACTATGGTGTGAATTTTAATAGAGCGATTGTACTAGAGTACGTGCCGTGAGCATGGATACGTGCAACGCTGCCTTGAAACGAAGCGCGTTCATAGTTTGAACGACTGAATACTTATAATGAATGCCAATTTCTCGTCTTTTATCGATACTTAATATCGAGAACTAATGACAAGGAACTCATGTCGATTTTTGTCTGATATAAAATCACTAGTGTACGATATATCTATGACTGCATCTATATACAAACTGCTCATGCTTAGCACAGGGTAATGTTGTTAACGCTATCTCTATAATATTCTTACTCTATGCTATGGGCCCTTCTCTAAAGAGTTCCGCATATCTGCAAGTTCGTGTAATTCTTTCACCATTATTCTTACTCTATGCTATGGGCCCTTCTCAAAAGAGTTCCGCATATCTGCAAGTTCATATAATTCTTTCAACAGTATTCTTACTTTATACTATGGGCCCTTCTCAAAAGAGTTCCGCATATCTGCAAGTTCGTGTAATTCTTTCAACAGTATGCTTACTCTATGCTATGGGCCCTTTTCAAAAGAGTTCCGTAGAACTGCACGTCCGTGTAATTCTTTCAACAGTATTCTTACTCTATGCTATGGGCCCTTCTTAAAAGAGTTCCGTAGAACTGCACGTCCGTGTAATTCTTTCAACAGTATTCTTACTCTATGCTATGGGCCCTTCTCGAAAGAGTTCCGCAGAACTGTAAGTTCGTGTAATTCTTTCACCAGTATTCTTACTCTATAGTAAAATGGCCCTTCTCAAAAGAGTTCCACATATCTGCAAGTTCGTGTAATTCTTTCAACAGTATTCTTACTCTATGCTATGGGCCCTTTTCAAAAGAGTTCCGCAGAACTGCAAGTTCGTGTAATTCTTTCAACAGTATTCTTACTCAATGCTATGGGCTCTTCTCGAAAGAGTTCCGCATATCTGCAAGTTCGTGTAATTCTTTCAACAGAGAACCCAAAATACGTGTTTAATTTAAAATTCAACACATTAAAGTAATCTTGGTAAAAGATCACCGATTAAGTGATAACAATGCTGAGTAATTCTTAACATTTTAACTATAATGTGGATTGCTGTATACGTTAATTACATACATTTTGGTGGAATATAAATATTTATACGTACTTATGTTAATGTATGCACAGTGAAAGCGTTAACTCGGTTTATTGCATCCTTAAATAATTGAGTTTAGGGTTCTCTAAAGATAAAATGTGATACTAAAACGCTATGTTTATGTGACTTGTTTTAGAGTTTTTCATTTAGTTTATCTGCTTGACGTATTTGGGGTCGACTTATTGTACATCCTAACTAATATTATAAATGCGAAAGTGAGTTTGTTTGTTTGTTACTCCTTCACGCCTCAGCTACTCAACGGATCATCATGAAATTGTCATACTGATGGCTATCAGTATGACAATTTCATTCAAAATGTCTTTCTCCATACTATAGGTTTATAGTATGGAGAAAGACATACAATATCACACGAAGGTGATTAAAATTATTATGTTTTAAGTTCCTAGAGTTATTTTAAACAATTTTTGATGTAATGGTAGAGCATAATTTTTTTCGCTATAAGATCAGCTCCACTGGGGAAGTACCTCCGCTTTACAGAAGCAAAACAAATAATTGTATTCCTGCGTGTGAGTAAGGCGCTGCCCAAACGTGTGTCCTGTGTCGGACACAAGCTACCAATGAATATTTGAAACCGTAGTTGGTGTGTCCTGTAGCGGCGATCGGACACAGTTTACGTCTGCGCAGGGAGTGGCTGATTTCATACTGATTCTATAGAAATCAAATATTCGTTGGTAGCTTGTATCCGACACAAGACATACATTTGCCCAGCGGCTTAGGTTGCCAGATCTCATTGGGAAGGGGGAAGCGTCGGTAACGCGTGATACGTCTTGGTGCTCCGGGTGTTGCAGCTATATAAAGCTATATTAACCGCTTACTACCAGGTAGCGCGTATGCTTGTTAGCCGACTTCGTGGTGTAAAAAATTGTTTGTACTGAATTCGCTACGGAACCAATGAGCAAAATGTTTGCCCCATCTTGGTAAATGGTAAACGGACGGACCACCTGATGCTCAGTGGTTATACCACCACAGGGAGTACTTACAATGACCTACAAAAACCATTATCTTACAAACAAGTAATATGTAGGAATAATTACCCTCATGTGTACAGTCAGCGGCAAAAGTAGCTGATGACTTTAGTACAGTGTCATATTGCAATTTCTTCGCAATTCACATGGTTCATACAAACTGTCAAGAGATGTCAATAGACTATTATGAAAGGGTACAGTATTACCCAACTGATATGGCGCGTCGAGAATCTTCGTTCGCACAGAAAAGAAAGTATGGCCCTGAAGATTAACGAAAGAATGCATAAAACTTACAATCAATCTTAGATCACTACTATAAGGTTCATAATACACTGCAGCTGTTAGTTCCGTCTCACTCGCAAGTCACGCCCCTCCGCACGGCGCGCGCTAACATGGCGGCAGCTGCCGACCAATAGCGTTTCCCGCGCTTTGAAAATGTTTCTTCTGCGCAGGTACTTCGGTAAGCCATATACTACTGTACTGAAGCGATCATCTGCTATTGACGCTGATTGTACCTAACCACCATAAGTACCGTGAAAATATTAGCAGCTGGAAAAATCTTCTTAACTCTATCCAAATCGATAGTTTTATTCTATCGATAAAATGATTATAGTTTACTTGTTTCACCCGCGTTCCCGAGGAATCATATCTATGTGCCAAATTTCATACAAATCCGTTCAGTTTTTGCGTGTAAGAGTAACAATGTTTTCAGTAAACTATGCCCAAGAAAATTTCTGAATCATCCCATGAATGTGCCATCTCAATCGGATAAGCCTTTTTCGAGGTATCAGAATCACATTCTCTCGGTGGCCTACATTTTGTCTTATAGACCGAGATCCCAGTGCTGCCAGACCTTACTTATTTTCTGACGGACAAAATGGATATAATTAAATAGTGTCAGTAGAAAGAAAGAAAGTCTAAATATCTGTTTACTTGTCCCGTTGGCCAAGTTACAGGTACGAGGAGTGAAAGGTATGTTATCAGCTTTCAGAATTTAAGAAAAGGACGTAATGTAAGTTCATAACATACCTTTCTTTCTTTCTGGTACCTGTAAGTAAGATTTAAAAGATCTTACAAAAAAAGCCTTGCTGAGTTTTTTGCCGGAGTCTTCTCAGTTTAAGTGTATTTCGAACCGGTGGTAAATTCAACTGTATGTAACAAATTAACGTTCATAAGTGCCTTATTAGGGCCTAAACAGAATAAATAACTTTTTGATTTCATTTTGATTTTGATAAGGTCTGGCGGCACTGGGATCTCCACCTAATAGAGATAACAAGTGTTTAGTAATTTCGTATAGACAATGTATTCGAACTCATAAAAAACTGTATTAAAAAGTATTTAGTATATCTCTTACGAAACCTGTAGTCAAATAAAAATTTCACGGTTCTGTATCCAAATACTTTATATTCTTGCATCATTCAACCATTTCTTAAATAACCTTACCATCACCCAGTTAATTAATGCTAATTTGGGGTAATTTTTTTAACAGAAACATTAACAGTTAGTTAAGACGACGCGACGACTGAATTAGGGTGCATGTGGCTATTATGTTAACAATTTGAGTTGATAGTTAAGACCGTATCACCTGCTTAAGCATTGGGTTACAGACTATTATTATGATTATGTGTTTTATATTAAAATTGCTTGGTTATATTTATTTAAATTAGAAACTGTTCTTAGATACATGGGTTTTAAACTTAGAACAAGATAATTTTTTATTTTTTTTTCTATTTTGAGTTTCTGTTCTTTTTTTTTATACCACTGAGGTGGCAAACAAGCATACGGCCCGCCTGATGGTAAGCAGTTACCGTAGCCTATGGACGCTTGCAATACCAGAGGTATCACTCGCGCGTTGCCGACGCTGAAGAAACCTCTAATACTTGTGTTTTTTTTTCGTGAACTAAAGGTACAGGGACTTTGGACGTTTGTACTTACTATGAGATGAAAAGCGACATGTTTTAATAAACATAGTAAAAAAAATACTAATAACAAAAAAAAACTTTTCATTTGTAACAAATGCAATAAAAACCAATAACAATAAACATGTCTTAATAAATTTAAAGGACAACGCACATAATACCCTCCCTGTTTATTACAAAATTAGTTATTAAAATGTTATTCTATAGGTTTATAGACCATACAGTGACCACACAATTAGTTATGTTGAGATTGTAATCTAGAAGGTATCCCCGCATTTTATTTGACCATTGGACATTTAACGCATAATTATATCATCAATTATTTATATTTATTATGCAATGTGTGTTTTTTATGCGATCGTTTTACATTTAATTGTCCATGTTTAATTACTTTTATATTTTTTGGAATTCGAATATAAGAGTTATGGTTATGTAGAATTAATTTTAGATATATTTGCAGTTAAAGAAATGAAACAAAGGTAACCTATTTTAATTTAATAATTTTATTTACATATATTATATTTTTTTATATAATATCTTATATATAATATCTTCTCGTCCTCGAATATCGTACCTGAAACAAACAAAAAACACGTTAGATAAAGCATATAACAGTTTCACGATAATTATAACGCAGTAATATAAGCCATAAATAAACTAACGCACACGTTACGCAATACTGCCTTCCCATAAAATTTTGAATAACAATAAAGTAAAAAATGTAAAAAAAACTAAACAGTATCTAACAACGCTGCGTTATAAAGTGCGTTAACCACTTGAATATAAATATTTTTTTAAAGGTCAATTTGCATTCGAGTTGTTATCTTGAACAATCTGAATGGTTAATTGTGAGCTGATGTTTAGCCGTTGCCACTATCTGATAGCTAACTGTTTTAACACGCAACTCGTAATGTTGGTCTCACACGTGGCAACTTTGACGAATAACACATTATTTCTGTTTTTAAATAAAGGATTATGGCTATTTTATTTGGAATCTTAACAATCATTCTCATAAACGATTACTTAAGACTCAATAAACTGTAAAATTTTAATGTTCATTGTTATGTATACCTTTATGTAGAGAAATAAATACATTTTATTTATTTATTATTTTTATTAGTTTAATTGTTATTAATTTATTACTTAGTAAATCAGTACAGCAAGGCTTTACCACAGATTACTAAATAGTTACTACGTAAGCTTTACTATTAAGTATGTGTATAACGAACAAGTCGAAGCCGAATCAAACCTTTTGCTTTTCCACTTCGCAGAACTGTTCTTGGCGCAAACTCACCTATCCCGCGATTATGCAAATTATATAATGAGTGCAGTAGGTCTATAGATATAGATATATTTAACTCATCTATTAATAATTTTAGGAAAAACATTATCAAAATTTTGTAATCATATTTTTTTTTGTAATTTTATCAATTTTATCTGTTTTATTGTTTTTTGTTTTATCTGCTTTATTTTTGTAACTTGATATTTATTTTTATATTTTGGAAAGTTTTAATATTTTAAACATGTTGTGTTTGCTTTTATATAACAATAAATTTAGTTTTAATTTAGAGTAAGTTTATATATTTCTTGTAGTAATTTACTGTTGCTAGCAAACCTTTAAATAAATAAATAAATAAATAAACAAGTTTGTTTGTGTAATTGTGCTGTGTGCTGTTGCAGAATAAATCTTTTTTCTTTCTATCTTTTTTAAAATATATTTTTTGTCCACACAGTATTTGACTTTATAAAAAAAGGACGGCCTACGTCAAAAAAAGTATGGTGGAAGTATCAATTCACATCGTATCAGTTCTAACATGAAGTCAACTTATAAGTCACACTCAGTATCCCTACAATTTGTTGCACAGTGTGGCAGCGGCAGAACGAAAATTACTCAGGTTTAGTTTTTCTAAACAGCAGTAATTTAGTTACCTTGATGTGACGATAAGTTTGAATCGATACTCGTTCGAGTACTGGTTTGTTAAACGCGATACTGTAATTTGATAAAATTATATTGCTTAGCTTGCCGGTGTTTACTTTGCTAGGCATGTATTCACTTGGCAGTTTTATTTAAATTGCGTTATAAATTGGACTTTATTTTAAATGTTGACAACTGCGATAGGCTTAAAGGTTATCGTTCAGATTTCCTAATTCACCTGCTTTGATGACTTTTTTTACCAACATGGAAAGTACCTACTTATTATATAATATTAAACAAACAAGCATACGGTCCATCTGATGGTAAGCGGTCACCGTAGCTTATTGACGCTTGCACCACTCGCACGTTGCCGACCCTAAATATACTTATTTTTTCTTGATTAGTTCCAAAATAGCTTCGTTTCAAACAAAGAAACTATCATAATAAGTTTCAGCAGTTTAACTTGAGAGTCCTTCCTCTCTATGCTTGGTGTGGTTACCACCTCCGGCCACATCACTTACTGTAGTAAGATTGTGGTGAATCCCAAAACAAAAATGTTTTCAAAAAATCTGTCCACAATAATGTTGCAAAAATTATTTCAAATCAAACTAAACTAAACCTACAACTTTGGTTTCACTGTATAAAAGTATAGTATTTTTATACACTTCGTAATTACTTTAAATGATTATAATCAATGACGGTTGACAAATTCGGAGCCTCCACCTGCCTCTACCTGAAATTAACCACCTTCGTGTGATTATTGTAATTTATATGTTATTTTAATTTACACCTATAATAAAGCGGTGGAGTGGCCGTGGTCCTTTATTTGCAACTGTCAAAGATACTTTTACCTTTCAAATGTATTTATGGTTGTGTTCTATTTTCGTAAACATTACTTTAGGCAGATTTTTCCAATGCGATAATTTGAAATAAGAACAGGAGAACTCCAATATCGGTTGAGAGCCGATTTGTCCGCGTAAAGTGCAGCACAGACGACGGACTTTTTGTGTGAAGGAATCTGTGGCACACCAAAAGTCTGTGTGAAAACAAAGGGTTGTCGTGTGCTTTACTGCTTAGAACAGACTAAAAAGTGCGGCCTAAGGGTGATAATGATAAGGCTTGGGCCGTCATATTCTTGCCAATTAAAAAAAAAATACTAAAATGTCAGTATATTATCCGAGGTTATTTGGCGACACGTAAAGCCCGGCTGTAACTTAATTGTTTTAAGCTGGTTGGAGGCCTCCTAGGCGGTTTGAAAACTCCAACAGTAGGTTGACCACTAGGCTACCTCCACCGATCCGCAGTGGGCACGCGTCGCGGAGCAGGTACCTGCCCATTCTCTTTAACCCTCATTTGTGAAAGGAGGTCCGTGCTCAGCAGTGGGACATTATAAGCTGATGATGATTATGATGGTAACTTAATTAATAATACGTTACTCATATAATCAAAAACGACAGCTATTATAATAATAATCTAAAAAAATTTTTTTTCTTGTTTTTGTTGAATTTCATTAGATTTATGTAATTAATTACTACTTAATATGTTGCAGTGGCCAAATTTTATTCTATTCTAATAATGTAGGAAATAATTTCATAAATCTAAATGTAATTCAATTTTGGTCATAGATATATGTATTTATGGTGGTAATTTTAGATTTTAGTTTTTATAAGTTTATATTATATTTATTTGCTGTGTCCTAACAGGGTTTCATGTTGTACATTACATACATTTGTCATCTTCTATCCACGTGAATGCAATAAAGTTTGAATTTGAATTACAAAGGCATATAGTTGAAGTTTATAATAGAAAAGCAGTGCAGACAGCTAAAAAAAAATATTATTCAACTTAAAAAAAAAATACGGTCTAATTTCGTCCACTACGGGACTAGTTTATATATAAATACATTATTTTCCCCACATTAGTTGTAATCTTATTTTTTTTCCAACTTTTATATGTTTTTAATAGGTTCCTGTAAGTAATTAAACAGACACCACACTAACATAAAACCCCAAATAACTTTATATTATGCTATAAAATACTTTTATGAGACAGTTTATCATATTTTATGTCATTTTAGAAACATGTTTAAATTATGTTAAAATTTCTTATAAAGAATTTTTATATAGAATGCTTAATTACTTACTAAAAAGTAGTATATTAGGTAGGAATAAATACAGAGCATAGTGCTTTTTCGCTCAACGGAAAGCTGAACTGAAAGTACATCCACATCAAAAATCAAAATCAAAATCAAAAAATCATTTATTCAGTTTAGGCCCTAGTAAGGCACTTATGGACGTTACATTGGTACATACAGTTGAATTTACCACCGGTTTGGAATACACTTAAACTGAGAAGACTCCGGCAAGAAACTCAGCAAGGTTTTTTTTTTACAGAATACCTTTATGTTGTGTTCCTGCGTGTGAGTAAGGTCGCCAGAGCTGGGTGGGGGAAAAGTCGATAACGCGTGAGTGATACTCCAGCTCTAGGGTGCCCAGGGTGTTGCAAGCGTCCATATAGCTACGGTAACCGCTTTCCACCATGCGGGCCGTACGCTTGTTTGTCTAAAAAAGCACACAAATATTAATAAACGCGAAAGTAACTTTGCATGTTTGTAAACTTTTCCAACTGAACCGATTGCGATGAAATTTTGCACGCAGATAGTCTATCTCTGAGGAGGAACA
This sequence comes from Polyploca ridens, assembly GCA_951394255.1. Lineage (NCBI taxonomy): Eukaryota > Metazoa > Arthropoda > Insecta > Lepidoptera > Drepanidae > Polyploca > Polyploca ridens. The sequence goes on along the minus strand of OX596256.1, from coordinate 3,468,362 downwards.
CAGGTTACTTTATATCCTGACAACGCAAGTGAAATCGGGGTAAGATCCAAGACATTACCTCACACTCGGCAAACTGATCCTAAACTAAGCTGTGCTTGTATTATGGAAACCTTAACTGATATCAGTCAGGTGTTCTTACATTCTGCGGATAAAAGTCTGTCAGTAACAAAGTGCAGCGCATACGACAGACTTTTTGTGCGAAAAAGTCTATGGCACACAAAAAAGTCAAAAGTCAAAAGCACACAACACAACGTACATTACATCTTTGATCATTCTGTGAGCGGAACACTAGCTAGGGACGTACATGCTATGGAAATGCGGAGATAGCGATGAATTATTTTGTACTTTAAATACAAGAAATAGAGATTTGGATTCCTATTCTTTCGCAGACTTTTTGCCTGTCGTGTGCGTTACTGCTTAGAATTGTAAAGGTTGTCACAGACTAACAAAACAAAAAGTCTATTATGTCGAGAATGGGACGCAAGATTCTAATAAGAAAATTTCACTCACACAAATAAATTATTTACGGTGAGCAAATCATTATCTGATATCACCACAGTAAGTGATGATGTGGTCGAGGAAAATGGCTCTCAAGTGCAACTACCTAAGGGGCCAATCCCACATCCAGCGGTCTAGAGTTCAGCGGACAGAGTTCTGCGTTCTTGAAAGTTGGCAGGTCAGGTCTGAGCTATCGGATTTATTGAGAGACACATGCGTAATTTTTTGTTTTATTGAAAAAAAATGACGTGTGATCGTTAGCGAATATTGCAGAAATCTAGAACTCTAGGCTGCTCGTTGTATGCTATGATCAAAAGCGCCGCATATTGAACGCAGAACGCATAACTCTGACCGCAGAACTCTAAGACCGCTCGCTGTGGGATCAGCACCTAAACACACCTACTGGGCAAAAAAACATCTGTTCTGCTATGGTTTGCACACAATGGTCGCAAAAGAGGTGTTACAGCCCAAAAAAATATACCAAATATTCTTATTAAAATTGAAATTGGTATCTTTTCAACAATGACAGTAAAAAACTAATTAAATATTAATAAATTAAGAACTCGCTTAAAACTTATGTTTATCACCATGAGCCAAACTCCAAAACAGGCGTTAACCACCATAAAATGGCTTCCACACACATCCAAAAAATCAATTTAACCCCCAAAAAAACGTATCATATTTTGCTGCCACCCCACGCTACACCGCGATAGAGTGAACGAGACGGATAATAATTAAACAACGCTGACAGAAAGAGAGGCGAGACAAACAAAAAATTGTGCAGGGAAAAACATGGTCGCGAAAAATTCGTAGGGGTTGATTCTGAAGTGCCACATTAGTGTTCCCTACACTGAATTTGACTGGAGAAAAAAAATGAATAATAACCTCCCCCGCCGATGAGGGGTTACGATTTTCGAAGATATTTTGTAAGAATTGAAACACTGTGCATAAAATTTCAGTATGCCTTAATGCCACAAAAAAATGTTTACAGGATTAAGATCCTATATTACCAAAATGCAGTTCACACGTCATATAAATAAAATCTGGGGGCACGGGAGTGCCCCCGCCAAGACAGCCAAGCGAAGCGAAAGGGCACTACCTACCTTTTCTCGAAGCGCTTCGTCGATTTTTTGAACCCTCATAACTTGGGTTTGGGTTATACCAGATAAACAAAATTCTCAGGATATGATGTCAATAGTGAACTTATTAAACGTATTAAGTTTCAATAACATAGCTCTTATACTTTAGATTTTATTGATATCTAAAAAACCCCGATTTCGTCACTGACTCACTGATGATCATCAAAACTCATAGGGTACTTCCTGAAGTCCTAGAAAGCTGAAATTTGGTATGTAAGCTTGTATTAGTACACAAACAACAAAAAAATTATAAAACTTGGAAATTAAAAAAAAAAAACTTTAGCAACTTACAAAAAGAAGTGAAATCCCACCAAAAACATTTTTATGTAAAATGTTTCCAAGACATGGCTCGCACTGTCAAAAAGTTATCAGATTTCATGTAGAGCCAAGCTTATAACTCTACATGCACTTACTCTACAAGCCCTAACTTCACAAACTCTACACACCGTAGTTAAAATATGTGGCTTGGCCGTTTCACTACTACAAAAACGATTGAATAACAAAAAAGTAATGAACAGTGAATACATTTTTCACCTTACTCCCATGTGACGGTAGCGAAACGGCCAAGCCACATATTTTGGCTACGGTGTGTAGAGTTTGTGAAGTTAGGGCTTGTAGAGTAAGTGCATGTAGAGTTATAAGCTTGGCTCTACATGAAATCTGATAACTTTTTGACAGTGCGAGCCATGTCTTGGCAACATTTTACATAAAAATGTTTTTGGTGGGATCTACTTTGATTTGATTTGTAACACTCGTATTTTTAATATAATACGACAACGAAAATAAAAATACGAACGATACACTCACGAAATGTTTTTTTTTTTAATTGAAACAAATGGCACTATTGTAGTTCTTTTTTTGAATTCAAAAATGTTGTTGTACTTTGGAAACTTTATTAATTCAAATGTGAAATGCATTTTATGAGTTTCAATAGTTTTTTAAGGCATTATATTTATATTTTTCAAAACGAAATTATACTAATCTAATAACTATTTTTAATAGGACCTAGTATTAGTATCTAAATATATCATTTCCGAAAACTATCGATTCTCCATTCATTTCCCAACCTCACCCGTTATTGTTTTCCTGATCGATTAATTTCATTAAACAAACTTGGCAAACTGGGCTACAATGCCAAGTCATCAATAGGGGGCCAAGTTCACGCCAAGTCGAAATGGAGTATTTAACGCGGGGAAATCTTCCCCTTAATTTGTACAAGCTAATCAATACGCAAACAAATGAGGTCTACTCCTTAAGTTAGGCGTGAAATTTCATTCATATTTTTAGGGAGTATTACCATGAAAAAAATTACCTGATTTTTCTTTATTGTACCATGGACGGACACTTTACTCTATGATTGTACTTAGTAAATTATCTATACTTCCTAGTCTTATAAAGCCGAAGAGTTTGTATGTTTCCCCGCGCTGATCTCAGGAACTACCAGTTTGATTTTAAATAAATATCATGGAACATTCCTCACAACAGTCATCTGCTCCCAAACTAAGCAGAGCTTGTGGCCAAGTCACATATTTAGACTACAGTGTGTAGAGTTTGTGAAGTTAGGGCTTGTAGAATTATAAGCTTGGCTCTACATGAGATCTGATAACTTTTTGACAGTGCGAGCCATATGGTCTTAGCAACATTTTACATAAAAATGTTTTTGGTGGGATAAACTATACTTGTAACATCTCGGGTGATGGGATGCCACAAGGCACAGCTAGTGTTAAGAATAAATTGTGTGTTAGTGAAATACGTATGATACATGCTTGGACTTGGATCTCTTTACTTGTCTTTTATAGTGTTATAGGTCTATGCTAGTTAATAAAGTGATTATTTTTAGTAACATTTTATCGTTCATTAATCAATTTGGTTACTGAACATCCATTAACTCAGTAAGTTTGAAAAAGTAACTTAAAATATATAAACCAAAATACCTTATCACGAAAACACGACAAAATATAAAAACAAACAAAATTCCCCAATAATTTTCGAGATAGCTCTCAACTCAAACATCCCGGATAATCCCGTCTGGACGATGTTATGACGGCATTTAATGACGTCATTAAGTAAACAGAACCATCTTTTCTTGGTTGCATTGTGTTTTAATTCTCAATAACTTTGGTAGATTATATTCGACTCTATATTGTTGTACATAGAGTTGCTTGGAATTATTAAGGGACCCTCAAATAAAACAGATATTTGTCAATACAACTAATTGCCTGTTATATTGAGCTGAAAGGGACTGTATTTACGTCTCATTATTGAATAAATTGACAAATGATGCCATTCTTTTTGAGGCCTCAAGATTAAGGCATGAACCCAATATTTAATTTTGATAATTCGTCAAAAATATCATCATAATTTGAGGTTATAATTTGTTACTCTATAACTTAACACTAAGGAAAGCTGGCTGGCACCATAAACAGTAAAAAAAAGTAAACAAAATCGGTAAAAAAAAAATGTTTTCCATATTTAAAATTACTCATGAAAATGAATTCGAACGTTTCGACGAATTTCAAATTATATTTTCCATTGTATCAATCCAATATAAAGCCGCGTGCACAACGCGACATTAAAGCTACCAACATTTCGCGACACGGCGCACGACTATCCACATAAGACTTACTAAACTCGCATAAAATACATCCACAAAGAAGGAAAAGTAATGCAAAGGAATCAGTACCGACTACTATCTCAAAATTGATCTGCTACTGTACGTTCTATTATCAAACCTATTTTGTTCAAGGTAAAGAATAATATCGTATGTAACATTCTATTGCAAATTGGTTTTTTTATTTGAACTGGAACCAGCTATATTTTTAACCACATAGAGTTCAAAATTCGTTGTGGAATAGATCTCGTATACCCTCACATAAGTTAAGGCCCAAGTAATACGGATGACGTTGCGAAGTTAGTGGAAAGAAAGGGGAGACGGAAAGTGGAATAACGAGGGGGGTGGGGGCGTTGTAGGGGGACAACACACCCCCTGTTTCGGGTTTTCAATAGATGTTTGAGAGTTTCGCTTCTCGTACGATTTAAAAGGCAGACAGGTGTAAATGTTGGTATGTTGATATATGTATGTGTGTACTGTGCTTTAGAAAAGTATGGTGAATATAAAACTTTTTAAATTACTTGAGCTTTGCCTACCCCTTGGATTTATTTTGCGAGAAATACTGAAATAAAGTATCTTATGACATAAATGCAGTAAGATACTTACAAAATCCCCAATCAAAAATTAAACACAAAAAACTAGTTTTTCATTTTTCTTTGACCAAATAAAAAAAACATAACAAAGCTAAGTAACGAAGTCATTTTTGGTCACTACCATAGACTTGAGATATTTTCACGTAGGTACTATATTTTTAACCGACTTCAAAATAAGGAGGAGGTTCTCAATTCGCTTGTATCTTTTTTTTATGTTTGTTACCTCATAACTCCGTCATTTATTAACCGATTTGGAAAATTCTGTTTTTGTTTGGAAGGGTACACTTCCCGTTTAGACATCAGATCAGGATTTGATTACTTCTTAGTGTACTTTGTAGTCGGTTTAAGTTTTTTGTAAAACAGTTCAATTATTAAGCTTACCTATCCATTTTTTTATTTTTATTGTTAATTTAAGATACCATAGATCATCCTACCTAACTACAAGATAGCACATACCATAGATATATCGCAAGATATACAACTCATCGGTGTGCAGATCCACGAAGCATTTTTCAAGACACAATCCACCCTCGCGATTCTGAACGTATACCCGCTTGGTACAAGCTAGGAGCTGAAGCGTCTACGTCACAGTTTTACCAAAACTGAAGCATACATAGTTTTAAGTACATTGTGCGTATTACTAGCATAGTAGTAAACATGATTGTTTCATGATAAGTACTGAAACGCCACTTTTAAGCCCCTATCCGATACAATTGAACTATTATTAAGACAACTAAATATTAAATGTTAAATCACAAATGAAATGTGGTTAGCATTTTTGGCCATCAAGTGCAAAGGTAAAAAAAGGCTGTATGTATTTGACAGCATATTCATTAGAACTGAATCAACCATTTATTGGAATTGTTAGGCAGTTGAATTGACACCGTCAAGACAGAAAAAAGAGCTCGTATACGTTCTGAAGCGCCTCAAATGCTTCCAAATCCCACTCGTCACCAGTTTGACTACTCAAACTCTCCTAATTTACATTGCTTGCTATAGCTTTATATATATTGCTTTCACGCTGTACTCTTATAAATTGATCGTCATTGCACAGAGTCAAGTTCGTTTTTCTCCCCGCTACTTGGCAGTTTTGATGCATCGCAATATTTTTGTGTCAGCCGCATGCGCCGCCCGCGCCCGTCACGTTGCGTGATATATTAGCGTTTGTCGCTTTAATATTATTAATTATTCTCTTTTTTATATATAATATGGCATGATTATGTGTCATTAGCACTGTAAACTAACAATCATAGAGAGTGTACGATTTCTTTGGTAGTAAGCGCACATATCGCGAAAGAGATAATTTTAATATTAGCAAGTGACGTGAAAACCTTCATTGAGCGGTGATAAGTTGATTATAATTTTAATTCTATAAACTTGGAATCAAATGGTATTTATTGTTGCGTAATTTATTTTAAGCTGAAACTTTTTATAGAGTCTATTATACCCTATGTAGCCTTCACCTTTTTCGGAAACCTTTCCCTTACAAGTTTTATATAAATACTACTTTACTCCCCGCAGTTTTACACGCATTCCCAAGAGATCTTATGTTTTTTATGGATAAAAAATATCCTATATGTTACTTCAGGTTTTAATCTACACCCGTGCTAAATATCACGACTATGCTTGTGCCGTCGCGTCAAACAAAAAACAAATTCAATTTCGCAAGTATTATACAAGTAGGTTTATACAATAAAAAAAAATATCACGGACTATCCAAGATTTTATCGTCCATGTAACCTATCAGAAAAAGAATTCGAAATTCGAAATGCAACATCAAATTATTAATTCCTTCTCCAGAAAAAACTAAAGCTGTATACCTAACTGAGTAATTTCTAAACATCTCATTTTAAACTAAAAAGTCGAACGGCAAAGTCTTAACAAAAAACCAACTACAAAGAGGTGGTGAACAGTACCTATGGCAAGTCAGTGTAGATCCCGTTTCGGCCAACGTTTCCCATCTAAGAGATGTCTGTCTCATATGTATGGAAATGGGGGCATAAGCCTGCTTGGCGTTGGGACGCGATCACAATGACGGGAATTTGGTTTGAGAAACAAAAAGAACTTTAATCTAAACACTTTTTTTATACTAATTAGGTTGCAAATAAGCATACGGCCCGCCTGATGGTAAGGGGTTACCGTAGCTTATGGATGCTTGCAATACCAGAATACACCGTAACTTTTTATTCACCTTAGAAACGCAGCCCACTTAATTTACCCAATGTAAAGGTACTAATAAATTCATAAAAACATTTTTTTAATTATAATAAAAAAACAACAGTATTAAGAATTAATAATTATAATAATTAATAATTAAAGTTTACGTATAAAATGATAAAAAATATCAACCCCAGAGTACGAGTCGAGGAGACTGCGCTCGTAACAAGGTGTTTAAAACTACATCATTCGCGTCATAATCATTAAAACATTTTTTTTAAAGTATCTATTTATTGGATATATTATGTGGGCTGCTTTTAAGACGAATAAAAAGTCACGGGGTATATAACACAAAATAAATATTACTTATTTTCTCACTAGTCCAGGGTCGATAATTTTTAAAACCAAAAAAAATCATAATAGGATGAAACCCATTAGAAAAGGAGGGAAATATGATAAAAATGAAAGGAAAAATAATTTACGGGCGATCTGAGGTTGGGAAGGGGATGGGGGTGAGTTTTTAAGGGTAAAAAACGGTTTTTCTCGATTTCCGGCAAAACTAAAAGTCCTATCGAAAAAAGTCAAATGAAAAAGTTGTAGATAATAAAAAGATCTAAAACTTTTGTATTTACACTTTTTTCACATAACCTCAAAATTTATGTGAAAAATTCAAAAAACCAAGTTTAAGGTTTTTTATTTTTAACTTTTACAAATTTTTTTTTTTTTAACGAAATTTTGTGAAAACTTACCTTTTTATGTCCCAAATACGCTGTAATTTATTTAATTAAAAATATTTATTTTTTCACCTTATTTTGAATTAATATCGAAAAAACACCCTAATTTTCAATCGAAAATTCACCCGTCAAAATATCAGCTTTTTTCAAAAAGTTGGTGTGGTTTCTGTTCGTTGGAATCTCTACTTTCCGATGGTAAAAAAAAAAATATATGTTACTATAGTAAATCTTCTCAGAAATCAATGTCAAAATGTATAAATAATATATTATAAATCTATAAAAAAGTATAAAATATATATGAAAATCGGCCAAAAGTTTGTTTTATTAGAAATATATTTACGATATATATTTTATATATTTTTTATAGATTTTAAATATATTTTTTATAGATTTTCATATATATTTTATACTTTTTTATAGATTTATAATATATTATTTATACATTTTGACATTGATTTCTGAGAAGATTTACCATAGTAACATATATTTTTTTTTTCACCATCGGAAAGTAGAGATTTCAACGAACAGAAACCACACCAACTTTTTGACAAAAGCTGATATTTTGACGGGTGAATTTTCGATTGAAAATTAGGGTGTTTTTTCGATATTAATTCAAAATAAGGTGAAAAAATAAATATTTTTAAATAAATAAATTACAGCGTATTTGGGACATAAAAAGGTAAGTTTTCACAAAATTTCGTTAAAAAAAAAATTTTTGTAAAAGATAAAAATAAAAAACCAAAAACTTGGTTTTTTGAATTTTTCACATAAATTTTGAGGTTATGTGAAAAAAGTGTAAATACAAAAGTTTTAGATCTTTTTATTATCTACAACTTTTCCATTTGACTTTTTTCGATAGGACTTTTAGTTTTGCCGGAAATCGAGAAAAACCGTTTTTTACCCTTAAAAACTCACCCCCATCCCCTTCCCAACCTCAGATCGCCCGTAAATTATTTTTCCTTTCATTTTTATCATATTTCCCTCCTTTTCTAATGGGTTTCATTCTATTATAATTTTTTTTCACTTTTCATTATTTTTTAAGGCTTCTACCCTGGTCTACACTTACCATCAGGCGAGCTGTATGCTAGTTACAAACTTCGTCGTATAAAAAAACAAACCTTTCAGTATGAACGAACCCTTACAAGCAAGCTATACATAAATACATGTCAGGTGCTCCCAAACTCCCGGTTTACGAATATATTTTTCTCCAAGATATTGCGTCCCGGAGATTTGTGGGTATATACGTTATTACCTCTGTATATACCGTACATTCAATGTATATATCATGCTTGTATATTGCGTATATTATACGTTACATGTAAGTCCTCGTTACGTAAAGTTTCTAAGTAAAATATTTTATAAAGTTTGGACGTTGAGGCGTGAAAGGTGATGAAATTATTTTGCTTAGTTTATATTTATGATCTTTTATGAATACGTAGTATAATACTACAGAGATTTCTATTCTAGATATTTGTATTCTACGAAAATACAAAATAACAAAAAACTAAATCTCCTCTATGTAGTATTTAGCGGTTTAAAGCCTGCCTTCTTTATATCAAAGTCACAGAAAACAAAAAACAAAAAAAAAAAAAACAGCACTAATCATCAATCATATTCGACTAATCTACATACTAGAAGATTTTTAAACTAACATTAATAATGTCACTAAAGCTAGTTCCCCACTTTAAAATCTTATTCCGAAACCAATATATCAATTCGAAATTTGAAAACCTAATTCCATAAACTCAGTTTTTTCTCGATCTTTTTCGTACTTTTTTTAATTTATTGTCTGTACCTCGTGGATACTTTCCTAGGTGAGGAGCCGTCACGTAATACATCAACCGGTAATCTTCTTACATCGTCTCAATTTCGGCCTAGCCTCCCACTCCCCGCAGGATTACACCCCCCTTCCCCCCACCATTTTATAACCGCGGTATGGTAAGTAGATACTGTATAGTTAAAATATTTATTATTTTCGCTGGAGTTTGTTCTTATATTTTCTTGTTTAGTGTGGTAAATAATACTTTTATTTTTGTATGTTCCACAGTGCACTATTTATGTAGTATTTCAGTTTTGGGTTTTTTTCATAGTCAAGTTATCGGACTTAGGACGTGCGTCCTATCCACGAGCCAAAGGGTTAACAAGCAACATTATTGTCCAAATATTAATAGTCAAAGCAATTTATTCAGTTACTGTCCAGGAGGGCACTTACGAAGGTCTTTAATGAAGTTATCGCCGTTCGGAAGTCTATCTTCAACTGAGCAGAACCCCAAGAAACTCAGTGAGGTTTTTTTTTATTTTTCGGTTTTTATGTTGTTATTTAGAAACGGCCTAACGAATGATGAAAACCGTATGAAAATCCATTAGATTCTTTAGACTAGGCTGTAAAGAGATGTGTACCTCTGCCTATCTGGAATTATCTATGCTGAGATATCTATAAGATTTATTTACGATGTGAGGTTTAGTGATGCTATGATTTTTAATAATCATTATCGATACTACACATTTTGCGTATTTATAAAATTTATTTTTCTCGCTACATATTTATAGTAACGGTTTCATTGAACTAGATCTTAAAATGGAATCTTCCTACATATAATTATTTTATTATGAACATGAAATTAAAAAAAAAAACTACGAAAGAAAAACTTTTCAAACTCAATTTTACGTGACTAACAACTAGGTAGATATTAGATCTACGTACAGTTCACGCTATTTACTTATAAGTATGTATAATGACAATGTAATTCAGTCACAACAAAGACTTCGCTTTTTACCACCCAAATAGACACAAGCCACCCCCGTCCCAACACACGCTGAAAAAAGCATAATTTACTTACATCCAACCATCCAAGACATTACCATGGCTCTAACAAGACACAATGGCTTCGCGAAATAACTTCCCACCCTAGCGTGAACCCCGCCAATTCAAAAAGACCTCCTACTCTCCCGCGATGGTAAAAAATAAGACATCTTTTTCTTAAATAAATGTTAAGTCATTCAAATATAACGTTTTAGGTGTTGTTACACGATACAATTAAAGCTGTTTAAGAAACGTGATTAATTACATAGTATTTAGTAATGTAATTTATCGTGCATTTAGTTTTTTTCATTTTATATTAACATGAATAAATGACATGACAATGGCGTCTTACGATGTGGGAGAATAACTGTTAGAAACTTATAGTCATGTTCTATAATCAGTCTATTGTACATAGCGTATCTAATAACATCGATAACTGAAAAAAAAAGCGTCGTAAAGTCACAGATCAACTTACGCCGGTCGATGTTACCACCCACACCGCGTCACTCGTTCTAGTGATTGATGACGTAGGCGGGGCAAATCCAATCATTATCCGTGATGCATGACCGCTGGTACATCACTACTCTTGATTTTGGAACGTTGAGGATTCGAATTTTGAAAATTAGTTTTGCGCAAAATCAATTTTTGAAAATGGAATTATTCCGGCTTGATCGGAGATGGTATATCATTATGTGGTGCTAGAACATAAATTATCTACTTATTGGCGTGTACATAATATAAGTACAATCGTATGTACCCAGCTTTCATTTCATTATCCAATACATACAGATAAACCCCTTGAGGTTTGCGTTGTGCGTTTTTAATATTACGTTGTGTTTTTACTGTATTTTGAATAAATAAATTTAAAAAAAAAACTGATAGTACCATAACATAACATTATCTCTAGCCCATATCTTTCTCGTATAAATGTTATATAATATTGATGGTATTTTTGCTGAATAGTTTGATAATCCTAGGTTATGCCTACGCTTTTCGTCAAACCCCGTAACCGTATTGTTTGGACTTCATCCTTTATTAATCCGAAAGATTTAATTGTATGGTTCATCATTCAAAGCCGAAACATAGAGTACTTAAAGGTAGATTTAAAGACATACGGCCTTACTCATAAACGCTATTTAACTAAATCTACTGAATAAATGGTCAAATAAATAACGTCACCTTCACTGTCATTGTCAAACAATTTGGCGTTATTTAGGTGACCACTTAATCAGTTTATTAGTTAAATAACGTTTTATGAGTAAGGGGGTGAGTATTTAAGCTATCCAAAGAAATATATCAAACATTAAAAACTTACATGAACCGGCTAAACTTTAAATTAATCTTCTTAAAATCGATAATCATGTTAATCAATTAAAAACACAACACTTTATCGCACCTCCATGTTCCACTCTCTACGAATCTCAATGATCAACTGAATCTTTTAACTTAAAAAAAAATAACAACGCAACGAATCTGCATTTTAAAAACCGAATACATTACGTACCCTTGAATAATTAAAAATATGCGTGAGCTCAAATAATCGCGAAGAATTAACCCTTTGCATGCAAATGAGGCGCGGATGTGACGCCGAAATCACGACCGGTCCTTACCAACCAGGTGTGGTATTATTTTAAAAATAATGTTGCACACACTTGGGAATAATAATGTATGTAGAGTCACGACATAACAAGTTTAAAAAAAGGAAATAAGATAAACATACTTTGTGAATTTTAAATAATAAAAAAATCTTCTACCCATTACAATTTTAGGAAAAAAACACCAACTCATTTTTATTTTCTTCATCTTCATTATAAATCATTATCATCAAAGAAATTACTTTTTTCTTACCTCCTTTTATAAAAGAGAATAGTCTAAAACAAACTAGAACGTTGGCACAGACGGAAATTCTTTGAAAAGACAAGTACACCTGCTAGACTAACACAGGGGGGACAAAAATTGAATTTGAATACATGGTGACGCGTAAGGGTTAAAGACGTTTGCTAGTTGTCAGGATCTTACTTTTTTAACGATTTTTTTACATTATTATCATAAAATGAAGTTCTTTAAGTTTTAAAATACGAACGAAATACTAAAGGACAGTTTATTGAAAAAGATTTTTTTTATAATTTATTTGATTAATTCTTGTAGTTGCTTTCCATTTTGATTGTAGAAGTACAAATTGTGCGAGCAATGTTCTATATTTAAAATTTTTGTCATAATTGACCCCCACGTCAACCATCCTTACAAATGATAATAATATCAGCATACGCAAGCGTAATTTAATGTAAAAACTATATCATTTTATTTTATCTATAAAAAAAAAAAACTGAAGTCAATGCGCATACTATCCTCTCCGCTCTCCATTAATTCACGTTTCACACCGTTCATAAAAGCATATGAACATATTGATTCTGATCACATTATTGAAAGCCAATAATTAGCATATTACTGCCAATGTTGACACAGCTTTCCATAACATCCAGCCCCAACGATTATTTGACAAAGACAAAATTCTCACGACATACCTATTCCTTTCTCACGACCAGACAAATCTATGAATTCATTAGACGACCTTATTATCTAAAAACTTTTTATTCCATAGACACTGGCCGTAAAGACGTCCTTAATTTGAATAAAAAGTAAAAGGGTTAACCATTCTTCCTAGTGTCAGAATTGCTCTTCCGCATCCGTGTTAAAGAAAACGCTAGCTCATTTGAATATCGAACGTTTTTGAATGATGAGATGCATGGGATCTATTTTGCATATCATTTCTTTATATTTTTTTATAGTCGTCGGCGAAGGGTATCTCGACGTAACTTTTCGCACAGTGGGACAAAGGCCTGTATTATTGATTTTCTATTTTGATGCGTAGTGGTACTGTTTGTATGCGTAATGAGATCAAATATTTTCGTTTTGTTTGTCATATTTGAAGTTATATGGTTGTCTAATGTATCCCTGTCTTTGTGTACAGGTGATAGATTTTATGTATCATTTTGTTCCCACGTAAGACCCTTGCTTACGTTTGCTTGGTTGATACTAAAAGTGTCGTCTAATTTTTGTCAAAATATATTGCGTAACTTGTTTCGAAATATGTTGCGTTATTTGAACAATGTTTTATACAATCATTATTGCAGAATATTTCTTCATTCTTATTTAAAAACATAAATGAAAAATATATCCAAATATTGTAAAATAAACACCTTAATTTTTTTTAATGAAATTTAAGCACTTCTAAAAATTATTTATTTAAATTTAAGCGATAATAGCATGTAACAAAACACAAGATTAATTGTTATTATTTAAATAACAATTGTCAGTTGTATCGTGAATCATTTTATTATTGACTATAAACTAAAATGAATATAAACAATTGGCATTTCATACAGTTTGCAGATAATAAAATAGGGGCTATGAATAAATTAATAAGTATTTCTTTTATTCACTGACGATCGAATGTTTGTATTTTTATTTATTGTTTGGTTATAAAGTTTGCGTGTCTTCATACTTGAATAAAAGTATATTTCTGTCGAAATATTGATGATTTAGTGCTTTGATATGTTTAAAATTTGATCAACCCCATTTGAATCCAATTAAATTAGGACTAAACAACGATAAATTACTAAATCGACAGATAAAGTTAATCGTTGTCTAGTATTTCTAGTAAATCGCTTTTTGTAACTCATTACCAAATTTCAGTACCATCAACCTCAGATTACAGGACAAAAGGCAGATAGAGCGCGCGGAACACGGGAGTGGGGCCAAAAAAGCAAATTCAAATTGAAAAACACATACCTGGTATTTGCTTTTGAATTTTTATTTGTTTTGTTTAAAAGTTTATTAAAAAGAAAGTGTTTTTCGTTAAATAAAGTTAGTTAAAACGCTCTATCTGCCTTGTTCTATAATCTGTGCCATCAACTATGTATGTCGGAGAAAAACAAAAAAAAACTTTTTACGATGCACTTCGTCGTAAGTACTTACTTTCAATACTTCAGACGACAAAGTCTTTATCCGTAATAAAAGAAAAGATCAAAGAGAAAAATGGAATAAATTGTTTCTTGGAGGTTGGTATTATGCAGGTTAATCGTTCGTAAGTAAGTGTTGAAATATTGTCTGGAACAATGTCTCATTCCAGTCCAGACTCATTGTTACTAGGAAGCTTTAATAGTAGTTTATTTTATAAGATTTTAATGAGTTTTTACATTATGTTTTTTTTTGAATCAGTTAGTAATAAAGTCAGGTTTAAAAAAAGATTTTTTTTCTTATTTTTATTTTCCCTGACACAATCCCATCGTAATGAAAATATGTTTCAAAAGGTTAACACTGCATTACAGGAAATAATTTAAAAAAAAAACATATTTTTAGAACACAAACGTCACGCTATCATACAATGGACAACGCAAAATCAAAACGATACCCAATGGTTACATCTTGTAAAACAATTATGGCTTTCGACAAACAAAAATAATAAAACAAAATCAAGCCCCGACACTTCCGTGCATCGCATCCGCACACCATTTGCATATATTAAAAGACAAAAGGTCGACCCGTCATAATTTTTATATTTAATTTTTTACAGTTACAAGTACCGGTTTTTTGTCTATTGTCACACACGTATAAAATATTTAAATTGAGAACAAAATCGTTGGGTCGAAACAAAAAGCACACCTTTTTGTCCTGCGACGCATTCATTTCCGAGCACTGTGCTATTGTAACAATCACGAAACATGTCTTTATTGCAGAGAGTTAAGGTGCAAATTTGCTTATGAAGAAATTGTGTAAAATTAGTAATAACAGCATGAAAATTGCATTAAGAGTGCACCATTATAGTTGTCACATACCTATGCATTATTTCATATGAATTATAGTTAAGAATTAATTCTATTAACATATTGGAATAAAGTAGAGCTATTATTGAAATAAACAAAGCATTAGTTTAAAATTATTTTCTTAGGAAACAAACTTTGACGAGGTTATTTATATAAATAATCTAAGATAAGATTACAATAGGTGTCTTACCTACTTACGACCATTTCTCAAATTAACAATTAATTATATTATTTTTTAGAGCTTAGTTATAAATAATCAGTTTAGCAATATAAATACGGCAGCATTTTGTGAAGTTTAAATTCATGCAAAAAATCAACAAAGTATAAAAACTATCTTCTGAATTCGGTAAAAAAAAAGCCAACGACACACCGGGCCGTATCTAATCGCGAACAAACATGAAGTATTCGGAACAAATCGACGAATCATAATAAGATGCTAATCTTTCACACCTTTATCATATTTGCATAATATTTGCCATTTGAATTTGGTGACTGTGAGACTTTAATCTGTAACCGACCGTTGTGCATGCAGTTTGATTGCTCAGATTGTTTATTTAAAAAGAAATTTTAAATTTTTAAATTGTATAATTAAGACTAAAGAAATGCACAAAGAAACCAATGTGCGTAAATGAAATGCTATTTCTAACGTAAGAGTTTTTAAATAAAGAAGTATATTATTTTGTTTAATACTAGCAACTAACAAAAACTAGGTCCATCAAAAGTAAAACAGACATCTACCAACTTTAAGAAAAAATAACCCTGCAAATATCGCATAGCGTTACGCCAGACCAAAATCACCTTTAAATATGCGAGGACACCCACCTGGGTGCGAAATGCGAGCATGTGCTGGAAAATCAATACCGAGCGTGTCGCGAACGCGTGATTCCAACGAAAAACTACTACAGAGGGGGGTAATACCCACCCCATGGGCGCACGCGGATTTTTCTTTACCCCACACACCCCTACGAGCTTAGGGGAGCGAGGGGATGACGCAAAAAGATGCCCGGTTTTTTCTCATTCGCGTGTGTTTTTGTTGACTAAACACACGACTTTCTAATACCAACTTTATCTGCCACATTATTAGGTTGATATTCTTTCGATTTGCTTGTGTAAATGTGAACGATTGTCACAGAAATTTCGCATAAGAAAGTCAACTGTATGTGGGGAGGGATAGAGTGAAATCTTGAATGTGGGGTTGGAAATCAAAAATGCCTCAGCAAACGTGGTATATGGGAGTTATTCGGTCTTCGCAACGAAATTAGGGTCCGCAAGTACGCTCGAATGCCTAATGACTTCTTATGATTTTCTGTCATGTTGCGTGTAAGTTGCATCGGAATATTTGACTTGGCTTTCGAGGGTTAAGAATATTTTGTATTCGGAACGCGAAATATGAGGAAATGAAAATTAGAAAGTATTTTTTTATGTCTATACACAATTTCAGTATTTTTCAGCATTTTTTTTTGTCGAAGACTTAGAATTTAATAAAGCGCGGATTATTAAAGAATTTTAAACTTCTTTGATTAGTAACTATAACCTAAAAATCTAAGTATTCTTCTAAATTCAAAATCGAATACCCGGGGTATTAGATATTGAACTACTACACGCTCCATCTTGCATGAAAGCATAACTGCACAAACTTTAGCAGCAGCTTTGCAGCAGAGGTTAGCACATACTTAACTTGCACGTGTGGTCACTGTACAGTGTTTTGTCTTTTTTTGTACAGTTATGAACTGCACATGCAAGACGGAGCATGTGGGCTATAGGGGGGTAATAAGGGGAATCGGGTAAAATCCCGAGGAATAAAGTTAGTTAAATCATAAATAAGATCAAAATGATAGTGTAGTATGTAATCTATGTTTAAATTCCTCATAACAATCATTAAACATCATAATTAAATGAAATTCCTCATAAAACCATTGTCCAATCTCGTACATCGGGCGTCCATCCCGCGACCAATTACAACCAGACACAGAGTAATAAAACGTGCAGAGACGTTATCGCGTTTATAAATCCACTTTATCTGCCCATCGGCGCTCGTTAGCCGCAGAGCACCTACGAATATGCTGGCAATGACACGTTTATTAAAGATAAACCATATATGGTAATGACAAAAGAAAGTTTATGATTCGTAGATGAAGGAATTTAAGGGGAAATACTGTCTTGGTACCTAATTACCCGTTGATAATAGATAATGACAATATGTATTTTAAATGCCTTAAAAAGGGGTATAATGTGGTGGACTATGCTTGGAGCCTACAAACAGAAAGAAATCGTTTTGCTAACCAATGGCAGCATTTTTTTTTCGGCATATAGATCGTTGTCTAATTTTATCTATGCAAAGCTATTTGGTCTTTGCTTCATTATTGGTAAAGATACAAGAGTCTCAATTTTAACCAATATCGGCCCGTAAATTATAGCAATCGGCAATTAACAGCTAATTTTAGATATGTCTTTGATATGACTGAAGGCTGACAAGCGAGCGATCCGCACCTGATATACAGAAAAACAAGGGATTGCCAATGTTTTGCCCACCAATACAAGAAGGCAAATCTGGCAACTGCTGGACTAACTCTAGGTGCAAGGCGAATTGGCATCAGATTTCCAACTTGAGGGTGGTATCCAGCTAGGCTGGTACTACAAGGTACTACCGTGCTATGTTCTCCTCGTAGTCAATCATCGAAAGCTCAAGTTCAATGTCGGCTTTGACCCCATGACTATCGTCACGGCATTTGACGTTACCACTGAGCTATCATCTCTTCAAAGCATGTCTATAATCTTACAGCATTTACGAAGAAAAATAATCTTGTATGCAACAAAAGAAAGGCAAGGTTGAAGCCACGAAATGTTAAGTCAAGTGCAATTTTATAACCGCGTTCGCGGGATAATAATACTCGAAGATAACATAGCTTCCTATTTTAGTGAAATAATTTTTCGAATCCTACAGGTAGTTCCAGAGATAAGTCTGTTTAAACAAACAAACAAAAAAACTCTTCCGCTTTATGAAATTACTATTTTTTTGTCTATACTATAGACAGATAATAACAATTAAGTAAAAATATCTATAAAAAATATTGTGATTACTAGGAGTTGGGAGTCAAAAGATACAAATTACTTAGATACTTACCATTTGCTTTTGAGTTATTTTTACAAAATTCTACAAGAATTAATAAGTGTCCAATATGAACGTTCTCCAATGTCCTTTACTAATATTCAATTTATAGGTGTTTTTGCGCTGTTAATTAATACATCTAAATTAAATGCTTAATAAGAGCTAAGGATATTCCTTATCATCAAAAGATCAAATCGTTAGAATTTCTAAAGCTACCAAGCAACTCGTTTTACCACAGCATTACTTTACCATTAAAATATGGTAATAACACTTCATTACCGGTAATTATTCCTTTTAAACTGCATTCTCTGACATTGACACTACTCTATGTTACTTGAAGCGATTTTTTACGATTTCGCTATCGCTCGATCGTCTCGCATGCCTACGAGACCTTAAACCACAGGACTTTAAGACCTAGGTCCTAAAGTACATGACCTAAGGACCTTTTAAAGTTTATATTCTAGTTATAAGCGTGATTAGAAAACTTTATAAGTTCTATTTTTAAAACGGTAAATGGAATTTTAATTAATGTAGAAAATTATTTTGAGGTGTTCTAGTTTAATTCAGGATAAAAAAAATAGGTTTTAATAGAGGTAGCGTTTATTCGCTCAAAGAGCAGCTCGACTGGCGAAGTACCTCCACCTTACAGAATACGGCAGCCAAATAACTTTATGTTGTGTAAAGTTGTGTTCCTGCGCGTGAGTAAGGTCGCCAGAGCTCATACGGGAGGGGGGAAAGATCGGTAACGCGTGAGCGATGCTTCGTGTGTTTCAAGAGTCCATATGGCTACGGTAACCGCTTACCATTTGCGGGCTTTATGCTTGCTTACCGACTTAGTCGTATAAAAAAAGGCACTTCCATAATTTATGAACAAAAATACAATGGAATAAATTCTCAGTGTTTTTTTTAAACCGAAATTGAGTGAAACCGCAGTCTTGCAAATTGCATAATTATACCACAATATTACAGACATACTTACTCGTTTATATTTACAACTTAGACAAGAATTCCACATGTGTTAATACAATCATTGTAGTACGTTTAATTGGTCATTAAATTCTCTTTTATGTGTTAAAGACATCTTTAAATACGTGACAAACGTTTTACGACATTTTATACAACTTTCTTGCAAGTTAAAGCTTGGATTTCTATAGAAGCATTCGTCCTGCTGTTTGAAGCTAAATCTTGAAGACGTTTATTGTATGGGGGACTCCCTTAATTTTTAATTTTATATAAGTTCCTAATTTTATGAATTTCCTCTTAAGGGATGAATGTATAGGCCATTAGTAATCAAAAAATAATATTAGAAAAATAATCCGTGCGAAAAAAATATATATCCAAATATATACTGTCTCTATGTAAGTCAAAGAAGCCGCGCGGCTTTTATTTTCCCTCGGATTATTTTTCTAATATTATTTTTTGATTACTAATGATACATTCATCCCTCAAGAGGAAATTCACTAATTTATTAGGACCTTATATAAAAAAATTGATATTTTATTATATTTCTAGGTTCCAGAATATCGCTATCTCCGTGTCACCAATCATCAGTCTGAAGAAAGGACAATACAGCCAACCAACCAATAAAGAAAACCATAAAGTTGAAAATCAGCGCTGTTGATGTCAGCAGCATACCTTGGTGTAAGGTGCAAAAAGTAAACGCCAGAAAATTCCGGAGTCTTTATCTGACAGGTGACATTTGGTGATCGAAAGAATGAGACGGGGCACACTAATACACTGATTTAGTTAAAAAGCGATTATAAATAAGGGGATTAGGGTTTACTTTTGTCTTTACTGTAACTGTACTAGATTTAAATATTATTTAATACTTGGTCCTTTGTTTTTTGTTCAATTTATATTTATGCTGTCAATAAATCTATCTTAATTTTTTAAATATGTATAGACTACGATCTCACCATGGTGAGTAATGATGTACTCGAAGGAGGTAAGTACATAGCTTCGAAAGGAACTGGTAATGTTTGTTGATATGATATACAGGCTGTTGTTTTGGTCGGCGACAAGCGACCCAGGAGCGGTAGTACAAAATGTATATTCCCCAAAAATGGACTTAATTCCATTAAATACTGTAAAAATGTTGAGAAATACCTTATTCAATTTGAAATAAAATTACTGCAAAGTATGGTTACTAGGCACGTGCACAGACTAGAGCTAGGCGCAAGCCGCCATCGCCCCAACCATTTACTCCCTCGTACTCCCGATGAGTATTATGTCTACACTTTAGCTTATTACATGATTTCCAAATCTTTATTTTTTTAATTTTTATTATTAAAAAAATAATAAAGTATTTTCTTTATATTTTTTTCTGCACCACTATCATATGTATTATCGACCCTGAGTCGCTCGTCGCTGACCAAAACAACGACCTGTATTAGACCTTATTGCGCGCGGTATGAGATGGATTGAGTTTGAAATGTGATAAACATTTCAGGCCGCGACTGTATATCTATGTGTATAATGTAATTGTCCATTAGCACATTAACGGTACAGTCGCGATGTAAAGCTCTGTGATTAGCCATTCAATTAAGTCATTGTTCGGAAACAAAACACCTATGCAACTTTAGGTTTGTACGGTTGGGAAAACAATATGAACAACTACGTTGCAGTTTTTATGTTATTGGTATCATAACGTGTTAAATAAGTCTGTTTTATGAAAAAAAACTATTTTATTCCTTATAAAATAAATTTTATTCCTTTAAGTTAATTGATGGATTTATAGAAGCAAAGGTTTTTAAAACAAACAATTTTTTTCTAAAGCGACAAAATAAAAAGATATTTTCTACAAACTCGCTCGTAAAGTGACATTTATTGCACCGTTTTCGTTCGCCTCGAGTGTTAATAACCAACTTTGCACACATGTATCATAATGTACTATTATAAAATAAGATATTTTTTTATGAACATTATTATTTACTCAAAACTGAAACATAAGGTACTGTGTACAATTTCATTATATTAGTTTTTAAACTACTTTTTTAAATTACATAAATACTGTTAACTTTTTTGCTATCTCTCCAAGGAGCGAGTGTCAGATACCGATCTCTTCACGGTAGCGAGTATGGACAAAGGAGTGTTCTGCCGACGGTACTCGATTGAGGTCATGCCTTATAATGCGCGTTAAAATTACCCGTGTGTACCGGCCTTAGCGTACCCGTACAAAATACATTATCATAATCATTAAATGATACCTACTCGTGTCCCTTGTTTATTATTGTGAAATTAGTAGGTGTATCGGTACCTTTTTAGGGTTCCGCAGTCAAATAGGAAACCCTATAAAGCAAATTTCTATGACTTTAAATATATCCGTCATACAAAAATAGTTGGGCTATCTTAAACCTGCGTTTTCACTGATGCACATGAATGATCTTTATTGGATAAAATACCACCGATAATATGCAATAAAACCCAAAATACACGAATTTATGAAATTTTAAATGAAAACACAACGTCACCCTGCAAGTTCCCGCCAAAAAGTCTCTCAGATTCGATGAGTTCCGTGACACTTGTGATTTGAAAGTTCTAGAGATGTGGTATAAACAATTCGATTATGAATAAATTTACTAATTGCTGTTGTAGAACTATACCGATTTTGAATAAAGTTAAAATAAATCAAAATGTGCAAGGTAAGGTTAATCCAGTTGGTTATGCAATCATGATTGATTATTTATTTTATATAATAAATACCTATTAATTTTTAATTTAATTAAAAATATTTTTTGTACAATTACTTTACCGATTTATCCGATTTCTTTTCGAACAGTAAACGATTATCGGTCACATCTCTACAAAACGTAGGCATAGAACGTAACTGTTGTTAGAGTAAAAAAATTGTATCAGTTTGTAACGATGCGACCTCTCCTATTTCAATTATTGCTTCTGGTCACAAATACTATTTCCAAAACATTGTTCTAATTTTTTAATTTTCAAATTTTTGAATTAAGAATGTCCATCAGACATTCATTCAACTAGGTCATTATTGAGAACCAACTCATTACAAGTGGACCTGTTGTAAAGTGAAATAAAAGTCAATGTTGATATATTTATTATAAAAGTTTAAATGTCCTAGTATTATATTTAATGTCATATGTTTTACCAGTGCATCAATTTAAAGATTTAACATAAGTACTAGAACCCAGCTGGGGTAAGTTCCTTGGTTTCCTATCACCACTTCCCTGTGTCCCAAATGTTCTCTCAGTAATAATATCTATACAAGTGTTTCAATATCATATTTTCATTGTCATTGTTACAGTTCTTTATTAACCGACTTCAAAAAAATATATATTTGTTACCTCATAACTCCGTCATTTATTAACCCATTTGGAAAATTCTTTTTTTATTTGAAAGGGTACACTTCCCGTTTGGTCCCATTGTCATCAGATCAGGATTTGATTACTTCTTAGTGTACTTTGAAGTCGGTTTAAGTTTTTTGTAAAACAGTCTAATTATTTTTATACACTAAACTTTATGGAAGACAGTCATAGTTTTCATTTTCTTCAACTGCATTATTATATTATCTACTACTTTGAATGCTGCGATCGTAGGCGGTCGTCGCGGTGACAAGTTTATATTAATTTATCGTAAAACCACACAATAAGGACAAGAAACTGCATTATAATTTCATTTTAATTTATACCAAGACGTTGTCAAAATCATATTTCTTTTTTTAGCCCATTCAAGCTACATTCACCTTTTTTTTCGGTCATAGTCGCGACATGGCGACGTTCTATCGATATGTCACGGAACTCATCGAATCTGAAAAACAGTATAGTTATCAATGTTTTTAAGTAGTGTATCAGGAAAATTGCTACTTCTAGAAATAAAAAATATAAACTAACCCTATTCTACACATTATGCTTTATTAATACACTAGCTGTCTCGCGCGGTTTCACCCGCGTTCCCGTCATAAAAAGTAGCCTATGTCACCCGGGGATAGTGTAGCTTCCCAACAGTGAAAGAATTTTTCAAATCGGTTCAGTAGATTCGGAGCCTATTCAATGCAAACAAACAAACAATCAAATCTTTCCTCTTTATAATATTAGTTAGACGAGCAAATGCGTTATGTAACATTTTCAATAAAAAAAATCGAATAATCGAAAAAAATCGTCGAATAGAGTATAGTATACTTTATTCGACGGAGGATGATGCGTGTGACACGTTATTTTATAAGATGTCTCACTGGTCAATGATTATTTCTTTATTATACAGGAATTCACTATTGTACACACAGCAATATTCGCTAGCGATCACACGTCATAACCTTTTTTTTTACTTTTAAAGGCGCTGCATAGATTACAGTGAACGCGAAATGCAGACCTCTGAACGCAGAACTCTAAAACTCTCTCCGTGAGATCGGTGCCTAAGGTGATCGGAATCCCAGACAAAGAAAACATCGAGAAAATGTAACACTGTTTACCGCCTAGCTTCTCAAATTGAAAATCGGTCACCAAACGTCTACCTGTGTGTTCCGACAGCTGCACTTGAGAGCCAGTTCCTTCCAAGCTTTGTGTGCCTTCGGCGACATCATCACTGATCACGATGAGATTGCTGGCTAACGCAAATATATCTGTAATAATCAAAATCAGATTACTTGTTACGAAATATCGCTATTAATCCACTCTTGCGCAGCGCTATAACTAAAATAACTTCACTCTTTCAGAAAACAATCCCTACCCATAGCTTTTTGGGGCAAAAAAATGCATTGTTTAAAAAGGGGTGGGCCCTTGTAAAAAGAGAACGATATATTGCAAAAAACATTAGCCATGATATTTGTGTGAGAATGAAAGGGACGGGTATAGTTTTTTTACTTACTGAATAATATTATTTAAAGGTTCATGTCGAATACCTCGATATACCAATTTTTTTGAAAGTTCACATTAATATAAACAAATATTACTATGGGAAAAATCTGCAATCACAAAAATTAATTCCACATTTTTATCGAGCAAGAAAACTTACTGTTGGTGTCTACGGATGAAAGTTTGACCTGCGATTGAACATCTTGTAGTAAGTATTAGGTACGATGGTAATTGAGTAAGTACCTTGTATTGGTTATTCTATTCATACATTATGAATAAAGTTATAAAAATAATATTAAGATAAATTAAATTATTAACCTAGGTTTTTATTAAATCTAGTAAAATCCAGCGTAGTGTTGTGGTCGATAATTGTCTTGAATCCTAACTAATCCTAACTAATATTATAAATGCGAAAGTGAGTTTGTTTTGTTACTCCTTCACGCCTCAATTATTCGACGGATCATCGTGAAATTTGGCATGCAGATAGCCTATGGTATGGAGAAGGATATAGTGTATATCCCGGGAACCCGAGTATCTAGAACGGTACCTAGATACAACCAAAAAAATAGTAAATTCTAATTTAGTTCCAACTGTTCCACAATTCCAATAAGACACATTAAATTCTAATAAACATTAAACAAACTATTTCTCATTGGATTAAACCAAAGCAAATACATCTTCATAAATGCCTTAATAAATGAATATAAATGCCTTAAATTCACCGAGTAAGATGTAATGTAGTAATATCGTTGGAAAATGAGACAGTTTGATGTGATAGTCACGTACGCTTTACTAATCCACATTTTGAAACTAGTAGCGCCATCTAGTTATAAATCGTGAACTTATGAGTTTAACAACTGTTCTCACTTATTGAAATCAAAAATATATTACAAACAATTTATTTAATTTATTTTATTTTTATTTACATGCTTTTTATAATTTATTTACGCATCAAAACACTTATTTTTAATATTCCAATTAGAATAGTAATTTTATATCATAGCGCCATCTGTTGTCGAGTAGCGTAATAGTGTACTGCTTTACCATTTCTTTTGACATTTCACTCACCCCTAAGTGAACACACTAGTAACTTTGTATGTGTGCGTGTAGGAAAAAGCGCTCCAAATTCAAATTCTTGTTTTGTAATTTTTTGTAGCTTATTTTATTTTACTTTGTGTCCTGTGGGCATAGACGTCCAACTTCGAAATCATAAAAAATACAGCATTTCATACAAAAGATACATGTCTCGTCGATAAAAATGTATGACAAGCCATAATATTTTTTTGTGATTTCGAAGTTTGTCCCATAGTAAAAGTTGATCGTATTTATGAGTACTTTACGTGATTTCATTTATTGTCGTATCCAAACCGTATAAACAAAACGATTAGTGGTAAAAGGACTCGAGAAGCATTATGAAAAGCGCGTAAAGGTAGAAAACATTATAAAGTACTCATTAAAAAAATCATCGAAATGTTTGTTTTTTTAAACATTAAACATTTTATCATTTCATGTAAAAACCGTCAGACCTTAATAAAATTTCCTCCATTTAATAATGCCAGGATCCAGTCCAAATCCCTACGGGCGAAACTTAGCCTTTAAATGAGTACAAAGGGTCTTTAGATTCAATAAGTAATTGAATATGTGTATGAATAGGTTTTTATAAGCTTTCATAATGGCTACTTAGACATTATTTGTGTGAGTCATGTCTTGGCTTAAGATTTCGTTTTAATTTTAGTAGGTCCGACCGGTTAATACGTCCGACCTATATAATAAGGAATGTAGGTAACTTAAGTTTTTTTTTATACGACGTTGAAGTCGCTAAACAAGCATACGGCCCGCCTAATGGCAAGTGGTTGCCGTAGCCATATGGACGCTTGCAACGCATAGACCGAGAGATACTAGCACAAATTTCCTGGTCATTTGTACCAGTATGGCGACCAGTCAGGGGTCTAATTACGTAATGACGAAAAGGAAAATAATGATCATAGCGCTGGTACCGGCGACCCGATCGCGTGAGCGTTAATCGCACCTGTACGGTGGTATGGCGGCCATTTCGGCGGAATCGTCGGAAAAGTATGGCATGGTGATTTTCATGAATGACTACTTGACAATGATAAGCTATGCAAAAATTAGCCTGGTACAAATAATATAATAATAATAATAATACTTCATTGAAACCAACTTAATAACTAGCTTAAGTCTACAACATTTAATTTTAATACGCGCTACCGCCTATTTCTTTTTATAGACTACCGGAAAATACAAAAATTTTGTGGAACAAATCGTTCGACACTCGTAATTTGTCCGACACGTGCGATTAACGCCCACGCGATTAGGCCGCCGGTACCAGCGCTATGACCATCATTTTCCTTTTCGTCATTACGTAATTAGACCCCTGACTGATCGCCATACTGGTACAAATGAGCAGGAAATTTGTGCCAGTATCTCCCGGTCTAACACGAGGCATCGCTCACGCGTTACCGACCCTACCACCACCCCGATGAGCTCTGGTGATCTTACTCACGCGCAGTAATACAACATAAAGTTATTTATTATTATTACCATAATATATAATAATACATATACCTATATGTCATTAATAATACCCATGCCTATATATAATTTATTTATTGCCTGTTGTTAGTTCCTCGCACGCAACGTGTTCAATTAATTAGGTTTAAATTTCAGTCATAGTGACATTCATACGCCAAAAATGTTGAAGTAGGTAAAGTAAATTATCCATTCCCAATACGTAGGTAACAGCTGTAAAATATTAATTATAAAACAGGTATCGCTAAGGGTATGCGAATTCACAAGACTAATTAAAAAACAATTAGAACAATCGAGAATATTATTATCATCTCGAAAAAAGAGGTGTTGATCTTGTCACCTATCACGTAAAAGCAATAAAATTAACGAAACATCCAAATTGCGAATGTCATCTGTCATTTAGAATGTTCGAAATTCATTTTTTTTTGCGGGAACGTGATAGGTAGTATACACGTGAAGTTTAGTTTTTAAAATTAATTATGTTTTTTTTTTAATTTATTGGCTGCTTTTGTTACCTTGCCAGTATTTATTGATTTCAATATAAATACTAAAGAAACATAATTATATCAATTTTAGTAATATTTTATATCAAATACATCAATATTTTGCGCTTTAGGATTTCTAAACATCCTAGCATATATAGTATCTATAACTAAGTAGGTAGGTAGGTATATACTGTTAATTAAATATAGTTTCCTAGAGTGTAAAGTCATTTTGTTAACGTTCGTAAAGTCCTTATCAGGGCTTTGATTTTTTTTACTCTGAATTTTACTCATCATCAAACCAGTAGGTAACTGATATGCAAAATGAGCCTAAAAATCATAAAGAGATTTGCACGCAAAAAAGTCCGATGGAAACTGAATTAAAATCAAAAACTGCGTTCGTAAATTAAAAAAGAAAAAAAATCTCTTTGTCTCGTCAACGTCGCATTCGTTTCACTGCACTCGTACTCATTGAAATTGTCGGCTTTAAATCAAAATGTATCAAAAGACGTGTTCGTATTACGGCCTTTGTTTCATGCCAGTGACACAAAATAAGGGGGTCATAATTTTTTTCGCAACACTATTGTCACTGTATTTTTTTTTAATTACATTCGAGCGCGGAGTCATTTTTCATGCATCGCTTGCAATCTGATTTACCTGCCAGTAGCTGCATTGTTTTTTTTTTCGTTTTTTTACAATTATGTGATAGGCGGTTGTTCGTGCTGGGGGTAATAAAACTTTGTCATATAAAGGTGCATTTATTTATTGGTGGTTTATGTATTGCAGTCAAAGATAATTTAAATTAAGTCATTAAATGAACTCTATCTGGAAAGTTTTTTTTTTTCAAATTTTCTGTCTATTGTCAGCTACCATTAGGTAATATCTGAGTTTTAAAATTAAATACTTCCTACTTCAAGGCCTTCATTGGTCTTTTTGGTGGGAACTCTCAGAGTGACGTTGCGTTTTCGTTTTTATTTTCATAAATTCGTGTATTTTGAGTTTTATTGTATATTATCGGTGGTATTTTATTCAATAAAGATCATACATGTGTACCAGTGAAGTGAAATGAAATGAATGATGTGTATCGTGGCTTTACAAGTTGTCTCAAGAAGTCCGTGAAAAGTGTTAGTACAATGACCACCATTGTACTAAAACATGACTTTTATGGACGGTGACTGACTGAGGACTATGTGAAAGTGATTTATTGTGACTAGAACTTATAATATAACTGGAAATTGGCAAAATACACAAGCCGTGTGACGCCATTGAAGAATGAAAAAAGTTACGAAGCTGTAATATATATAATTTTATAAACTAAACTAACTAACTAAAATGTATCTCGAATAGCTGTGATAAATGTACTGTAAAAACGAAGTATGCAAACGATATTAGTTTTTCTAATTTTTCGAAATTTTCACTCGTCAGCGTCAGTACAATGATGTCAATTGACGTGGCGAAGGTCATGTCATTCCGTAGATGCACTTAATTTGGCCATATCATCAGTTTTAAGTGTGAAATTTTGATAATTCAGTCGTGTAAAAATAAGCCAGTTAAAAATAATGTAACATAACTGACAGACAAAGATTTTCATAGGGCATCGTGCCTCTACCCAGATGGATAGTCAGCCTTACTAAAGCATTGACATTTAATATCACTCCGCTTGAGGGGCTCCTGAGCAAATCGCACTCAGTTCGTACTGCGCACGGCTGTCATCGCGTCATACTCGCTGTACTGATTAAATAAAAAATGCCAACTAGCATATTGAAAAACTGTCACAACACTTATAAAAACCAAGGAAAAACTAAAAAACTAACCTTCCATGTGTAAGTATTGCGATTTCGTCACTTTTAATTACCTAAACTTATTACTTTGAAATACTGTCAATTATGGCTTGTTTATTTCGTGTTCCCATAGAGGCGACTATCCTTCTGGACGTTTTAAATTCTTTGCTGGCAGAATACTTTCGTATCCATCCATTTGCGACGGGCCAGTTGGCGGAGTTGGTTAAGGTTCGCCTTGCACACAGGACATGCATTTGTGTGCATGAACATGTCTGTATGTCCTGAGTCTGGGTGTAATTATGTATATTAAGTATGTATTTACAAACAAAAAGTATATCAGTTATCTGGTTTCCATATTACAAGCTCTGCTTAGTTTGGGATCAGATGACCGTGTGTGAGGAATGTCCCAGGATATTTATTTATTTATTTGCTAATTTTTATGTTATTAAAAAGCAAAACAAAAACATAAAAAATTAAATTACATATATATTTAATCAATCAAAGAACATATGTAATGTACCATTGTTATATATGCAATTTCGCTATTTTACAGGTAGTTCATTGATTCCATTGCTGAAAAAATTGTGTGAGCGAGAACCAATAAAATCTTTGAAGGCTGTTTTGACTGTCTCGTCGGAATATTTCTTCTATGCATTTTTTTTTTATGAAAAGTGTACGGTTCCACCTGATGGTAAGCGGTTACCGCAGCCATATGGACGCTTGCAGCCCAGGAGCATCGCTCACGCGTTACCAACCTTTCCCCCCTCCGCCATGAGCTCTGGTGACCTTACTCATGCGCAGGAACACAGCTTTACACAACATAAAGTTATTTGGCTGCGGTATTCTGTAAGGTGAAGGTACTTCCCCAGTCGAGCTGCTCTTTGAGCGAATAAACGCTACGCTCTACCAAACTCTCTTAGATACATTTTTGTATAAGTTCGCGCCGTGATAAATACCCAAGCTTGCAAAAGTAAATAATAAAAAAATCATGTTTTGTATAGCTTAATAATAAATTAACTTTTTAACAAAAAAATAAACCGCCTTCAAAGTACACTAAAAAGTATGAAATAACTCTTATCTGACACTGTTTTGAAGTGAGCGAAATCGCATGACGTTTTCTATTGAAAATATTTCGCTGACTTCAAAACAGTGTCAGATAAGAGTTATTTCATACTTTTTAGTGTACTTTGAAGGCGGTTTATTTTTTTGTTAAAAAGTTAATTTATTTTTGAATTTTTAGTTGCATCTATATGAAATTTCTATGGGACCATTTCGGTATAAACCCCTTTCGAACAAAAAAAGAATTTTGCAAATCCGTCTATATATGACGGAGTTATGCCCGAACATACATAAAAAAAAAAAAAAAAAAACATACAAACATCTGAATTGATAACCTCCTCCTTTTTGAAGTCGGTTAAAAATCCAAAATAATGACGCGTAAAACATGAAAATAAAAATATTTTTTGCACGAACATGTTTAATATGTTTTTAACAAGGTGCATACTAAAAATTTATTGACCGTATCGCGTTGGAATCCACTATAAGAAACGTCTAATGCATAAAAACTAGGCTTAGTTTCTAACGGCTATTTAAACATACAACTGTGACGGTCATTGACTATTTAATGAACAGAGGGTGCAGAAGAAATTGTGGATAAATTACTGATTTTTTTAGTTAGATTATCCAATGTTGTAAAAATAATTGAAAACTGTTTTAAAAAAAACTTAAACCGACTTCTAAGTACACTAAAAAGTAATCAAATCCTCATTTGATTACAATGGGACCAAACGGGAAGGGTACACCCTTCCAAACAATAAAGAATTTTCCAAATCGGTTAATAAATGACTGAGTTTTTTTTTTTTTTTTTTTTTTATACCACTAAGTTGGCAAACAAGCATACGGCCTGCCTGATGGTAAGCAGTTACCGTAGCCTATGGACGCTTGCAACACCAGGGGCATTACTCGCGCGTTGCCGACCCTGAAGAAATCTCTTCACGCCCTTTTTGAAGAACCCCATGCTGTACTCCATTGGGAAAACCACGGCGGGGAGCTCATTCCACAATCTGAGCGTCCGCGGAAGAAAGCTCCTTTGGGCCCGCACAGTTCGAAACAATTCTGGTTTCAATATGTGAGGATGGACTCCCCGTCGATGGCTGAGTGATGGATGGATGAGTTCTGAAGAAAGAAACATAAAAAAATATTTAAAAAAACATACAATGGATTTGAGAACCTTCTCGTTTTTGAAGTCGTTTAAAAATGATAACGAACTCTATTTTTTTAAGAATTGCATGAAAAACTATTAAACATAAGAATATAATAAACTAACAACATACAAAATTTTAGGTTTTTTGTGCATGCTTAAAAAATAAAAATGTAAAATTACGTATAAGTCGCAATGTTTTTTTGTATTGTTTTCACTTTATATATATATTTTTAATAGCATCTGAAAATGTCACTTCTTAGTCGTGAAATTATTGTCAGTGGAAACCTATCATTGGCGGTAGTTCTATGTTTGTAGGTTAAGGTTATTTACATTTCATTCTAAAGCTGTTGGTCTCAATAAAAAAAAATACAGGATTTTTTAACAAGTACGAATCGTTTATACATTATTACGAATTTATTTGCATCATACAAAGATTCATATTTTCAAATCATGAATTAAATTTTTAATACGAACTGAATAAATAATTTAATAATATATACCTTGAATGAAGGCAAGTTTCTTTTTTTATTGGTTTTTATCGTAATTATATTTCGTCTTTGTGTCAGTGTTCTGTGTGTTTTTATAAGTTTGTCTTGTCTATGCAACTAGTCTATGACCTGACGTAACTATAGGGTTATTTGTAGTAAAATAAATACATATATATCTCTGTTACTGTGTAAACTGCAGGTAAGTACCTCATGTTGCAGATATCTATTGTATTTGGCTTTTATTTTTATAAAATAATCAGTATTAAATAACTAATTTTTTTTTACTTAATAATTTAGTTAATACTTCACTTATATTATCAAAAAAATATTACACATGTATTTTTACTATTGTTAAATAAACAAAGTTTTTAGTAAAATGTGACGTCATGCGGAACTTCGGCACACCATAACTTCTTAATTTTTTGTCTAATTGACAAAAGAAAAAATACGTGTCTAATATTTTCTAATAATCTAACTGACGGACTATTATTTCACCAGTGAAACATCACTATTATGTATCTAGATATTAAACTCGCTTTATAAATCTATGGTTTTAAACATTATAAATAAATAAAATAAACTTATTGTATAATAGAGTTTCTATTTTTATCAAAATGTTTTTATAACTCAGGCGAGAATGCCACATACAAAATCTTTTTAAAAATTCAAAAGAAAATATACATTACCAAATAACTCCGTATTTCTTCATTCCAGCAACATGCAAAATTACGACCCATCTAAATAATTGCCTCGGATATGTCCTGACTCAGAAGCCTTTATCTTGTCTATCAATTTACAGCATTTTTTCACGTGCAGTTGTTAGAAAATACATAGTTTAGCATTGGGATTCACTTGTAGTTGAGAAATGTATTGATTAGTAAATAGCTAATGCTGTAGCAAAGCTCCATTTTGAATGTAGTAGAAATAGCCAGCCAGTAGCCATACTACAAAGTACGTGCTATAAGTAAAGAAAGAAAAAAGAATCAAGAAAAAAGAAAAAGAAAAAAGAAAAAAGAAAAAAGAAAAAAGAAAAAAGAAAAAAGAAAAAATATTTAATCTTTACAGCATGCTTACGGCTTCAAAAAAAATATTGAAAAAAGTTTTAAATGCAAAAAAACTAAGTAGTGAGTACGGAAAGGGATTTGACTTCAGCATTTTCTAAGTAAGCCCCGTGGGGGTAAATACTCAGCACTGGTTTTCGGCCCTTTATTAAGTTTAGGCCACATAAGGGCAGTTATGAAGGTCACATTTACTGAAATTAACACCAGTTCGGAACTCGGCCTTCAACTGAGAAGAATCCAGCAAGAAACTCAGCATTGTTATATTTTTTGGACCATCTGATGTTTGGCTTTTTTTCCAAATAATTAACAGTAAAAAACATATACCTAAGCATAGATATATATGTACCTAATTTTAAGTATCTTTACATTTTCACGTTTACGTATAATCGAATCTCTTTTACAAATAATTTATTTAATCTTTCAGAATTGAACAGACAAATGGACAAGTTTTCTATATAGCTTTATGGAAGGCAGGTGTTAGCAACGGTGTCTAAGTACTAGATTCTAATTCTATGTATTTAAATGCTATTGATATCCTGCGATAATGTCATGCATTTGCATTTTTGTGTAGATTTAAGATTATTGAATTACGTATTTCAATTTGCTATATTCAGATGTAATAGTGAGTATATACTGATAATAATAATATTGCTTTTACTACCGTGTATGATCATTAAATTATTATGAATAAAATAATATTGTTTTTGTAATAATAAAACAAAAATTTTAAAAAATCAACCTGGACCTGCTGGACCGATTTGGCTGATTTTATTGTTGTGTTCGTAATAGTCAAATCGACCGGAAAATCCGGAAATTTCACACGGGTGACGCCGGGCACAAACAGCTAGTATAGTTCACGAGTCGTGAGCACAGATTGACAGCTGCGCAGTAGTATTTTTCGGTCTGTTTGGCGGAATGAAGAAGGGGGGAGCGCCGAACTGTACACTATTGGTTCGTCAGTCGATGCTCGTCGTCTATTGGATTCTTGCGTGTCATTTGGCTACTGTGATTTAGTCAAAAGTGTACGTGGGCGAGCTTGCCCCCACTACTGCCTATCTGTGCTCACCACTCGTGGTACCAACTAAAAATGGCCCCAAATTGTTGCCAAGCGGAAGCCTGCCAAGAAGGCTGAGAAAACCAATGATGCCTTCTGAATCTCGGAGAATACTCAATGCAAATGCTACTGTAAATATCTTATCGTTCAGTTTCCCTTTGCAGCAAAGAATCTTTTAGAAATTCAAACATATCCAAGGTAATGATAGCTCAGTGGTAATCATGTCGGATGCCGAGTCGAAGGTCTTAGGTTCGAATCCTATAATGAGCTCGAGCTTTCGGTGAAGGAAAACACCGTGAGGACTTTGTAGCACCCGCCTGGCTGGCTACCACCCTCAAGTTGAATTTCGCCAAGCACCTATCGGTGTGTTCCGACAGATGCACTTGAGACCCAGTTCCTTCTAGGTTCACACTCACTTTCATACTCATTTTGTGAAAGAAGTCCCGTGCAGCAGTGGGACATTATGGGCTGATGATGATGATGATGAAAGCGAGAATTAAGCAAATACTAGTGAGTACGTGACCACTGACTCGTTCGTCTGTATGAATTCAATATGGGTTGTGTGGTGTAATTTATAAGCTGAAGCGGGATATGGGAACTTTAAAATAATTATCTTTTTTTACGATGTATATGCCTGTGTCGGAACAGAATCTCAGCATGTGCAGTGATGATGTGGCTGAAGGTGGTAAGCGCACAAAACCTAGTTGGGAACTGGCTCTCAAGAATTTCAACTTGAGGGTAGTAGCCAGCCAGCTAGGTACTACAAAGAACCCTTACACCGATCTTTTTGCGAAGGTTAACATTGTGATATAACCCACGATGTATTTCTTCACCGAAAGCTCGAGCTCATTGTAGGATTCGAACGCGCGACCTACGTCACGGCATTTGTCGTCACTACCACTAAGCTATCATCGTGTGACAAACCAATATGACAGACGGACAGACAGACAGACACGAATGATGCTAAAAGGGTTTCTTTCCCTTTTGAGGTACGGAACCCTAAAAACCGGCCAAGTGCGAGTCGGACTCGAACATCAAGGGGTTCCGTGTAAACGTATAATGTAACTACAAATTTACGGTTTTCAGATTTTTTTCTTTACTTGTGCTATAAGACATTACTTCTTGCCAAATTTCATGATTCTAGGTCAACGAGAAGTACCCTATAGGTTTGATTCCCTGGCGAGCGTTAAAATAAGCGGCAGAAACGGAGCATAAATTATCTTTCGGCCGTATCTATTGATTGCGTTGACAAGGGATTGCAGACCTGAGTATTTAAATAAATAATAAATAAATATCCTGGGACATTACTCACACACGGTCATCTGATCCCAAACTAAGCAGAGCTTGTACTATGGAATCCAGATAACTGATATAATACATATACTACTTTTTGTTTGTAAATACATACTTTATATACATATTTACACCCAGACTCAGGACATACAGACATGTTCATGCACACAAATGCATGTCCTGTGTGGGAATTGAACCCACGACCTGCGGCGCGTAAGGTGAACCTTAACCAACTGCGCCAACTGGCCCGTCAAATGATATTTATTTCATCCTGATGTGATCTCCGGACACAGACAGACGGACAGATGGACAACAAAATGATCCTATAAGGGTTTCGTTCTTTTCTTTTTTTCAACGGAACCCTAAAAACAATTAAAAAAATAGATTATTCCCTATTACTGCTTTCGTTGTTAGCCCAATTCAATGCGGTTTGGGCAAAACTACACGTTTATAATAAAGATTAAAAAATAATGAAAAGCCAAATAAAAACGATTTATGGCATACCAGTTTTGTGTGTTTAGTAATTAGTTTGTTTAGTAAAAGTTTAGTTTAATACTTATCGCTTATTACTTGCACGCAGCAAACAAAAAGTCGTTTCCTAGTACTACACTACAATCAATTAATATTAATCACTAACCGCCATCATTGTTCAGTTTTTACTCAAATTAAAAAAAACATTTGTGAATAGTAAAACAATGTAGCTATTTTGAAATAAAACTAAGTAGGGTAAGAGCCCCGGTTTTGGCCAGTACCTCGGTAGTGGCCAGTTGCAATTTTGAAAGACGATAAATAAGGCGTTGAAACCTGACTAGTCTATTGTCTAAGGTAAATAAAATCTTTGATGATGATCGCTTATGACGAGCAATTATAGTGGCGCCGTCAGTGTATACGAACTTTTTTGTGACACTGTAAAAGCAAAAATAAGAATTTCCGTTAATTTCTCAAAAGACCTTTCATATTTAAAAAAATATAATGAGAAAAATATTTGTCTCTAGACACAGACTTCTACAAAACCTAAAAAATTAATAAATAAACTGCTTTGTTAATATAACTATTTTCTTATAAAAAATCCTTAAAATGCCACAACCGGGGTTATTGGGGCTGTCCAACCTCCGTGACCGCGACATGACTGACTGGTTGATTAGACGAGACAAAACTTTTTGAATTTAAGACTGACATTGAAGAAAAATAATAATACATGAAGTTACTGGACAGACCAGGACAGACGGAAACCAGACCCTGGAGTGCTTCGACGACAAAAGACCTTGAAAGACGTCCACGACCAGGGCTCTTACCCTACTTACCTATAATTAATATTATGAGTACTTATAGTGTACTTATTTCGTCACCCTTTGAAACAATATACATAACTAGAAAAATAACATTTTCAGAACTTGAACATGTTCTTAATTCAAAAACAAAGATTCGGAAATTTTTGTAGACGGTGTTATTGAACAACATAATTAATCAATGTATTTCATATTTCCTTAAGGATAATAAATAGTGAATATTTATCAAAAGTAATTTTAAGATATTAACTGTCTGCGTATGTACCAAGAGTCGGTAATCAATTTCTGTCGCATAAATCTTACGTAAATGCATATAAAACACGTAATTAATTCAATAAATTATCACCTAAACGAAACATCACAACTCATGTTCAAACGTATACGGGTACAAGCAATTTGTCAACCACGTGACATGATCCTATAACTGCAAATTTATAAGATTTTCCATAATCCAACCAATAATGTAAAATACAAGCTATTACAACCGCATTCTAATTATAATAATACTTGTTAATTTTCATACCCGAAGACTAGGCATTTGACAGTAACAAATACATACAACACTTTATAATGCGATTTGAAAGCGACTTTAATTCTTGTAAAATATACATTACACACTTTCGCCTCGCAGAGTTAGAGTTGAAAATCAAAACTGCGGTGAATTCTCAATCGTAAACGCAAGTTGGCGCTGATGGAAAGTATTTGAGACGCGTATAGATTGTCCTATTGCAATTACAAGGCAAAATTGCAAATTCGTTGTCGTAAATCGTATTAAATTGACGTTATGATTGCTCGCTGCCACCGCGGCCATAGTGGGCCGCTCGTTATGGTAATACCTCGGTAAAGTGATATAACTCATATAAATAAAGTACTGGCCATCAAGGAATTATGGTTTCGATTTGAATTTATTTTAATGCTTGTAAGCTTTATTGAATTTCTACGGTTGTTTCGTAGTTTTATTAGGAAATATGACAAGTTTTCACTAATATTATTTAGTAGTTGTTATGGAACAGGCAGAGCTTGTATTACTTTACGTGCCGTTTCGCTGGGCTTATAATGAGGACATTCTGAGGAGAACTAAAGATATGGACATAGCTCGTAGACAGTAAGATTAAGTAGCAATGAGTACATTGAGCCATGATTATGGTAAAGACTGGCTTCCAAGTGATGACCATGTACCGAAAAGCATCAAGTTGGATGACCTCTCATTGGATGAATTAAAGCTATTTGGTTGAAGCGGCTCTGACCATGTGGACAACTGGAGATGGCCTATGTTCATTAGATGTACTGAGGATAATGATTATGACCAAAGTTCGGAGATATTCTTCACGCAAGGTCATCTGATCCCAAACTAAGCAGAACTTATTGAAACATTCAGTATATTTTATTCATCAATAGATGGCGCTACTGTATTTTGAAATCGACTATCCACTAGTTTAAATATACCTAACAAACAAGTCTTGTAATATTTAATTCTCGTGGTCTTAATTTGGGATTTCATGTCGATAGCCCGTGAAACTTTCTTGAATAATTTTGTTTATTGCAAGTTATTTTACTTCTTACTCATTTTATATCACTCTTAAATGTTATGGATATTTCAACATAAGGAATTACTTATAAATATACATTTTTAAATCAATTTAAAACTTTTAATTACTTCCATTCAAGAAATAAATGTAGGTACGTATTATTACGTATTCAAATTTTATATTAGCTATAAATATTATTGCTTCCGGTAATAATAATCCATTAAACATACCATTTTTATGTTCATAATGATAAAGACAAAATATTTAAAAGATATGCAAATACAAATAGAACAAATGCATTATTTAATACCACGACATAAAACGTGGTAACTGTTTAAATATCTATTTTATTATACGGCTTAGATTGAAACAACATTTTTATTTCATAATAAAAAATATGAATGACACGGCTTATCTTACATTTCATAATATTCTCGTTTGGTGGGAACGGTTGCAGTGACAAACTATTTTTATGAAATAAAAAAGTTACTTTGTCTATGATTTTAATTTAACATAATTTGCATACGGCGCCAGTTTGGGAATAATTTCTTATGAAATGTATGAATAAATTATAAACAGGGACAATGTCTTCGAGCAAGTTGGGGAAGAGGAAGCTATAATTAAAATATGAGTGCGGCGATAGGGTTGTCATAATGTGAAATGAAATTTATGTGACTTTTATGGTATCTTCGGAATAGAACAAAACTTTACATGTATTTTTTAATTCATCAAGACGTCACAACTTATTTAAATGCTCACAATAACATTACTGCGTCTATTTACATAAAATATTTTATTGAAAATGGTATAAAAATATTTTAATGAATTAGAAAAGAAAATTCTTCTTTTTTGATTAAAGGTATACTTTACCAGAAGAATTTATCAGAATAATTTATATATAAAGATAAATATACCGCCAACCCTATCCCCATGAGTGAAACACTTCACCAGTTTACATCTCACTTTGCCCCTTTCAAATGATAATCCAAACCTGTTCCTTGCTATAACAATCTTTTTTTTGTTTTAACATTACTTTCGGGGGTCCTATAATTGTGTCAACGTTGCGCATTGTGTTTCACCTTTTGCGACTATAAACAATATAAAATTAGAAAAGGGTGTAGAACAGATGTTAGTGCCCTTACCGAGTTCTGCAATGTAACATTGTCTTAGTCCGGAAAGGTGCAATATTCAAATGCGTTTTATTAAAATTAGTTTTTTGCAGTTACCTCGTTTTGCGTGTGGGAATCGCTGACCCCTTTTGCCATTCGGACGTTAGAATTTCATTGTTCGGGAGCCGCGTTGTTTTTTTTTCTCTAGTCGGCAGTTATTTTTGTTTTATTATTCGCTTTGGTTACGGTTTTGTTTAGCGGCAGATGGCCGCTTTATTATCTGTGTTCTAGGAACAATTTTAACTTTATGTTATCTATTATGTATGATTAAATTTATAGTTTTTTTTAAATATAATCTATTTTAATAAGCATAAAGTGGCAACTGATTAAACATAAATGATTAAATATACAGTTAAAGTATATTTTGATTTAACATCATTAAATTGACGGGAATTAATATTTATAATAAATACTAACAAATAGTATTATTAGTATCATGGGTTCATAGAAAAAGCTCTAAAAGAATGTTCCAGGATGTTTATATCTCTGCATTTTTTTGCAATAACAGAGAAGAAGGAAAACCTACCTTAAATCTTACATCAGAGTTCTCAAAATGCATTAATGATTTTCACCGGTAATTATAAGTTCAAATCAATACCGCGTAAAGCACACCGATTGCAATTAAGCTACCAAATCAAGCGAAAAATTACATGCATATCCCATAATTACGCGTTATAAGGTTGAATGTCGCTTGTATGAGTGCAGTATATAGTGTTATATATGGGGTGATGTTATATACGCTAACAAATCTAATAATACGTAATAACAAGCCGTGGGGGAGTACCACTGATTTGAAAAAAGAACTCGTCGTGAAGGGTGGTTTGGTATGGTGGAGGAAAAAAAAAACAAATATTCTATGGTATTTGTATAATTGGCATGTGAAAAAAGAAGAAAAACGGTTGTGTTTTGATAAAACCAGCAACTAAACGATACGGCAGTCGACAATGGTGCTGATTCTGTTGTTTACAACTAAACTAATTTAGTCTCACTATCTCTTTCTAACAAGGAACATAAGAAAAGGATGTAGGAAATTTAGTCCTGTCAAATTAGTCCAATGCTTATTTTCAATATAAATTTAGACGCCTCTATCGCAGTTACGTCTAAATACCCACAAATGAAGACGGCAAAGACTAATTTGACCGCTTAAAATATGTTCTATCCTTTTTCAATAATGTTTGTAAGAAAGAGATGTGACTAAAATTAGTCTAGGTCGCCAGGTATAATAAAGACGAGGAAATAAATCATGTGACATATTTTTATTCTAACTCAAATAAGTTAAGATAAAATCCTTTTCTCTTATTGCGAATAAAACTGACAATAGTTTAACTAGTAATAATTTTAATAGCTCAACTTTTTTCCTCGACTGTACTTAATAATGTCTGGCAGTCCCTATCCATCTCGTAAGGAAAGTACATTTTCTTTGGGTCCGTTAATATGGAAATCCCTTATATCTTCAAGAAATATATGCAAATATCAATAAGTTCTGTACAATTTTACATAGATAAAACTTTTGTCTTTGAAAAAAGATATTAGAAACCATAATTAAGATGTTTTTTTTTTCATACGACTGAAGTAGCAAACAAGCATACGGCCCGCCTGATGGTAAGCGGTTACCGGCCTATAGATGCTTGCATGCAACACCAGGGGTATCATTCGCACGTGGCCGACCCTGCAGAAATCTCTTCACACCTTTTTTGAAAAACCCCATGCTGAACTCCCTTGGGAAAGCCACGGGAGCTCATTCCACAATCTGAGTGTCCGCGGAACGAAGCGCCTTTGAGACCGCACAAACCATTTTGGTTCCAATGTGTGAGGATGGACTCCCTGTCGATGGCAAGAGTTGCGATGGTAGAAGATAGCCGTGGGCATCAGGTCAATTCAGAACACTGTCCGTTGTACCAGCGGTAGAACACACATAAGGAGGCAAAGTTTCTCTTCAGCCTGAGGGGCTCTAAACCGCTCGTGAGCTCGCATGTTTATCACGGTAGGGTACTTAGTAATGCTCACGTGGTAGCTGCCGCCATCAAGTTGAAAGTGTCGCTAATCACTCACCAGTGAGTTCTGACAGTTGCATCTGAGGGTCATTTACCGTCTAGTCTATGTTAGAGTTGTTAGTCCTGCAATCATCCAGTGGCTCTCAGCAACTTTATCAGGTATATATGGAGGAGCAAGTTGGATGACTTTTTCTTTTAAAAGCGAAGATCTTCCGTCAGGTCTAGCCTGACGGAAGATCGTGTCTGAAAACCGCGTTGCAAACATCTGTCTCATCATCATCATCTGCCTGTTCTATTCCCAATCATTTGGGGTCGGCGCAATATGTTCGCTTCTTCCATTCGTCTCTTCTTTGCGTCATACCAGCATCCACTCCTTTCTTACCCATATCATCTTTCACACAATCCATCGATCTCTTGTTCGGTCTTCCTCTTCCCGTATATCCATCACTTTCATATTCATAACTCTTTTAGGGACGTGGGTTTCATTTCTCCTCATAATATGTCCATACAACCGTCTGAACTTCTTTTTTCATTGACTTGTAGGTGACGGATGGCCCAGAAATACCCTAGTCTTATCACTCTTACACGGCGAGTAAGCTCTTAACTGGAGTTAATATTTGGGTATGTACGCCTGAGGGTGGACTTGAACTACGTTTGCGCGATGTGTGATATTATAGTGAATAAATATTTTAGACTAAATCCAAGTAGAGTCGGGAAACAAGCTAGTATTGTATATATTATGGGAGGGGAAATAAATTTTCCATCGTCGTTCGTTAACGCACCCGCGATCGAATTTGAATATAAAATGTCTATTTAAAAATATATAATTCTAGGGGTGGTAAATACTTGTTATGCCTTCAGGAAAATTGTGTCCCCTCTGAGTTTCTTTATTTATTCTTTCTACAGCACCCCTAGCTGCTTAGGTGCAAATGGGGAGTAGGTACGTCATAAGGTAGGTAAATATGCATGCTGATTTTTTGATGGATTCAGAAATGAGGGGTCCTTTTGGCATTGGATCTTAGATTAAAGCAAAAATTTGATGCGGTACAGCATGGTGATCTTCATGAAGGCAATTCTTGCCAGTGAGATCAGAATATAAGACAGGAGCCCCGGTTTTGGCCAGTACCCCGGTTGTAGCCACTTGCAATTCTGAAAGTCAATAAACAAGGCGTTGAAGCCTGACTCGTTTATTGTCTTATACTAAATAGAATCTTTGCTGATTATCGCTTTTGACAAGCAATTATAGTGGCGCAGTAAGTGTATAGTAACTTTTTTGTGACACTGTAAAAGCAAAAATAATAATTTCCGTAAATTTCTTAACATAAACCATTAGCGACCTTTGGTAATAAATCGATAAATATCTTACTTAAATTTGTATTTATTGCGTGGATTCTTATTCAAGCATACTAAATTAATGTCTAGGAACTAGATATTGATGTTATTTTGACAGTCAGTGAATTCTTCTACCTAGAAACATAAGTGGAAATTGCCACAACTGGATCAGTAGCGATTTTACACCTTTCATCTTTAAAAAATTATAATAAATAAAATGATGGTCTCTCGATACACACTTCTACAAAATAAATAATAATCTGAAAGATAAATAAATAAACTGCATTATAAATATAAATTAACAACACGATAC
Organism: Polyploca ridens; assembly: GCA_951394255.1. Taxonomy (NCBI): domain Eukaryota; kingdom Metazoa; phylum Arthropoda; class Insecta; order Lepidoptera; family Drepanidae; genus Polyploca; species Polyploca ridens. Next base: position 3,425,541 of record OX596256.1, on the reverse strand, counting down.
CATTTTTTTAAATTAAGGCCAACAACCGGGGCTCTTGCCCTACCTATGTCATGTAATGAATCTTAGCTTGTGTAATTGCTGAGTTTAATGCCGGCTCTTCTCAGCAAATGCAACTTTCCGAACCGGTATTAGAGTATTAGAGCCAGCTGACTATTCTTAAGTGCCTATAAAGGTAATTTTGAATTTTGTAAAGGTAATAGTGTCTATAGATCTGATTTTATCTACAACCTTTTTTTAATATCAGCCTGTATATGACGTATATTTTAACAGCACATGAGACTAGTCTTGAGGGCTCTACCATCATTACTTCTTGAATGTCACTGATCATCCGTAAATAAAGACACTTTGTTTGGACTTGATTGTATTTTGGCCTTGACGAAAAAAGAATATAACAAACTACTGTACTTGTCAAAAAAGGTTGTAATTATATTTTCCAAAAGGCAGGCAAAGGTCTGAGCCATACAGTCTAGTTTTATTTGAGTTTTCTATTTTTCATTAGTGATTAATGAATATGGATGTGATATTGATAGCGAATGTTAAATTTAAAATACTTTTCTTAAAAGCGATTTCTTAAGTGTTAGTTTTCTTTTTACATACTTGTATATAATTTCACCGATCCGGTGTTTGTAATCGAATCTTGCAAGTTAAATTTATGTTAGTACCCACTTTTATTTGATTTTATCTTGTAGTCTAAACCTATTTACTTACTTTTCTTATATAGTGCTCGTCCGTCTTTCTGCTGTGTTTGTAAATTTATGTAATGTATAATATCTGTGAAAACTTATAATTAGCCTTCATTTTGTTTTATGTGTATCTATACTTTATGTACCTAGCTGTTAGTTTTCCTTTTATCTTAAAATAAAATAAAATAAAATTATAAGTGAACTGAAAATGAATATGGAGATCAGGTTTCAGACCTCGATACACATAATTCATTTCATTTCACTTCGCTGGTGCAAAAACACCAATTTATGAAAATAACTGCAAGTTCCCGCCGGAAAGATTAACAAATACTTATAACTGTATAGTTAGTAACCAGCCAATGATGAACGCTTACAAATTATCGATTTTAATCACAATCCACCACCATGTTTGTTGAGTTCACCAAAAAAATGACGGGGGTTAGTTTTAATGGGGTGCTACACCCTCTATCTAGTTTATGTAGGATTTATGTGCAATGGGAATTGGATACTTGCCTATTGATTTTCTAAAGATATTGCATCTATTGTAAATAATCAGTCATCAAACATCATTCTTACGGCTGTCTACTGACGATGATGTTAATTGTACTGAGATATATTAAAAAACGACTATAAAAAAATATCATCATTAGCCTATAATGTCCCACTGCTGAGCACAGGCCTCCTTTCACAAATGAGGGTGAAAGGGAATGGGCAGGTACTCCACAACGCATGCCCACTGCGGCGAGGTGGAGGTAGGCTAGTGGTCAACCCACTGTTGGAGTTTTCAAGCCGCCGAGGAGGCCTCCATCTAGCTTAACGACTATCACAACGACTTTGCGTGCCTTCCAAAGCATGCAAAACGCTCGAGTCGAAATACCATCCGGGTATTAAATACATATAGGTAATCGAACCGTGAAGCGCTCGTGGTGTAGCATAATTAGCCGTTCTTAATCGATCGGCAAAGTTAAGCTACCATCGTCGTGGTCGGTACCTGGATGGGTGACCGCCTAGTGGTATTTCAAATCGAGCGTTTCCGTGCTTCGGAAGGCACGTAAAGCCGTTGGTCCCGGTTATCACTTAATTGTGATAGTCGTTAAGCTAGTTCGATGCCTCCTAGGCGGCTTGAAAACTCCAACAGTAGGTTGACCACTAGCCTACCTCCACCGATCCGCAGTGGGCACGCGTGGTGGAGTAATGCCCATTCCCTGTCACCCTCATTTGTGAAAGGAGGCCTGTGCTCAGCAGTGGGACATTATAGGCTGATGATGATGAATCGCACCGTGTGGTTGAAATGAGCTAACATTTTTTTTGTGTACACTTGTACAGTGATCTTTTATGACAAAAAGACGAAAGTGCAACAAAATAGATTTGTCATGAAACCATAAGGAACCCTAAAGGTTACAAATAAATTAAGACAGTCCGATTAAAGTATTGTTAAGTAAAACTCAATGAGTCGAATCTCGAATTTCCCGGGGAAAATATTAGGGGAAATATATTACCCGTAGGGTCGTAACGCCAAATTTAGTCCCCTCGTTATATTTATCAAGTGTCTGCAAAAGACAAGAGATTTCGACTCAAACTTCACTGAGAATTATTGTTTGGGATTGTTTTTAATAGCTTTTCTTCTTTGCCATTTTGCGAAAATTCTTTTTATGTCTTCACCGTTATCTTTGGTTATAGATCAGATATCTTAATGGTTACATTTGTAGGAGACTTTTAAAATTAGATGCTTTCACTCTCAACCAGCGTCATCGGTAAGTAACGCGTTTCCAACTGGTTTGAAGTGACGCGATGCCATCACGCCACATAGGTCTGATGAAAGTATGAAACCATATATATTTATTTAGGCGCCGATCCCACAGAGTTCTAGAGTTCCGAGTTCTGCATTCCGTGTTGACTATTGTGCACACAGCAAGCAGTCTAGAGTTCTAGAGTTCTGCAATATTCGCTACTGATCGCACATCATACACTTTTTTTACTTTCAAAGGCCCCACATAGCTTACAGTCAACGCGGATGCAGAACTCGGAACGCGGAACTCTAGAACTCTTTTCTGTGGGATCGGCGCCTTATGGTCGAGAACTACGAGAGCGCGTCATATTTTTATTGTATTTACTCAAATATATTCTAGACAACATAATAATCGTAAAATATAGGTTTGACAAGCCTTAACAAATAAACAAAAACACGATTAAATAAAATATTTTATACAATTTATTAAAAAAATGTTGGTCCTCGTTTCTATTTAAAAAAAATGGTATATTTTTAGCGACGTCATACCCCTATTGTTCCTACAAGAAATAATGTGGGATTTATTATTGAAAAAAAGCAGCGTTAGGTATTATTTGCATTTATTATTGGACGCCTCAAGTAAAAAGAAATAATTAAGGAAATAGAGAGGTCACGTGCCCAAGTCAGGGAGATTTGCTTTTACATCAAAATGTAGAGTCAGAAAAAAAATCCATTGTTCTTTTTTCAGTATTAATTTAAAACTTATTTCCTAACCCTATACTGTTTTCTTTGATATTACAGACACTTGTGTGAAGAAGTAATGCAAATGTTCGTTCCGATGTTTGTTAGATATGCAATGGATTTGGCACGTAGATAGATCACACTTATAATAAATATGATAATATTCATTAATTTGTTAAAAAAAAGTAATATAGATATTCAATAATAAAAAAAGTAATTTCAAATTAAAGGTAATTTACAAACATGATGCGTTGTACAACGGGGAGTGTTTCAAGGAATTGTTCGACTTGATGCCCACGGCTACCTTCTACCATCGCAACTCTCGCCATCGACGGGGAATCCATCCTCACACATTGAAACCAGAATTGTTTCGAACTGTGCGGGCTCAAAGGAGTTTTCTTCCGCGGACGCTCAGACTGTGGAATGAGCTCCCCGCCGTGGTTTTCCCAAAGGGAGGAAACAGCATGGGGTTCTTCGGGAACTCGTGTGAAGAGGTTTCTTCAGGGTCGGCAACGCGCGAGTTATACCCCTGGTGTTGCAAGCTACCATATGCTACGGTAACCGCTTACCATCAGGCGGGCCGTATGCTTGTTTGCCACCTTAGTGGTATAAAAAAAAATGAAATGTTATTACACTGACATTGGCACTGAAAATTTTCCACACAGTTTATGCTGACGCTACTCATAGCGAAAATTGTTTTAAGTAAACAGCCCTCCCGAAGCCCCAAAAAATGAACATTTCTTTTCACAATTTGCTATTGCAATTATGGAAATCAAAGAGGGAGTTTCTAAGTACCTACTTATATATTTGAATTTAGAAAATATACCTACACCTACCTCCATTTAATGCCTAGACATTTTTGTTTTAAACAACTAACCAACCATTTTTTTTTTAAACTATTATTATGTGGTTTTTTTTTTATCCATTCAAATTTAAAATTGAAATCGATTTAGTAGTTGTGTATGTAAAATGTGAGGCCAACTGGCAAGATCCATATAATTAATCTCTGTAGTGCTATTCTGTAAAGTTCATTTGCAATATCACTTCTGAATGCGCGATGAGATTAGAGTTTCCTATTCTTAAAATCATTGACTTCGACACTAGCCCCACCGAGTGATGACGGAAGTGAGACGAACTACGACAGGTGAGTATTTTGACGTTTTTCAATAGAATTTGGTATTCTGAAACATAATTCACACGCCAAATCGAGTTGCGAGGTGAGTTGCGAGATGACTTTCGAGATGATTTACCTTTTACAGAATAGCACAGCAGAGCTATTCGCAACGACAATCAAACTGGTGGAATTCGGTCCTCTTATTTTGCATACGCACTTCCCTCTAGAGCTCCCTCTAATTTTATTAATCAATGACATAATATACAAAACTGAAATAAATTCTACCAAAATTATACATGATACGATAGACAGATGAACCAATGGAGAGCGTACAAGATTTATACCTACAACCAACCCAACCAAAAAATACTCGCCTCAACAATTTCAATTTCGCAGATATCTTATTTAAGGGAGAACGACTTATTTTTCACCCCTAAGTAGGTACAAGCGCCCTACGCTCGCGTGCTCCGTTACTTCAAAAGAGGGGGTCGCCCCCCCTTGTTAACAAACTTCCACCTATCTGCATTTTTATTTAAGTTTCGTCAAAAATTTTCACCCCTTAATTCAATTTTTTTTCCGTAAAAAATTAATTAATGAACACGTTCGGTACCTTATGCCTTCGTTAATGTTGGAGGGGTTGTATTTTGGTATTTGAGGAATATTTGGGTCCTATGGATATATTGAAGCGCTCGTGGTGTAGCATGATTAGCCATTCTTAATCGATCGGTAAAGTTAAGCTACCACCGTCGTGGTCGGTACCTGGATGAGTGACCGCCATGTGGTATTTCAAATCGAGCGTTTCCGTGCTTCGGAAGGCACGTAAAGCCGTTGGTCCCGGTTATCACTTAATTGTGACAGATAGTTGGATGCCTCCTAGGCGGCTTGAAAAATTCCAACAGTAGGTTGACCACTAGCCTACTTCCACCGATCCGCAGTGGGCACGCGTGGTGGAGTATTGCCCATTCCCTTTCACCCTCATTTGTGAAAGGAGGCCTGTGCTCAGCAGTGGGACATTATAGGCTGATGATGATGATGGATATATTATGAGATACAAAGATCGTTCAATAATATTTTTGTAGCTATATCCTTATACCTACTCCAGTATAATCAGATGTTGTTAGCAAATATTTTTTTTTTATTACTTAGTCGGTAAACAAGCATACCCGCCTGATGGTAAAGGGTTAAAGTAGCCATATGGACGCTTGCAATACACGAAGCATCGCTCACGCGTTACTAATAATTAATTATCTTTTAATCGCATATTTTTTAAAGTTATAAACTCCTGTTGTGCTAATTTATTTAATTAATAAAAATAATTGGTTATAACTCGCCAAAAAAAACATTTGCCAATGCAAAAAGAACCAGTCAACCTTTATAAAGTCACACGTTTTTCTTTTTAAAACCTAAAAAATCTTAAGCCCCAAAAAAAGTACGTATCACAAACATACAATTCAAAATACATCTACCGTGATCGAGTTAAGTGGCAACATAGAAAAAATGGCCCTTTAAAATAAAAAATAAAAATGTTCCTTATTTAAATTCAGTTCACACGCGGGATCAATTTTGTGTCAACAAAAAGTTGCTTAAAAACTATATGTAAAAAAAGGTAAGTTTATTTTTTTCTATTGTGAATTGAAATGAGATGACTAGACATTTCAATGGCTTCATAAATAAAAATGTACCCTAAAACTTAGGAGGAAGACTTAGTATTGATTGCCGTCTTATTTCTACCTGAGATATTTTTTGGGGATCAATCACATCAAATGTAAGGTGTCGATTTATTCTATTGATACATTTCTTTATAGGCACGAGCTATACTTAGTGATCAATAGATTTTAAATAGGTTAATGTTGTTGCATTATTGATTTATTTATTGTGGTTGATATAATAGAATAATTGTGTATTGTGTATTTTTTATAAACTTGCAAAAGAACCTTTTTAGGATAAACGGTTTTAAGCGGTATCAATCATATTTTCCATCATAAGTTTGTTGATTGTTGAACAATTTACAAAACATGGGATATCAATCCATGGAAATTGTTTTTTTTTTTTTACTTTTTTTTACAAATAACCATTAAAGCTTAGATTCTACCATTTGCATGTATTAGTGACACTGCCAGATTTTAATAAATATTTTTTTAGTTTCTCATTTTCATAAAATATTTTTTTTATGTTTTTTTTTAAACTAACTATTAAACTTTAATTCCCGATCGTACACAACAGCTTCTCCCATCCACAGCCCACAACTTGCGACTTTTATCCCGTAGTTTATCCCCAGACCGCTATGGGCCCATAACCTCACTGGCAGGTCTACGAACCTAGCGGCCCAACCGGTTGCGTGAACTTGAACTTTTGCGCACTATACTTTGTGCTGGTTAGGGTTCGCTTGGGGTTGTGATAAAACTGTTATTTTCAAAACTACCTACACACAGATATAAAAAAAACGTCTAAAAAGTATTAAAAAAAAACTATAAGATATCATGAACAAGATATAAAGAATCTATTTATTCCATCATAGATTGCAGATAAGCATATCTACTAAGGAATGGAACTCTATTCCATCTGTGTTTTCGAACACTTACTTATAGCCTTTTAGTCTAAATAGCCAATTTTTGGGCGATTGTGTTATAACCTATAAAAATATATAAAAAAAACAATATTAGGAAAATTATCCGTACATTAAAAATACTATATTATTTATAAATTAATACTTGGTACAGTATTACCCAACTAATAAGGCGCGTCGTGAATCTTCGTTCTCACAGAAAAGAAAGTATGGCCCCGAAGATCAACGAAAGAATGCTTAAAACTTACAATCAACCTTAGATCACTACTATAAGGTTCATAATACACTGCAGCTGTTAGTTCCGTCTCAGTCGCAAGTTACACCCCTCCGCACGGCGCGCGCTATCATGGCGGGAGCTGCCGACCAATAGCGGTTTCCCGCGTTTAAAAATGTATCTTCTGCGCAGGTACATCGGTAAGCCATATCAGTTGGGTACTACTGTAAGTACCTACTTACATAAAGTTCAATTTTGGTTTTTTTTCTTAAACCTTCAGACGGATTATTTTTCTAATATTGTTTTTTGATTACTAATGATACATTCATCCCTCAAAATATACGCCAAGACTTTAAAAGGACCTTATATAAATTAAATTCATTTTCAAGCAGACGTCATGGAATATTCAAAACAAAGAAAGTTTACAAAAAGTTTATTACCATTCACAAATAAATTCACAGCTTCAACCCGTAAGTATTGAACTGAACTTTCGTATTTTTCGGAATCCCAAACAGAAGTTTGTTTTTTTCCCTCACAGTACTTGCTTGTTTTGTACCCGACTTTACCAGTACTAAAGGGAGTTTTTTCTTAGATGAATGGAACGGGTTTCAACTGAGCTTTACAACCATAAAGTAAACTCGTTTCTCGTTTACTTACATAAGTATTGAGAGAATAATAATGTGGGCTTCGTTTTAGTACTTACTGAGTCATAGCTGAGGTCTTTGCATATTAAAAAATTTTTTTTTTATAAAAACAGTTTTTATTTTAAATGAGAATGCAATGGTAACTCTCAATTTTAGTCTTTCGAATTCCAATAGTTTGTACCTGGAAAATATACCAAAACTATTTTTAGCTCGTAGGTAAAAGCTAGTTTTTGACCACTTCTGTGAATATCATTGATGTGCTCAAAAAGTGTGACTAAAAAGTGATAAGCATACAAATCAAATCAAATCAAATCATTTATTTCGCAAAAACACATGGTGTTACAGGACCTTGTCTTGGTGTTACAAAGAATACTCTAGTCTTTTCAGTTCTTTATCAGGGGCCAAGTGTGCTATTTTAAATCTGGTACGTCATTCTGACACGATTCCATTAGAGCTTCATTGCCATTGATACAACGTTATCTTCTATATTAATGATAGTTTTCGAATTAGTAGACTGACAAAACCGACAAATCTGGCTATTCTGACACCAGTGACAGTACATGGGAACACAATTGTAATAGTTTATGTAATTGTAACTTGGTTCCCGGGCCTAAACTGAATGAATGAGTTTTGAGTTTGAGTCTATAACTGACAAAACACATACATGGCTATATTACTCCAATCTCAACTATTTTAAGTGATGATGCGGCCGAAGGTGGTAAACACACGACCACTTAAAAGGAATACACCGCGTCTCGACTTATTTGCAACTTCTCACGAGAGACGCGCGTCCTATAATCACAATTGATGTCATTGTTTTTTTTTAATCGCGAGCCAAAGTAGCTTAGTCAAATATGTTGTTAGTTTATTGCTCTGAATGTTGTAAGTTTTATTGTAAGCCTACATGAATTTCCATAACCAGAGAAAATCGCTTTGCTTTGTGGAGCAATACATTGGCAATGTCCTCGGTATTGTTAAGTCTTTTGGCGACAAAGGCCTTTTACCACCAACTGGACAATCAGCACAGAACATAAACATAAAACCGGCCAAGTGAGAGTCAGACTCGCATACGGAATCCTCCGTGCTTTGAAACAATATTAAATAACTCAACTTTGCTATGAAAAAAAAACGCCAAAAAAGACGTTTCTTGTATGAGCGCCCCTTTTTTAATTTTATTTCATTTTTATTTGTTGTTATAGCGGCAATATAAATACACATATCAATCTCTGAAAATTTCAGCAGTCTACCTATGACCGTTCATGAGATACAGCCCACTGACGGACGGACGGACAGCGGAGCCTTAGTAATAGGTTCCCGTTTGGCACCTTTTGGGTACAGAACCCTAAATACAACCAAGCAATCCCTCTAGCATCCAGTCACTCCCATCCCAGAGACTCAGTAGAAGTTAAAGCTGGAAAGTCCCTACTCAATAATTGATATACAATTTCCGATTATCTACATACGGGAATACACATAAGTAACTAGAACTTACATAATACCCACGAGCCCGTATACCAATAAGCAGCCCCCAAAAATCAATACCTATTATGTATCAATAGCACAAACGAAAAATCAAAACGTTTGGGGTGACGGATCGAAAGAAAAAACGGCGAGGGTGGTAACCCTACCCTAGATTTTTTTTTTCATTTCTTTTTTCAAATGCAAGGGGACGGGTGATTACAATGGCTTGATAATACATTTTCTATGTGTTTATTTTTGAGTAAGAGGGCTGTGGGACTCTCAGGCTATGTAGTCGGTCAGTGTTTTGATTGAGCGATGGTTGTAGGTATATTATGTGAGGTAGTTCTTGTGACTCATCCATCATTATATACTCTATGTTATGATGCTTTATTGCATTTTGTAGGCTTGTTTGCAATTTCATAATTGGAGTAGTCGGACCAAAGTTGAATTTTGATCGTAATTAATTTTATTTTTACTGGGTACAAAGTTTTTTCATGACGTATTAGTATATAGATTCTATACTTAAGTATTAAATATAAATAAATGTAAAAGTAAATGTATCAATAAACTTATAACTTGAATTACAAATTAGCCTAGACGGAGGTCTCGGGTTCAAATCCTACAATAAGCTTGAAAACATCGTTAGGAAACCATAGCACGGTGGTAGGGTAGGGTACTTTGTAGTACTGGCTGGCTAGTAACCCTCAAGTTGAAAATCTGTGTTCCGACAGCTGCACTTGAGAGCCAGTTCCTTCTAGGCTATTTGTGCTTACCACCTTCGGCCACATCATCACTTACCATGACATTGCGGTCAAACACAGGCCTATATATCGTAAAAAAAAGTATAATGTATACATTTACGACATATGCAAAATAAAATGTATAAAAATGCCTAGAAGAATTCTCTGGAGCCGATCTTGGGCAAGGTTCCAGCAGGCTGGAAGCGTTTCTTTGGATGGCCAAGCTGCGTTGGCCGAAATGCTCTCCGCTCGGTGTCCCAGTCTTGATAAATTTTGACGATAAATTGTACGAGTGAATGGATGAGCTTCGGACCCCCAAGTCTGCTCATTCATCTTTAAGTTACTTACTAAAAAAAGCGAATGTTGTGTATATTTGAAATGTAATCTACTGATCCGATTATTTTTAGAATTGAGAGATTTTTTATGGACTAGAAAATTCTGGCTCATGAATACTGGCCTTATCACTCTTACACAGATAAGTCAACGAGTAAGCTCAGCAAAGCTCTGAGTGCTATAGACTACTTTTTATCCCAGAAAACGCGGGGTAGGTACAAATAGTACTTGATTTTTTTCTGGACTGGTGTTTGTGACTCAATGACGCATTGAAAACGGATTTGGATTTTTGACACACAGAAGTATATTCTGGTTTAATACATAGGAAACTCTTATCCCGAAAAAATAATAGGTCCATCGAGAACGCGGGAACCGCAGGGCGTTACTATAACATATTTCACATTACCATATTCTTATACCGTATAATACTAGAAAACGTTAATTATTCTTTAATGGTGTAAAAAATTGTAACGCCCACGCACACCAGCCGACCAATAAGAGGCCGCGGTACATTCGTAATTATGGCACATTACACCACGCCTGTTCATTGTGAACATGGCAATATGGTCGTTTGAAATTTATTGCCAGTCAAAAATGGTTTATGACTACTGGAAAGTATCATTTGTGAATTAATTTTTACCTACGAGGTAGTTTACCGACGATCATCTGGTCCAAATCGCTGGGCGCCACTGAATGCAAGCGGCGCAAACCGTTCGAAGTGGAAGTGGACAAGGCTGATATGATGATGATGATGATGAGGTAGGTTAGCCAAAAATTATCATACTACAGTGCGTCCACCGGCACCGATAGAATTTGTTTCTGACATCTTATGTTGTGTTCCTGCGCATGAATAAGGTCGCCAGAGCACATTGGGGAGGGAGAAAGTGTCGGTAATCATGTGATGCCCCGTGTATTACAAACGTCCATATGTCTACGGTAACCGCTTACCATGAGACGGACCTTACGCTTGTACCTACTGACTTCGCCAGTATTTTATTAAATTCCATTCAAAATCAAAAAGTCATTTATTCAGTTTAGGCCCTGATAAGGCACTTATGAACATTAAATTGGTAAATACAGTTGAATTTACCACCGGTTCGAAATACACTTAAACTGAAAAGAAATTTCCTTTAAAAATCATTATTTGTGCTATAATTAATTTATCTACACCCATGCTATAAATCCTCTATTAAAGTTCCTGAAACTGTTAGCTTATAGCCAACATTAAAACACTGGTTGTCATAGTGACCATTATATCATCCAAAACAGTGTATAATATTGTACTGAATTTCATAATGCAAATGCTTTTTTTTGCTTTTTCGTTCCATTCCTTACTCATCAAACAGCCACATTCTCCGTGGTATCCTTATGAATTTCAAAAAAAGAACATTTTCATGCAGGCGCGTTTGACAACCACAAAGCCGTAATAAAAAAAAACTTAGAGGTTATTCGAATTCACGTCGTATGCCGCCATTTGGTTCGATATTAGAATTGCAGAAAGTTATTACTTTGTTGTTTACAAAAATGATCATGGGTGTAGATAAGGTCTTGTATGCAACGTGACACTTTTATTTTTATAAACCCACATTCGTGTTTTAATACCCGTTATTATACAACAGTTACATAAATAAATTAAGCCATTTCATAAGATTATTGTACACAGTACAATCATTTTGTCATCAAATTGTTCATCAAAATATCCGCTCGTATTAAAATTATTAGCAAAACAGTAAAAGCACATGACTTAAATCAATCAAACAGAGAAGAATTTATAACCGTCATTTTTCCATCAGAAAAATCGACAAGCGCGGGGGTGACTTTGCAAAGATGGCTGCCGGCCTCTTAGCACCCTATTTTTGTGTTCTTGCCACCCCCGCTTCACCCTATTTATGCAATACGCTTCCATCTAGCCCCTTTTTAGTAAAAGTGCAACGAGCACGAGTTTTTAGTTTGGCTGGTAAACCCTTGAATATGTAAGGTAATTGGACGCCTTTGTTTTGCCTTCGGGAATAAAGAATTTATGTGTTCATTTAATTTTGTCGGGTTATAAACCCTCGCTTTTTCTTAGATGAAAAGTATTATTATTATGATTCTTAGCGTATATAAAATATACAGATTCTAGAATAGAGCACTAGAATCAAATATTGCTTGAAAATGTCTACTGCTGAATATATTAACTAGATCTAGAGACAAGCATATAATGACCTGGAGCCCAAGTCTGATATTAAAATTGTGTTCCAATGAACTATCAGTGGTGTCAAAATTGACAGATTTGATAGTTTTGGTAGTCTACTAAATCAATCGCTCGTGATGTAGTATGATTAGCCGTTCATCGATCAGCAAAGTTAAGCTACCACCGTCGTGGTCGGTACCTCGGTGGGTGACCGCCTAGTGGTATTTCAAATCCAGCGTTTCCATGCTTCGGAAGGTACGTAAAAGCCGTTGGTCCGGGTTATCACTTCTTGAAAACTTCAACAGTAGGTTGACCACTAGCCTACCTCCACCGATCCGCAATGGACATGCGTTGTAGAGTATCTGCCCATTCCCTTTCACCCTCATTTGTGAAAGGAGGCCTGTTTAATGATGATGATGATGACTAATTCAATAGCATCGAAAACTTATGAATCTACAAGATTACGCACAATGGGTCAATGGCATGGAGTTGAAGCGGGATCATGTCAGATTGTCATTTTTAGTGAAAATAGCAGACATGGGCATCGGGCACCCAGTCGTCAGTAATTATTTTTAGTACTAGTAAAATAATAGAACGGTTATCAATAGGACGTCCATGGCAGCTTAGCTTCTCGAAATTCTCAATTTCTCATTCGAATTTTAAATTACCATATAAAAATAAAAAAACAAAAGTCTGAATATACTTATTCCAAATTCGAGATTTTGCCACAGCTGCAAAATAAGACGTTTAATAGAGCGTTATATTTAGCCGAGAGTTGATTGACTGGAATTAAAAGTATTAGCATTCCAAATTCAAAATGAAAAAAAAAAAAAAAATAAGGCTTCAGTTACACTGTAATATAAGCAGACTTCAACATATTATGTACAGTACATGTAGTCAATCAAGCTGGCCTGACGTTCAACCTGATTGAATTGTTTCAACCGTGCACGCACCTCCGGGCGAAATACATTAATTCTGTGATGCTAACTGAATACTGTGTGTGATTGCAGCTGGAATGCGTCAGTTCCATGCAAATACTAAGTAGCTTTCTGTAATTATGACGTAATTTGCTACTTGCTTCATTTGTTGCTACTTGTTTAAGACACTTGATCTTGAATACTTTACCTAATTAATTACTATTTAATTTACCTTAGCAATAAAATGTTTCAATAAATATAAAGATATATTTTAAACATAGACATAGATTTAAGAAATTTTATTAAAAAGCGAAATTATATAAATAACTTCCAAATCCATTTTTGACGTTATCATGATGAGAGAAAGATCGATGTGACTCCGCTTTCTTTTCTGCCTATTTCTGTATGTTTACAATTGGGATAGTACTTGATCAAGTTACTAATTTTCCTGCTGATAAATGATAGTTTTTTTACAGAATTATTTTAAAATAAATTCAGTAATAAAAATCATGTTAGTAACGAAAATAAGCCATTTGCAGATATTAATATCATAATTTCATGGTTCCTTTTTAAATTAAATTAATGTATTAGCTCAGATATACACAAACAATGTTTACAAATAAAATACCCTGTCAAAGCTGACAGGCATCTTTTGACTAAAATCGCTACAATTCACACACGCCTGTTGATAAAATTGAGAAATATATAATACAATTCTTTACATAATGTTTATCTAAAATATAAAATGTTAATTCGTCTTTCTGTTACTAAACCCATTTCTTTATTGGTTTAAGAACGAAACCCAATACAACCTTAGATATAATGAAACCAAAGATAGCATTGCAGTTTTGGAATTTGCTTAATTAAAGCGAGTCAACTCTCCTAGTGTGAACACGGCACAAGTCCTCGGCAAGGCGCGTAGGGGCTCACCCTCGGGGGGCGGCGACCGACCGGGGGAAGACACACCCCTATGGCTCGCAGTGTCGTAGAGGAGCATAGCAGAGCCAACGGACAAAATTATAATATATTTTTGTTAATTCGATTGTTCATGTTGTGATAGTGTGTTTAGAAGTTACAGTTAATATTTTTTACAGTGAATTTTAGCGATAAAGTTTTAGTATATTAGGTATATCAATTATTATAGTGTGTTGTCATTGAAAAATTACTTACCTACTTATTATTAGTGATGTATCCAAACATCAAAATTTAACGCTCCTAAATTGATCCAATCAGTGACCTAAAACTAGCAGAACGATTCTCTCGAAAGTTCTTCATACAGGTATAGTCAACATCTGGGCAAGTTGTTCAGAGGACTGTAATGTCACTATGGTTACAACACCGTTGTACAGCTATAAGCTATTTTAACAAGGAATTCGCACTAAACGTGGAGATAGAGCAGCCATCTCCGTTCCCCTCTCCCTCTCCACATCACCTGTCGTAATCCAGCGGTTCAGCATAAGTTTCGTTTCGCTCTTGGCAGAGCGGTCGGTGGTAGAGCTGGACACGGCACGATCTCCTGCCATCTCTCCCTTTTGGCAGACTATCTGGTGCAGTCATACGCGATATCCCTTGCTATGAATAGAATAGAATAGAATAGAATAACTGTTTATTTGTAGCATAATTTGAAATACACTTATTTAGATACACATCATCATCATCATCATCATATCAGCCCATGGATGTCCACTGCTGAACATAGGCCTCCCCCATTGATTTCCACTTCGAACGGTTCTGGGCCGCTTGCATCCAGCGGCGCCCAGCGACTCTGACCAGGTCGTCGCTCCACCTGGTGGAAGGTCGTCCCGCTCGGCGCTTTCCAATACGTGGTCGCCACTCGAGAACCTTTCTTCCCCATCGGTTATCGGCTCTTCGAGCGATGTGGCCTGCCCATTGCCACTTCAGCTTACTAACTCTACGAGCTATGTCCGTCGTTTTCGTTCTCCTACGAATGTCCTCATTACGGACCCTGTCACGTAGAGAAATTCCGAGCATAGCTCGTTCCATAGCTCGCTGAGTGACTCTAAGCTTATTTATGCGGCCAGCAGTAAAAGACCACGTCTCTGTCCCGTATGTTTATATTTAGACACACATAAAAAATAATATTATTACTAAGTTTAGCAAACGCTAAACTATATATAACTATAGCTAGTTATGCTATGGTGTCAGGCAATCCATTTTGAACCGAATTCCAAAAACGAGAAGGTTCATCGATTACTTCCGAGATTCCATGATTAGTCAGTAGATTTTAAAAAGACTAATAGATACTATTCCATTTACAATCATGTTTATTAAACAAGCAAAACCAGGTGCATCATCGTATCAAACTCCCCAACAATACTCCGAGCCCTCCTTACAAGCCCAACGCGGGGGCGACCCCACGCCATTTCTTTCTCTTATTTCCCGGCTTTTTTCGGACGCCATTTTTATCACGCACGCGCAATAACCTCTTTCCCCCTTAAACATTGAGAACCATCGATTTATCTGATAATAAAGGAGTAAATAAAACGGGGGGTGCGTGTGGTGGTGAATTGTGGTAGGTTATTTTTGTTCAAGATCTTGTCGAGAATTTTTTTGGTTGTTTTATTGCCGTGTTACTTATTATTTGATGTATATAATGCGTGTCTTCCATTGGTAAAGAAATCTAGGGTATCTAACCCCTCTATAAAATCCATCTATTCAAGACACTGCGGTCATTTTTTTTTATCACTTTAGATTTTGATTTTTTGTAAGATACTTATTTAATTATATTTATTGAAATAAAAATAAATAAATATCCTGGAACATTCCTCACACATGGTCATTTGATCCCAAACTAAGCAGAGCTTGTACTATGGAAACCAAATAACTGATATAATACATATACTACTTTTTTGTTTGTAAATACATACTTAATATACATAATTACACCCAGACTCAGGACATACAGACATGTTCATGGACACAAATGTCCTGTGTGGGAATCGAACCCACGACCTACGGCGCGTAAGGTGAACCTTAACCAACTGCGCCAACTGGCCCGTCAAATGATAATGAAAGATAATTATTATTTTTGAAATGATTTTGAACCTGGGGTTCAAATCTGCTATTACAAATTTTGAGATCCAATGAACTATCAGTGGTGTCAAAATTTACAGATTTGGTATTCTACTAATACAATTGGATCGAAAATCTTTAAGAATTTAGGCAACACACATTGGCTCAATGGAAGTAGAGTAATAATGGAATCGTGTAAGAATGGGCGCTTTATTGGGGCGACACGACACGACATGTCGTTGCCGGGGGCGACATCTCGTCGGGCGACTCCGGCAGCTACGTTCTTCATTTGAACGACACGACACGACGCGGTAATAATGATACATGTCGTTGCCGGCGCAGTGAGACAGCGTGCAGTACAATCTCATAGAATTATGCATCCACTGATGTCGTGTCGTGTCGTGTCGCCAAATGAAGAAACGCTCAAATGGCATTTTTGTTCTTTTTTTTATTACTTGTCCCCTAGCTCTTTACGATTTCCTGGTCGAAGAACCGGCGTTGTGACTTAGTCCTAATCTTACCTATTGAAAAATTTAAGCATTTAAACAGTCAAATGCCTGCAAATCTGGCACATAATAATAGCGGAAGCGTGCGTCTGCGCCACTACCGGTTCGGCGCTGCCAACATACCGGAGTGAACCGGATATTGCATGTTGGCAATGTTGGCACCCCTGTCGCGACTGATGGCATTACAAAGTTTGTGTAACTATACATGTCCATATATATTATATGTTTAAGAGGAAAGGATGGCTGCAAGAAATTTGAAAAATAGGTTTTTAATATATCTATTGCTGTCGCGCTGTGCCTGAGCTATCCCGTCCGAGGGCGATAGAGACAACTACAGCTTGGACCGATTATACCTATTTAAATTAGACGAAATCGCTATTTCGTAATCCCCGGATTTCTCCTCCAAAACTAAAAATAAAAGAAAAAAAAACAAGAATCATAATAAGATGGGCTTTGGCTATATCTGTTGGTTTTCCTTTATTTTTTTATATTCGTCAAAGTTCGCTGGACGTAAGGGCGTTAAAAATGGTAAGTTTTTGTGATTTTAGAAGGCTCCTAATTCTTATAATAATTAATTTATGGAGAAAAACATAACCGAGGGACATACAGTGGTACTAGTGTTGCCAGGTCCAGTGTGTCAAATTTCGGAACGGAAGGTTAAAATTATCGGGATTTTGGTTATCAAATCGGGGCAGCTACCTACACCGGCTAGAAAAAAAAATTCGTCAAGAGTATAAATAGTTTAATGTAGTAACAGCTTACAGAATCAGAAATATTCATTTTTCCTGTCAAAATTGACGAATATAGTACAGCCTAAGGAGGTTAGTGAAAAATCGGGACATTAGGCGTCCAGATCAAGGTTAAATCGGGACGTGTCACCAGACCCCTGAAAATCGGGACGTCCCGCGCAAATCGGGACACCTGGCAACACTAAGTGGTACCTACAGATTGCATGGTAAAATAATCATTGCTATAGTGTCATAATCCAAAGAGGAAACTGAGGATTACGTTTGTATGGAACAAACGCCACCAGCATTTCCTCTTAAGCATGGACAATCATTTTACGAGCAGCTTCTTTCTTTCTTCTTTTATGAATAATCCTATGAGTATTATTTTGTCCTTCTTTCAGTCAGTAATAGAAGAACGGAGCAATGTGATTTTTCACATAGATAGTTTATCGGCCGATGACATAGTGTTAGAGTGTTCCGGATATTTTTTTTATGTTCTTACGTTTGGCGTCCGACTGACCCCATGAAGAGTTATGACGAAGCCGAGGATGTAGCACGCTTACCCAGAAAATGCATTCACTCTGGCCTAGAATACATCTATGTTATAGGTGTCGGGAAACAGACCCCGGAAGAAAGTTCCACTCCTTTGCTATTTGCATAGGCGTTGAAGCGAGCGTTGTCCGTATAAGCAACGTTTGATATAATAAGTTTTTGTCAAAAATTTAATTTTTATACAAGCTTTTTTTGGTGACTGTACTTTTTGTTGACTGTACTTGCATTGTCATCCAATATACTAATGTATACCAAATATCAAGTCAATCCGACCACTGGAAGTTGGTGAAATTCGACTTGCAAGATTCCACCCGAACAAACATACATACATACATTGCAAGTTTAATAAAAGCTTGTAACAATTACTTAAGTCTATTTTCTCTCTCCAAGCTCTCAAATTGATTTTAAACACTCGTTATAAACACAGTTAACTTGGACCCTTAAAATGTCCACATTTTAACCATGTTGGCAAGTTCAAAAGACTTGGCCGCGCTGCGTAAACAAGTTAACTTGGACATGTTACAACTTAATCGAATAACTTAACTGTTCCGTTCATATAATATGTTATGATATTGCCGGTAAAGGCAGTAAAGTCAATTAAGTTTAACTGTAATGGATTTTATATAGGGTTATAAAGTCATAGCAATATTGTCATGATTTTTAGACTAGGTTTAGTCCTGCGGTTTTATTCTAACCTCCCAGAGTTCAGGGTAGTATTTATATAAGTATAAATTTTCATTACAATCCAAACGGAACGAATCCATTACCTAAACAGGTATGAAATATCAAACATTCACATTCACATAATCTACTAATATAATCTATACTTATATAATTTATACTAATAAAGCGGAATAGTCCTTTCGTTTGATTGTTTTTTTAAACGCACTAATCTCTGAAACTACCAGTGATTCGAAAATATATTTCACTATACTCTATTTCACATGGGATGAGTCGTTAAGGTCAAGGGTTTTTACCAATATCTAGTGAAATTACATTTGATTACTCTGAAATAGTACTCACAATATTTCATGAAACCTCGCTCTATCATTGTATTCCTTTAACATTAACCATTGAGAAATCTCATAAAATACCATGTGTCACCGAACTCATGCTATTTGAAATCCACTATATTAGGAAGGTACAATATCATCGAGTTAAGTATTATTGGCTTCTTTTTATCCCGGGAACGTGTGGGAAAGCTAGTATTATTATTGTATAATATTACCTCCCGAGCCAACTTCTCACGTATTTATGTTTTTTTCATCTTTATGTCCTATCCGGGTGCCAAAGTAATAATAATACCATATTACATTAAAATACGTTCTGCAGCTACGGAGTTGAGAAGTAACAAACATACACACACGCAAACATTCGCATTTATAATATTAGTAGGCTAGAATCAGTAGAATTACTTAGTTTACTTTAGTTACTTAATTTTATCTGTGTTCCGGATGCTATGCTATTACTTGAGAACTGGTCTGTTTTATATGTATGTATTTGATTTGATCTACGATTATGTGGCACCATCTCTTACTTCCATCCAATGGTAATATTCTTATGAATGTTTAGTGAAAATATTTATGAGGTGGTTGAAGGTGGTAAGCAAATAACGCCTAGAAGGAATTATCTCTCAAGTCGTATCTGTAGCCCAGTACCTGTACTGGGCTTACAGTTTGCAACTGAGTCGCTGTCCATTTCTGATGTCACACACACAATCATGAATATTTTTATATCTGATTTTTTTGGCATCATTTCTATGTGTATGTAATTGTTACTTTAGAATAAATGTCTTTTCTTTTCTTTCTTTTCTTTCTTTTCTTTCTTTTCTTTCTTTCCTTTCTTTTCTTTCTTTTCTTTCTTTTCTTTCTTTTCTTTCTTTTCTTTCTTTTCTTTCTTTTCTTTCTTTTCTTTCTTTTCTTTCTTTTCTTTCTTTTCTTTCTTTTCTTTCTTTTCTTTCTTTTCTTTCTTTTCTTTCTTTTCTTTCTTTTCTTTCTTTTCTTTCTTTTCTTTCTTTTCTTTCTTTTCTTTCTTTTCTTTCTTTTCTTTCTTTTCTTTCTTCTTTCTTTTCAAGTGCTGCCGTCGGAACACAACGATAGGTGCTCGGCGACCGATTTTCAACATGAGGGTGGTAGCCATCTAGGTGGGTACTGCAAAGTACCCCACCTTGGCCACCGGGCTACGGTTTCCTCACGATGTTTTCCTTCACCGAAAGTTCATCCTTCATCTCGGCATCCGACGTCACTACCGCTGAGCTTTCATCGCCTTAAAACTAATAACTAAATATATAATATAGCTAAGCAGGCTATATTATATCTCAGAGTATATAAATACTACGTACAAATTATATCTACTCGATGTCACGAAATGATTTTCATACAAAATACCAATTTTGCTCAAAATGTATGAAAAAATTATTTAGGTTTACGTTTTTCCAGAGATATCCCACAGCAAAATTTTACCAGGATAACGAATCTAACTTACGTCAGGAAATATGTAAACATATGAAAGAAACTAATACAATATGAAATAACTACAGAACTCTACCTGCCTGGCAACCTTACATCTATACTAATATTATAAAGAGGAAAGATTTGATTGTTTGTTTCCATTGAATAGGCTCCGAATCTACTGAACCAATTTGAAAAATTCTTTCACTGTTGGGAAGCTACACTATCCGCGGGTGACATAGGCTACTTTTTATGACGGGAACGCGGGTGAAACCGCGCGAGACAGCTAGTATTAAATAACGCTACATCTCTCTGTCTGTCACAGTCTCTGTCTGTCAGAGTCTCATACTCGAGCTGCTCTTTGCGCAAAAAAGTGGTATGCTCTACCTCTCTTGAAACCATTTGACTCTACCATAGATCATCATCATCATCAGCCTATAATGTCTCACTGCTGAGCACAGGCCTCCTTTCGAAACTTCTATTTATCGATTCTAAATACCATTAGGCGGTCACCCATCCAGGTGAGACGATCACGACTGTGGTAGCTAAACTTTGCCGATCGATTAAGAACGGCTAATCATGCTACACCGAGCGCATCATAGATATTAGAGACAAAAATGACCAAGCGGGTGGAGCCAGGGGCAAGGTTACTCTAAATTATAATCACCAAAACTTACACAAACTAAAACAGAACCTGTCTTTAAGTCCATCAAAGTCCCTTCAGAAGTTGTCTAAAACCAACCCTTATTAATAACACTATGTTTAACAACAAAAGAGACGAATTCATGATTTTCTTTGAGCTTTCTAAAGTACCTTGCCATCCGCTTAGCGAGAATTAAGGGTTATTTATGGACGGGAAAGGTGAATTTAGACTTTAGACCAATGGTTTTAGTGTTGGGACTTCACGTTAACTTTATGTGAAGCTAAAGAACTAGTAAGATTTTAGAAAAAAACGCTGAGAACTGGAATTAGCGATGGGCGATTGTTACTAAAAACAATCGAATTATTCGATTGTCCAATTTATTCGAATTTTTTCGTATAAAAATTGTCATTTTTCGATAGTTGATAATACGCTTCGTGCGGCATCGCGCGTGGCCTGTGCCGTGCGCTGGCTGTCTCGTCCGCCGAATGAATGAATCTATTCGTTCCCGCGCTCACCCGTCGATTGTGCATACTATTGCAACCTGCGTTGCGTGCGTCAATTTTCATTCGAAAGGTCGATTGTTATTCGATTGTTGTTTTGTTACAACGAATGAATCGACAATCGAATGTACAATTTTACAATTTTCGATTCTTTCGATTACTTTTTTTGGAACAATCGCCCATCGCTAACTGGAATGAGATATCAATTAATCCGTTAGTGTAAGAATAATATGAAATTATAAAGTAAATATTATACGATTGTCAAAAAGATACCATCTAAACTTTTTATAAATAACATGCTGGTAATTTAATCTCAATAGCAGATACACTCAAAGCTCTCATTTTTTTTATATCAGGCTGAAAATAATAAAAACATGACGTAGTCTGTGACCGCAACAAGAAAAATCATGACTTTTTGGCGGGAACTTGCAGAGTGACATAGCGTTTAGATTTTTATTTTCATAAATTCGTGTATTTTGAGTTTTGAGTTTTATTGCATATTATCGGTGGTATTTTATCCAATAAAGATGAATCCATGTGCACCAGTGAAGTGAAATGAAATGAATCATGTGTATCGTGCCTTTTCAAGTTGTCTCAAGAAGTCCGTGAAAAGTTTTAGTACAACCACCATTGTACTAAAATAAAATGACTTTTATGGACAGTGACTGACTGAGGACTATGTGAATGTGATTTATTGTGACGAGAACTTATAATATAACTGGAAAATGGCAAAATACACAAGCCGTGTGACGCTAACAAATTAAAAAAAAAAAAAACAAAAATCATTTTTACATATAGAAAATCTAAGTAAAAATAAAGCCATGTCTACATCGAGGTAACGAAAACTCACCGAAAAAGAAAATTTTAGTGTACCGGTACATCTCCCCCGGTGCTTGCAAGATCCCTTGTGTACCCTACTCTTTCCTTATTAACGAGATTGTATACCAAGATTTGATAGTTTTGATACTTTATAACTAGTCTCAAGCTTTAAAATTTTGTGTCGGTATGAGGTTATCGTTAGATTTTAAATTTGGAAGGCTTTTTAGGGTTGTAACGGATACGAATACTAACACGTATTCGCCGAATATTAGATTTTACATTATTACTACGACTTACGACTACGATTTATATTATTATGACTATTAGTGTAGGTAACATTTTCATCTCATTATTTTTTCGGATCGCAACAAGTTGACACGTCGTCGTTTCAATGTGGTGACAGGGATCTCCTCATGTCTTATCCTTGCTATATTAGTATAACCCAGCAAATTGACGTCTATTTTCAATGGCGGACAAGGTACAAACAAAGGACAGGAACAGATTGACGCCGAAAAACTTGCAAATGCTCGCTTTTCTTATGAAAAACTTGCATGTTATATTAGGGTAAAATAAAGATATATTTACACAAAATTATTTATTATTCGTATTCACATTCGACAAATATTAATTAGATATTCATATTCGCTAAAGTACCTACTATTCGTTGCATCCCTACTTTATTTCCATTAATCAATCACGTCAATCAATCCTCATCCCGTGAATGTTAATTTGACGTGATTGTTCAGAGACTTGTCGGTGAAAAAATATGCTCACAAAATCAATCAAGCTTCGTGAGTTGCATTTAAAATGTCAGTCAGTTGTTATTCTTATTCATAAGTTTGATGACGAATTGACGCCCATTTTCACATTGTAAAATTTCTGAAGACATCAAAGTATCAAGATTATTAAAGCGGCGTAGACAGACACCCTATATGCCTATGGCTTGTTTCTTTTTAGCAGTGAACTTACCACCCCGTGTATAATGGAGGTAAGTGTGCAGAACGAATATCTACCTTTAAACCCTTACCTACCGTTTCTTATGTATTACCTAACTAATAGCCCCCGCATTCCAGAGCGTTCTATGATTTTGTGTTTAATTCTAGGGTATGATCTATTTATGTGCCATGTTTCATCCAAATCCGATCAAAAATACATTTATAAAATTAGTGTTTTGTAAACTAAATAGGTATATCTTATATATATATATATGTTTGT
Source organism: Polyploca ridens (assembly GCA_951394255.1). Classification (NCBI taxonomy): domain Eukaryota; kingdom Metazoa; phylum Arthropoda; class Insecta; order Lepidoptera; family Drepanidae; genus Polyploca; species Polyploca ridens. The sequence goes on along the minus strand of OX596256.1, from coordinate 3,401,780 downwards.
TTGTTCGTATTTTATGCGCTGCCGAATGCGATAAAACTTTGTCAACTTATTGCTTGAAAAAAAAGTTATTAATAAAACAGTAAAACATAGAACTGAAATATTTAATAAAATAGATAATTTAATTTGAGTAAAAGGACTAGGTATGTAAAATTATTGGTGACTTATTTCGTCGTCCCAGCATTTTTTTTCTAGCGAATCAAAAAATTCAATAAACTCATAATCGACACGCATCGCATCTATCACATAAATCTTATAACTACAAAGTAAATCTGAAAGAGGCATCAAATTAAAGTATCAAGAAAAAAGAACTTAGTCGGTTTTGCACTTCATCTCGGCCGTGCAACAAAGATCTTAGACACTTAGGTGCTTTAGGTAGCTAATAAACTGAGGCTCAAAGGGCTCTCAAAGGGCTCTCAAAGGCCTCAAATATGCGTACGCCATTCAACTCACTTTGTACTAAGTGGATAGCAAATTTATCTGACACTTGATCACGTCTATTGCATAGCATAGAACTAGCCAGGGTATGAAGATGTTTTGACTGCACTAAGTTTGGGGCTAGGTTTGAACGACACTTTAACATCATTTCGGTTGGAATTTATAGTAATTTTATTGAAATAATCAACACCGTCCAAAAAAGAGTTTTTTTACATAGAATAATAATGATAGAGTCGTTTTTTTTGGAATGCCTAGTCTTTTGGCACGTACCAACATGAAAACATGTGTACATGCCTTTATAAACTTTAGCCATCACCATTCGCACTAATATTACAATACTGTTGTAACTCAAAATATGTCTTTTTTCAGAATCGACGAAAAACTGATTATTCACTTCCTGTTATAGATTATAAAGAAATGAATACTTTATGAGGTTTATTAATAAAATTAAAGCAATTATCAATTTACCAATTATTTAAAAAATAACGGATACGAATTTAATTTCAATATTTTTAGTTAAGACTGTATTGCCTTGAATAAAGTTTACAGAAAGATGAATTATTTTTAGTTGTGTAGTTATTGTTAAAACATTTTGAGTTACTACAATTTATGGTGACTTTCTCTTAATGGTTTTGAGAAGCTTTTTTAAGTTACAACCATTTTTTAATTTAGTTTTATGTTTTCTAGTTACCTCCAACACAAACATTTTCACTCTAAGGTTAGGAAATTGATAAATAAAACCAGAGAATCAATAAAAATCATTCAGATAATATTATTTTTTTATAAAAAAAACATTGTTTTTTTTTTTATTGAAATTGCAATGTTATTTATACGACTACAAAAACATTCTACTCTAACCGTTTGTACTGCTTATCTACTAGTTGAAGCAACGGGGCTTAAAGAATTATCAACTTCATCATCTGAGCTACTTCATGAACAGCTACTAGAAGAAGAGTTATTTGACGAATAACTACTTGACAGTTTTGTTGCTCCCCTTTGAAGTAAGCTCGGGGCTGTACTATTTGAACCAAGTATAAAATTAGGTTCATAATCAGAATCATCAAAATCACTCTGATCAGTGTCATCATCATCATCATATCAGCCTAAAGATGTCAACTGCTGAACATAGGCCTCCCCTATTGACTTCCACATTGAACGGTTTTGGGCCACTTGCATCCAGCAGCGCCCAGCAACTCTGACCGGACCTGACTCAGACCAACTAATGGAAGGTCGTCCCGCTCGGTACTTTCCAGTACGTGGTCGCCACTCGAGAACCTTCCTTCCCCATCGGTTATCGGCTCTTCGAGCGATGTGGCCTGCCCATTGTCACTTCAGCTTACTAACTCTACAAGCTATGTCCGTCGATATTTCGGACCCTGTCACGTAGAGAAATTCCGAGCATAGCTCGTTTCATAGCTCGCTGAGTGACTCTAAGCGTATTTAAGCAGCCAGCAGTAAAAGACCACGTCTGTCTCGTATGTCATAACTGGTAACACGCACTGATTGAATTAGTGTGATCTGATCAGTGTGCAAAGGTGAAATGTAATATTTCCTTTAGTTGGATTCAGCCATCGATCCAACATTACTAAACGTACTCAATGCATTGTTGCCGTTAATGTCATGAAAACGGCAAGTAGACAAGATCGTTATCGACAATCATCATCGTTTAGTAAACGATCAACCTCTTTGTATGGGATTGACATTTCAAATCGAAATATCACGTGATTTTTAACAATCTCTTATGTCAGTCCCATACAAAGGTTGATCGTTTACTAACGAAGACGATTGTTGACAGCCATCTTGTCTAGTGGGGGCTGGATTTATGTAGAAGGTCCTTCACTTTCGAGTACGCCGATGGTTATTTCACAGCTTTGTTGTTATAATTCTGTGAAGAATTTAAAGGGAGCGTGGTTTCTTCAAGAGGTTGTTGTTTTCCTTCTCCTGATAATAGTTTGACGTTATATTTGTTGCCATTTCAACAAGCAATTGCCCACGGTGCATACTTAATCTACAAAAAAACAAATATTTATTGAATAAAACACCTTTAATATTTTATATCACCTAGAATGTAGTAACTCTAAATTATTTTAAAAAATACTTTATGATAGTATTATAATTTTTACTTTGACATGTTCGAATAGGTGATTTTAAATGCTATGATTAACTAATAAGTATTAGTTTAAAAGTCATGAAATTATCACAAAAAAACAGCAAATGAAAAATCTGCAACAATACTGTACTATGTCTGAAATTCCTTAATAAACCAACAAGAATGAAGTAATTAAAAATATTACTTTCAATCGCATTTTTGTGAATCAATAATAGTGTAACAACTAGAAATACACCAAGTTCATCTTTAGGTTTAAATCAAATATAATGTATTAACTCGAATTAATAGTTTAACTTTTACATACCTGATTCAGTAATAACGTTCCAATTCGAATTAATGCGGTCTAAAACGCAAAGCGGCACGTCTCTCCCAACCGAATTTAGATCGGAACTAAAAATGATGCGATATTTGGAGGCGGATTACGACAGTCAGTGAATCATGAATAATGACTCAAGGCGCCATCTCTTATTTGTTTCATGCATTATTCTAATGATGGTATTATTGACGTGTAGGGAATTGAATTTTACGTTTAAATATGATGTTATCTCAAATTTTACATTTTTTGAGTTACGACAGTATTGTAATATTAGTGCGATATTCTTTTAATTATTTTAAAAATCGAATGCGTTCGAAAAACTGTTTTTTATTCAAAATGTCTCGTTTCGCGGTATCAGGTTGCGTTTACAAACGCTTGTAAAAATTGACTCTCTCAGTAATTAAAATAAAACCATTTTATACAGTATCACTGTCAATTTAAATTCAACAGTAAGAGACTTCAGAACAACAAAAAATCGAAGGCAGCTGATAAATATAACGACAATATTATTAGAACCTCTTTTGAGATAGAGTAAGAATATTAGGTATAATATTTATATGTTTTTATTCAATTTACTCACTCAATAACAACAGAATCGGCACCAGTATAATATGTGATATTATTATCACATATTATACAATTATTATTATATTATCAATATATTATGATATTGTTCTTTTACAAAATTGACGACTACGTCATTGATTTATTTTTCAGATCGCTTTACATGGTTGAAGGTCACTTGTCTTCACCGCCATCACCATCTCAAGTGGAAAACATGTTCTTAAAGAACTTGAAGAAATTTGGGTGTGAAGATTTTCGCAGGACTGGCATCGCGCGAGTTTATAACCCCTGGCGTTGTAAGCGTCTATTAGGCTACCTACGGTAACCGCTTACCTTCAGTTGGGTTGTTTGTATGCTCCCTTTGTAGTTTAAAATTTTCAACATAGCTCAAATTCACTCAGGAGATTCTTATTCCCGATTCTCACACTCATAGCTACTGATTATCAGCTGAAATGAGTATTATTACATTTGCCAGTTTACATTAAATTTTTATTTTAATATTACTAAGGTACGGTAAGCATACGGCCCTGATGGTAAGCGGTTACCACAGCCTATGGACGACGCGTTGCCGACCCTGCAAAAATGTCTTCACACATTTTTGAAAAACTGTTACTCCTTCGGGAAAACTACAGCCACTCATTCATGGAGCGTCTTTCAAAACTTTAAGGAATTTCAAGAAATTAAGTCTATGGAGATTATGTAAAGAAAATCTTTATACCTTATTAACCTGGAAAATATCCTCCGAGGCTGTAATTAATTCATCCAATTTATGATATATAACGTAAATTGTGATAATGCAATGATAGATAACAGATATGTAATCTAACAGTCTTCCCTATTTGTATCCTATCCAAATAAAGTGATAAGTGAATAATACGGTCAGCAAAATAATAATTATATTCAAATAAGTACCAGGTGTCCGTTAGATTCGTCTACAAAAAACGAACAATAGTACCAATAGTCCATTGTTTAAATTTCTTTGCTGACCCTATGAACTCGACCTTAAAATCCTACAGCTATTTACACTCTTAATTGTATACGTATAAGGTTCAATTTTAATTGCTACATATTTTTAGAGCTTTCATTAGACCATTGTTGGACAATATGACCCTTTAATTCATAATCCGCGTATTGTCAAAATTATAATGAAGGTAAAAACTGTAAGCTGTTTGTTCTCAAACAAAAGGCGGTCAGGTAAACAGCTGGTTGGAGATTTGAATGAATTTTTTATTTGGTTGGTTAGTTTATTTTGACCTTTACAATTTCTAAAGTAGGTACTTATAGGTATTTTATATTTTTAACAGTATTTATAAAAAATCATAATCAACACCTTTATTACATGGAAAATCCTTGCATTACTAATTTTTTTTTATATTAGAAGCATGGACGAATAATTATTATAGTAGATAGTTTTTTAAAGATGGGAAAAAATATTTTGCAATGCCAGTTTGAACAAGTGCTTCCATCTATGAAACAGTTAATGCACTATTACGCATCAAACGCAAACGAGAAATCAACATTACAAGTTACTCTGGTTCTTATTATTCATTACGCAGATGGCGCTGTAATACATACATGAAAAAGATGTACTATAGAGAACATTTTTGTTATTCAGGTAATGTATTTATAGCTACATAAATAACATCATATCACTGCCACATTTACGTCCAATTATTTAATTTCCTACATAATAATATGACAGGGATGTTTCCTGGGTAAAAAATTATAATTCTAATTAGTCCGTCAGTTAGATTATCAAAAAATATTGGACACGTATTTTTTGCTTTACCAAATCATTATAAATTGACGAAGATAATGTGTACCACACCGTGACGTCACGCGGAACTTCAACAAACCATATCCTCGTATTTTTTGTTTACAAAAGAAAAATACGTGTCTAATATTTTTTGGTAATGTATATGACGGACTAAATAGATTTTTTCAGGAAAGTAGCCTATTGTTACCTTTCAGCAAGCCTTGTCCACACATTTAAGTTTATAAAACCTGTCACCAAACAAAATACTTACATTAAACCCCGTCTCATAAACTACGATGGATAGTTTGTTAAGTTAAGAATGACCAAATTCTGTAATAAGTGAATTATGTTTACAAGAGGCTAGCTCAAGTCTGGCGCCAAGAACCTAATTGTTATGTTCCGGTACTTTTATTTTCCAGGCTTTACTGTTTACTACGTTCGACATCTTAGAGGTATAAAAAAAGTCACCAAGGTCAGGTTAAGTTATACAAACCAAGTATAAAATTTTAAATAAGTAATGTGTTTGTTGTTTCATGTGTCATTATTGCAATGCCATCTATCCAGCAGATTGAGAACTTTTAGACGTTTGACTTTTACTTCACAGATACCTTTTAGTTTCGAATGTAAATAACAGATGGCAGCACTCTACAACTGTAGCTCAGAGTATATAAATACTACGTACAAACTGTAGGGTCCAGCCCGTGGGTCCAGCTAAAATATTAATTACAACGCTGAAGAAATATCTCGTATATAAAAACACATTGGTATTTTATTATTAGGTTTATCAGTGATAATTAATTGATACAATTCTTATTTAAATTTAGAACTAATTAATAAGTAATTTAAAAAGAATCATGTCCCAATTTTTACAAAAAAAATGTTGGTACAGGCTTTTGCTTGCGAGTACCAACGCTTAAGAAGGTTGATACATTTTCCATCCATTTCGTCGGTAGTGACCCCAGGGCCAAAATGCAGTCCTTGAACGATTTAACCTCTGGACCTGCCCTAATAGTGACCGCGCCTACACCCCTTTCGCCACGAACCTTTTCCCTTTAGTAATTTTTTATTTCTAAGGCAGACTTAAGTAAGTCATGCTCACTTTAAGGTCTCTGCTTGCGGCGGCGTCGTGTGACGGGTCGCTCACTTCCCTCCAATATGGCGAGGAGGGCGATGGCTGCCACACGCGTCATACTTGTGAACAGGTGCTGCTTGTGGGGGCTGGTCTGCTTAAGTTTGCCATTTATTTATTTACTTATTAAATATAGATTCAGACTACTTTGTAGTTTTGCCGCCTCGCCGGGGCACGCAATTGTTGTCAGTGCGATTAGAATGTAAATATTATGTAATGAATCTAAGCTTGTTTTGAAAAGAGTAATTGCTGAGTTTATTGCCGGCTCTTCTCAGCAAATGCAACCTTCCGAACCGGTATTAGAGTATTAGAGTCAGACTTTTCATAAGTGCCTGCGAAGGTCTATTTGAATAAATGATTTTGAATTTGAATTTGAATTTGAACCATGCTTTTTAGGCATGGTATTGAAAAAAATAATGACAGTTGTCGCAGTATAACATTCAATGTCATCGAGAAAACATTAGGAGAAAATGACGAAATGTGCCGTGAAATCACGTAGAAATTATAGTGGTGGAAAGAGCAATATTTAATTTAACAAGTACCTAAGTATATTTTTATTGCAGTTTTACAGGTAATTTACATTAAAATCATTTTAATTCAAATCATGCATAAATGATTATCCAACCATATTAAATAAACCAAAACTTCCATGTGATAATACCGAAAACTATCATTTTCATACATAGTCGGCTTATATCCTTCATTCATAATTATTATGACATGATTGTCATATTAGAACTAGTGCGTAACGCTGTCGAGAAAAATATCGATAATAATAAAATCGAATGAAAGATTTTGCGTACACATTACCTGATTACGTCTATTTTAAACTTTACTATAGGTAAGTTATAATATAAACCATAGAGGTATAAATATCTATTTATTAGAGCATAAATTTCCAAATTATTTTTATATACCACCTCAAACTTGCAAGTTTTTTTAAAGGGTCTAGCCGTACAAGTATAGGCAATCTGCCCCCGATAGAAATTCCTATCAATGAATATATAGTCTTTTAGGGGAACCTATGCGAAGTTTGTATGTATACTTATTTTAGCCATAGATGAAGTGGTTGTGAAGATATATAAAAAAATAACAAAATAGAGGGACATTTAAACAATTTTTTTTTCTCGAAAACTACTTTACCTAGACAAAAAATTCCAAAAGCATATTGTAGTGGACTCCCTAAGATGTATTCTCCAATTTTTTTCTCATACAAAGTTTCGTCTTTAATAATAATAATAAAGGTAAATAAAATTTTAAAGTTATTTTTATTATTTTCCAATTAAGTGACCACCTCGAAAAAATTACAGTGAGTGTGCTTTAGTGTCCTTTATTCACCTATTGATTCATAATTGAAATCCAAAGGGGACAACATAGTCAAAAAAAAAAATATTACATGGCCACTCGTTGCACTGTATAATTTTGCACATAACATTTTTTCAATTAAGAAATTTTTATAATGAAAGTAGCACAGAAATAACAATTTCATTCGATTTACTAAAGCATATTTGCTTTCGGTGTGTTCCGACAGCTGCACTTGAGAGCCAGTTCCTTCTAGGCTTTGTGTGCTTACCACCTTCGGCCGCATCATCACTTACCATGGTGAGATTGCAGTCAAACACAGGCCTATAAACAGTAAAAAAAAAAAAAAAAGAAGGCAAAAGGATTAGCGCTCAGATGTGTCAATTTTAAGAACTGTACTCCCGATAAGTTTTCTATAATTTTTCATAAGACGCCATCTCTCTCTAAGAAGGCAGAACTTCATAACCGATCACAGATACACACTGACACTACGCACAGAAAATATGAGCCCCCTAAAAAGGAAGCTACAGCAATATTGCTAATGGAATTAATTGTTACGAAATTACAGCAGATCTTATGAAATTTATCAATTCCGAATGTTTTAATGCATTGAATTGTATATAATTAGTGACAATTATACCCAAACATATTGGAATAATGTAGCATCGGCTAAATTTAGAATAGCAGCAATATTGCTGTAGCTTCTTTTTTAGGGGGCCAGATGCATATAACAAAAGTAGGCTTTTAAATAAAAGTCGTCGTATAAGTCATAGAAAATCATTTTTATAGACTTAGAACTAACTTCGAACAACTGACACTTTTGACGTAGTTAATAAATCACTAAATCACAAGACAAACACAATTAATCTGATATATTGCAAAAACGAGTTAAAGCTTTGTAAATTCACCATCTAGCGGTCGTAATCTGCACTATACTATAATAAGAATTTATATTATAATATCGGAATTATACACGCCATCTGATGTTCGGAACTGGAACTAGACTAACTTTATCTTGAATTAATTTACCAATAGTCAAATTATTTAACAAGCAAACGATCACCAAAGTAGTATATGTATTATATCAGTTATCTGGTTTCCATAGTACAAGCTCTGCTTAGTTTGGGATCAGATGACCATGTGTGAGGAATGTCCCAGGATATTTATTATTTATTTATTTATCATGCTCAATAACACTCATATTATAATAATATGAGCTGATCATAACGATATGAATATAATATAATAAAATATACGAATAGCAAGTCGTAACTTGCTATTCGTTTTGAGGCCAACTGATATACTCATATTTTCTGTGCGTAGTGTCAGTGTGTATCTGTGATCGGTTCTGAAGTTCTGCCTTCTTAGAGAGAGATGGCGTCTTATGAAAAATTATAGGAAACTTATCGGGAGTACAGTTCTTAAAATTGACACATCTGAGCGCTAATTCTTTTGCCCTCGGTGCAAATATGCTTTAGTAAATCGAATGAAATTGTTATTTCTGTGCTACTTTCATTATAAAAATATCTTAATTGAAAAAATGTAATGAGCAAAATCATACAGTGCAACGAGTGGCCATGTAATTATTTTTTTTGACTATGTTGTCCCCTTTGGATTTCAATTATGAATCAATAGGTGAATAAAGGACACTAAAGCACACTCACTGTAATTTTTTCGAGGTGGTCACTTAATTGTAAAATAATAAAAATAACTTTAAAATTTTATTTACCTTTATTATTATTATTAAAGACGAAACTTTGTATGAGAAAAAAATTGGAGAATACATCTTAGGGAGTCCACTACAATATGCTTTTGGAATTTTTTGTCTAGGTAAAGTAGTTTTCGAGAAAAAAAAATTTTTTAAATGTCCCTCTATTTTGTTATTTTTTTATATATCTTCACAACCACTTCATCTATGGCTAAAATAAGTATACGTACAAACTTCGCATAGGTTCCCCTAAAAGACTATATATTCATTGATAGGAATTTCTATCGGGGGCAGATTGCCTATACTTGTACGGCTAGACCCTTTAGGTGTTACCTAAATATCGTTGAAAATAAAACTAGCGTTAAGTGTTACCTAATTAGCCTTAAGGCGCCGATCCCACAGAGAAGAGTTCTAGAGTTCCGCGTTCCGAGTTCTACATTCCGTGTTGACTGTAAGCTATATGGGGCCTTTGAAAGTAAAAAAAGTGTATGATGTGCGATCAGTAGTGAATATTGCAGAACTCTAGAACTCTAGACTGTTTACTGTGTGCACAATAGTGAACACGGAATGCAGAACTCGGACCTCCAGAAGTGTCTCTGTGGGATCGGCGCCTAAGGGTTACTTATTATTTAAGAGTTGTTGGCGAAAATGGGCATTAGTGTTCCATACCAAGGTCTCTTTAAATACATTATATAAATTAAATGCATGTTCCCTGTTGTCTAAAAAATATCTCTAGCATGCCCCTACAAACAGAACAAATTGTCAACATAATAGGTCGTTGTTTTATTATTAAGTATTACCAATGATTTACTACTACTTTGCGCTCTACGGCTTTTTTCCTATTTTGTGCCAAATTTATCCGTTTAGCTGTTTATACATGATTAGTTTCAAACATCGATATCTTAAACTAACTTTCACATTTATAATATCAGTAAGATGCCATATTCTAAAAAGTTAGTAAACCTTAACTAATAAATAAAATATATGACTTATTGCAAATAGACGGAAAATAATTATGTTACTTGCCATACCGTACCGAAAATCGTGCATTCGTTCATCGACTTACCATATCGACTGTGTCATGTACTAGTGTAAATGTGAATTTTGTGTATGTAGTTCGTAAAGAAATTTCGTATTTGTTGTAATTAGAAAAGGAGAGCGTGCTATGCAAAAATAGTAGTATGCGTGAAGTATAAATACACACGATTCTGCATTCGTTGTAATAATTACGTAAAATAGATCTTTGTGATCACGGAATAATAAAAACAAGTGGAAGTGCGAAGTAGGCGTGACTCGTGTCGCCACTATTAAGCGTTGTTACGCTTAATCAACGCATATTTGATCCCAGTCGTATCTAACCACTATGTCTTGTCGGTAGTCCGTCACATTCTTTGATTTCCATAAATATGCCGTATTGCTCAATTTTGGAGTGCAAGAATGATAGTAGGAGAAAAAATCTTAATAATGGAGGTGTTTCGTACCATCGGTAAGTACAATTTAATACATAATCAATAAAAATTTAATTATTTCAATTCACTATTAAATTAATAGAAATTCAAGCTAAAATCAACCTTATCACTTAGAAATTAAAGTTTATTTTGGTTTAATGTCATCATCTATTTTATTCTCGAAAGTTCTTCGCTATTCAATTAGTGATGTAGTCAGGTTGATTGGATGCTGGTTTTATCGACATGAATATTTGGAACAAAATATGAGCAAAATTTAATAGACTGCATATTGTCACATTTAGCGTGTCATTTTTTTTAACACGCTTTTATTAGCTTCACCTGTATGTATGTATGCATGTAATGGAATTTTTAAACGTAATTTTCATCGACTTCCACAAGTCTGATTAAACTGAAACTTTGCACACTTATCTATCAAGTACCGATGACAATACAATAATTTGGTACCATCGAGCTGATCTGATGATGGATCCGGAAGGTAGCCAATGGAACTCGATAACGAAATAACGTATGTTAGCCGTGTTTGGACTTTTTGGAATCGTCTTGAGATGTATTTTGACCGTATAGGGTTTTCAGGGTCTGATGATGGAGTAGGAGGGTAGGCACTGGATTTTCATAACGGAGCAACGTATCCTAGCCATGTTTGAGGTTGTTGGAATTGTCACGAGATGAACTTTGACCATATATAGTTTTCAGGGTCTGATGATGGAGTAGGAGGGTAGGTACTGGAACTCCATAATGCAGCAACGTTTCCTAGCCGTGTTTGGGCTTGTTGAAATTGTCGTAAGATGAACTTTGGCCATATATGGTTTTCAGGGTCTGATGATGGAGTAGGATTGTAAGCACTGGTACTCCATAGTGGAGCATCGTATCCTAGCCGTGTTTGAGGTTGTTGGAATTATTATTATTAGTTATTGTCACGAGATGAACTTTGACCATATATAGTTTTCAGGGTTTGATGATGGAGTAGAAGGGTAGGTACTGGAACTCCATAGTGGAGCAACGTTTCCTTGCCGTGTTTGTGCTTGTTGGAATTGTCGTAAGATACACTTTAACCACATATGGTTTTCAGGGTCTGATGATGGAGTAGAATTGTAAGCACTGGAACTCCATAGTGGAGCATCATATCCTAGCCGTGTTTGGGGTTGTTGGAATTGTCGTGATATTAACTTTGACCAAGTATGGCTTTCAGGGTCTGATGATGGAGTCGGAGGGTAGGCACTAGAACCCCATAGCAGAGCAACGTATCCTAGGGTGCATTTTGGCCATATATGGTTTTTAGAGTCTGATGGTGGAGTGAGAGGGTAGGCATTGAAGCTAAATATTTATTATAAATGAAGTGAGATTGGGTGAAAAAATGGTATAAGTAGTTTTTCTTGGTCTGACCATAGATTGTAGATTGCAGCGAGGTGCTCACCTGGTAACCTTAAGTTAATCTCTGCTACTTTTTCAGTCACAAAAATAAGGCAACTGAAAGACATATACAGCCAGATCAATATATTTTGCATATTTTCATAGTCTAATGTCTTACGGTGTTTTGTTGTGGGGGTATGCCGCAGATTTGGAATACATTTTTGTATTACAAAAAAGGCCAATTCACGCTATCTACTGTTTGGGTTCTCGCGAGTCTCTACGAAATATGTTTCCGGAAATTAATATATTAACTTTGCCCTCACAGTATATTTTTGAAAATATTAAAATGTTCTAAAACTAACCTGGGTCAGCATGCTTCTTTAAATCGACTTTAAAGTCAGTATAACACCATGTATCGGAATAACCATAACATTGACCTTCTCAAACGTGTTAACAAACTTTAAGTTTATAATATTTACATGTCTTTTTGTATTTTACCATGTTGTGATATCCTATAATTAAAATAGCACTTAGCTTTGAGTATTGTTTGTGACCATTGTATTCTTTTCTTTAGTGTATGTTAAGTTGGCTGTCCTTATAAATAAATAAATTATGTATGTTCGTAAGAATAGTAATTTGTACTTATAATGTATAATAGATGACTTTTGATTATGAGACAGACGCGGATGGCGACTTCATTTTATACTTATTGTAATAATTTTATTCAATTACCGGTGGTAAATTTAACTGTATACAGGTTGTTGTTTTGGTCGGCGACAAGCGACCCAGGAGCGGTAGTACAAAATATATATTCCCCAAAAATTTACTTAATTCCGTTAAATACTGTAAATATGTTGAGAAATACCTTATTCAATTTGAAATAAAATTACCGCAAAGTATGGTTACTAGGCACGTGCACAGACTAGAGCTAGGCGCAAGCCGCTATCGCCCCACCCCTTCACTCCCTCGTACTCCCGTTGAGTATTATGTCTACACTTTAGCTTATTACATGATTTTCAATTTGTTTTTTTTTATTCTTATTATTTAAAAAAAAATAAGTATTTTTTTATATTTTTTTAGCACCAGTATCATTTGTATTATCGACCCTGAGTCGCTCGTTGCTGACCAAAACAACGACCTGTATAACGTTCATAAGTGCCTTACCAGGGCCTAAACTGAATAAATGGCTTTTTGATATTGATTTTACTATGTAGAGATTATGTTAAACGTTTTTCACAATCAAGCAGATTACAGAAAGAAGAATGAAAGAAAATACATTTATTATACAACACAATTACATACACATAAAACAGTATTTGGAAAATAAATAGTATTAGGTAGTAATAATAAGTTGTGTTGTGTGCCATCAAAAGTGGACAGCGACTCAGTTGTAGACTGCAAGCCCAGTACAAGTACAGGGCTACAGCACTGATTTTCAGTCGCTGCCATAGGTGACGGTCACGAACAACGTAACTAAAATAAAATAAAATTGAAAACAATGAATAAGAATTAGTAAGAATGAAAGTAGATAAAAAAGAATAACAATTAATAATTGAAACATTTAAACATTTAAAATAATAATAATTTACAGTAAAAACATTTAACATAATTAAATTAAAAAAAAAAACAGTGTACGTCCGGAACAGTTGGCCCGACCGAATACTTGAAATGTAGTTGGCAACATCTGTGTCTATGAATGAATTATGAATGATTGAAAAATAATAGGTATAAAAAATATCTATACTATATCTAAAGTGAATTTTAGTAAATTAATAAATGTCTATTATTTAAACTTATTCGTTTATTTTGCCTTTTCCCCCCACTTTATAATATTACCTCCACTCACATCCTCAAACTATTTTTGCCCGCCAAGCAATAAGCGTGATGAGGGGCCCAATTCTCATAATAAATAAAAGGTTTTGATAACAAAAACATTTTGAATACAAGCTTTTTTTAGTGACTGTACTTTTTGTTGACTGTACTTGCATTTTCATCCAATATACTAATGTATACCACATATCAAGTCCATCCGACCACTGGAAGTGAGTGAAATTCGACTTGCAAGATTCCACCCGAACATAGTTACACACATACATTGCAAGTAGTCTAATTACAGTTACACAATAAAAATTCTGAATGTGGCCGAAGGTTGAACGAAACTTATTTAGTCTACTAACATAAATATTTATTTAAACAACAACTAAAAAAAATCCATAAAAATGGGTTTGTAAGTTCTTTCTTGATTCGTTCAAGTTTCATTTTTGGTAAAATATTTATGTGAATTGGGCCCAAAGTATCGATCAGTATCGATAATGTTATTCAATGTGTCACCGCACTGGTTGAGTGGCAGAATATATCGAAGTATGACGCAATTATCAACCTTATGTTAAAGTACATTAAGATAATAATTGCGTCCACTGAGAATAGCGCCATCTAGGGGGCGATAGCGGAACTCGATCGTTCAATTGAATATAGATTGTTTGTAGATTACAAAACGTTGTATATTCTTTCTACGCTATAGCAAAATAAATTTTATAATTAGAGAGTGAAGATATATTTTTGAATGTACGATATTGTGACTTGAGCTAATATTGTCTAAACTAGAAACGACTAATCAAATTAATTGTTTATTGGTGTGCAATATGTGAGTATCTATTTCTTTGTGTGAAATTTGGCGACAGCGGTTCTGATACATATTTTGACACTTCGCATTTCCACTCGTTTTTATTGTTCCATGTTTGTGATAGTGACATCCCCCCGCAATAGTTGGTTGAACGTGATTTCATACTAATTTGTCTTGCTTCACGTCCAGAGGTTAAATCGTCCAAACTGCAGTCCTTCAGCTGACACCTAGCTTTAATGATCTACTATCTCAGTCATCCGCACCGTAACGTAATATCTACATTGGCAGACATTTAAAACCCTCGTTTCTTTTTTAACCGACGAAAAAACGGAGGAGGTTTACAAGTAGACGCGTATATATATTTTTTCTTTATGTATATACATAACTTTTTACAGAGTAGTCTGATTTTGATAATTCTTTATCGATAGGGTATACCTCGAAGTTGGTCCCATATTTGGATACAAATAACCTACCCTAAGGGTGGGAAAATAGGGGTGATTTATTGTTCACTCACAGATTTTAATGCTGAAATTAAGCATTTACGGCCTTACTCATAAACGCTATTTAACTAAATCTACTGAATAAATGGTCAAATAAATAACGTCACCTTGCTGTCATTGTCAAACAATTTGACGTTATTTAGGTGACCACTTAATCAGCTTATTAGTTAAATAACGTTTTATGAGTAAGGGGGCTAGTCATTAGTAGATTATAGCCACAAAAACTTTTTAACAAAAAAAAACCATCGAAAAAATTTAAAAGCAAAAAATAATTTTGAAATAACTTGAATTTTATAAGGTTTTGCAGTCGGGGACAAACCAATAACCATAGTCGTCGCCAGTTTAGCTCACATTACATCACCATAGTCGTCAACAAAGAAGCCCAAAATTTTGTTAAAAGCTTCGTTTTCCTTAAGTAGCCCTTTCTTGCCCAATCCGTATGGAAACTCACTGCTAGTCGATAAATAAAATATACCAGTCTTATTTCTATCAGTTTTTGGCCCCATCAAATTCGTCACACGAGGCTGTCTATCAAAACAGTTTCTATCCCTGGCCTGCTGTACAGAATCACACTGCAACCCTATGAATATATCAGGGTTAAAGAGAGCCGCTATCCATAAACTGAACGCTCTAGAATGACTACAGAATGTATCACAAGGGAACATTGAAAAATCGCCAGGTTGATATTCACCACCGTTGACGTAAAAATTTACATGGCCAATAGGTGCAGCAATACCAAATCCATCAATATTAGTATGAATCACTTCGACAAAATCAGCATCAGACTGGTCCAATCTATCATTCGGTCCAAGTCGCCTAAAACACGGTCCGGCTGGATCTAAACCAGTTAGGTGGCCTATTTTTACTCCTGTCTGATTGTAAAAACTTTTGGCAATGAAGCTGATGGTCTGTCCACCATAACTGAGTCCGGCTATCTGAACTTTCTTGGGATCTAAGCCGTATTGGGTGAGCTTAACTATCATTTCAGCGACGTGTTTGCCAGCTGTTTTTTGAAAACGTGCAGCTCTGAAACAATAAATATTTTAAGTTCATTTTCCTACGTGACAATTAAATGCAATGTGAAAGAGTAAGATAGTGAAACTTACACTGGATAAACCGCAGTTGCAAACCTATTAATTTCCAATAATATCACATTGTATCCCAGTCTCTTATAAACAGACCCCATTGTAACAGCCACCGACGTAGGCCAGTAATTAACACTATCTAGATAGCCAGTACAATAGATAAGGGTTTTCTTCCTCTTAAAGTCTATGTTTGGATTTCTGCCAAGTTCTGCCATCTGATGATAGTTGTATTTCGTTATCTTTGCTGTTAACAAATTGCCGTCATGTAGAACAAAGAATTGAATAAATTTGAGATGCTTTCTTAGTATCGTTGCTTCTTTTGTTACGCCTGGGCCTGTAAGAACGAAATCATATAAGTCGATGACATATTTATTGTATCATAAAATGGTGAGAAATTGTTTAAAAATTACATCTTTACTTGAGTCGATGGTTGCCACAGATCTATGGTGATTGCCCTCAGGTGAATAGCGATTATTTTTAAATAAATTCCAATACTAGTCTAAAGTTTTAAGTAGTTTGTAATATTTATATTACACAGATCCATGCATGGGTTAGTAAAATGCCTTATTTCTAGGGTTAGTACAATGATATTATAATAAAAAGAGGTAGATATCGCATTAACGCACGCTAATTGTTGCAGACAAATTCAGACAATTGTCGTGATTTTGCTTAGCGGCTACATATAGCTATCTCTTTCTGTACCATACGTTCCGTATTATCTATCGCATTCACCTAATTCAACAATAACTGAACGCCGCTTAGTATGAGGGTAGCATATCTCTATTATAATATCATTGGGTTAGTAGTATATATTAATGAACAAGTACCTACACGTAAGTGAATCAATTACCCTCGAAAAGTTTTGAAATGTCCATCAATAACTATAACAAAAGACAATAATGGAGTTTTTTTATACTACTAAGGTAGCAAACAAGCATCGGACCACCTGCAGGGCTATTTTAAAACGCTCGGATTCGATATCGGAAACGGATTCAAAAACTACCGTTGCGATATTCCGCAATTGCTTTTTTAATTTCCAAATTCGAATATTTTTGATGTTTCTTTACGGAAATATCAATTCGATTCATTGAAAAGTTTTCGGAAATTAAAATAGCTAATTGCTGAATTTCGCCTCGGAATTTTTTAAATCCGATTCCTATATCTATTCCGACGTTTTAAAATAGCCCTGCTGATCGCGATGGACGCTTGCAACACCAGGGGTATCACTCGCGAGTTGCCTACCCTGCAGAAATCTCTTCACATCCTTTTGGAAGAAACCCATGCTGTACTGTACTGCTTTGGAAAAACCACGGTGGGAAGCTCATTCCACAGTCTGAGCATCCGTGGAAGGAAGCTCCTTTGAGACCGCACAGTACGAAACAATTTTGGTTTCCATGTGTGGAGATGGACTCCCCGTCGGTGGCGAGAGTTTCGATGGTAGAAGGTAGCCCTAGGCATCAGGTCAAATAATTCTTTAAAACACTATCCTTTGTACAAGAGGTAGAACACACATGAGGAGGTAAAGTCTCTCCTCTGACTCCTCAGACTGAGGGGTTCTAAACCACTTGTGAGCTCTGTATCGTCAACAATTCTAGTGGCACGTCGCTGAACCGAGTCTAATGTCCCAAACTGGTAGCCAGGTGCCCCCACCCATAGATGACAGTAGTATTCCATATGAGGCCAGGCTTGCGACTTATAAAGTTGCAGCTTTTGCCCCGATGTGAAGTACTGCC
Source organism: Polyploca ridens (assembly GCA_951394255.1). Lineage (NCBI taxonomy): Eukaryota > Metazoa > Arthropoda > Insecta > Lepidoptera > Drepanidae > Polyploca > Polyploca ridens. The sequence goes on along the minus strand of OX596256.1, from coordinate 3,383,700 downwards.
TCGCTCTATTGAGCATACAAGCTTTTTGGATTCCAGCTTAAACTTGTCTTCCTTGTTACTACGACATCGTCAGCATAACAATGAATGGACAAAAAGCTGGCGACCCATTGGCATTATACCTCGGAAAGCCTGTAAGCTGGTAGCCTCATTAAAGACCCTATGCCAGACCCAATTGAATGCCAACCGCCAATGCCTCACCATAAGTCTCAATGACGAGTTACTAATAGCGCATGAGATACACGAGGAGGTCACCAGCTTTCTATGGCCACCAGTTGGCGCCACTAGCATGTTGGGTCCCATCGCTGTCGTAGAAAAAATATTTTTTTTCGCGTCTGGCCCAAATAAAAAAAATATGGATTATGCCTCAGTGTTGCGAAGTTCCGTTTTATTCCGAAAAAAAGGAGGAAATACGATGCGATCACAAATACAACAGGGCAGCCAGATGATAATGAAATAATTCCTTTGATGTTGACGCACATGAAAAATAAAAACACCGAATAGAGTTCTATGCTAGCGTACGTGCCGTGAGCACGGATACGGGTAAAATGCCTTGAAACTTGGGTGACAGAATTCTTTTGCAATGGTGTCACTTAGCAGACGAAGATTAGTAAATTACCGTAAAACATGAATGAAATTTATGCAACTAGCTGTAAAAATGAGTAAAATCAACTTACAATTAGTTATAAGTCCAACTGGATAACCCTCATCTTCTCTTTTGCTGTCCATTGACAATCCATTACATGCCAGCAATAGAACACCTATTATTTTTAATACATTCATAATAATTTTAAAATAATTCTTTGTTTAAAATCATGAACTTTTTAAAAAAACCAGTATTATTTTCTTTTAAAAATTACGTGTCTTTATTTTTATTTGCGGCCAGCAACTGTATCTATTCAATACCGAATATCTTATGGAGTGAATAAAAAATTAAGTAATTTATTTATATATTCATCTATTATGGGACAAATGTCTGTAATTACCTTCCGGTGCCACCGACTGTCGATCACCAGTCTTCCTCATCAAATTGTTATTTTTTTGAACATTAAATTACAATTTAGTGACGTCAAAATAGTACAGCGAGAATGTATCTATTTACAGACGCAATGTATATGAACAGGAAACCTTTAAATGGTAGATTAATTTTATATGCGGATGATACTGTTATTTTACTTTCCACTACAACCTTTTGAAGCATGTGGGGCACGAACCTCGGCTCAGGCATTACCGGGGAGTAAGGGGACGAACTTTTACGAGTTACGACTAATTGGGGACGGTCGGATTAGGGGAAGGGGGGGCATGACGGGGTCACGAGGTAAGACGGGGTACGCACACATACAAGAAACTAGACGCTTGCGAATAGAAAGCAATAAGCCAATAGAAAGCCATACTCGATCAACCATCAGCGCGACAGAAACAGTGAGTGGGAGTGCACGCGTTATTTGTTTACAAACGAAAATCACGTTGAGTGTCTCGTCGATCTAATTTTACACAGTTAAAAACGTCTTTAGTATAAGGTAATTATGACTACCCAATTTATGTCTTTTCTCGTTTATGGTTGCTAGTGTTGTTTACTTTGTTGTGGTATAGTTTTGACAAAAGTTCACTTAATTTTATTTTTTTTGAGGATTTTTTTTTTCTAAGTCAGCCTTGGGGGCATGACGGGGTTTTGGGTATAGGGTTTTATCCGAAGGTTGGGTAGGCTGCCAGCTTTGTGGACGTTGGGCTCACAATGCTTGTGCTGGTGTGGATGATGAAAACAACGAAGAAATTCACATTTGTATTCAATGTGATAATCCACCTTGCCCCCATGTTCATTACCCCATCTTACCCCATGGTACGGGGCAAGATGGTTTTCGGCAGTTCCTATTAAATCATTTATTAAAAATAATGCGATAACGTTCATCTCCCAAAGACTATGTTAAATTGTAGTTAGATGAATAAGACATTATGCCATAAATAAATAAGACTAAAAAAACGTAATGATTATACTGTATTTTTGGTACTTTCCTTAGATACCCCATCATGCCCCCCCTTCCCCTACTCATGGCAGCTCGAGCCGCTTGAACGGGACGAGACTGGGCGGGACGTCGCGACGCGTGACCTCGCCGGCGGGCGAGGACGGTATCGTGGTGATCGGTTTTGTGTTGTGTTTGTGTTGCGAGCTTCGTCAGCTGCGATTTGAGCTAAGGTGATAGGGTCGTCTGGCTCGCTAAGGGCGAGTCGAGGTCTGCGGATTTTGAATATTAGAGAGGGTGTATACGTGGCGGCTTTTACGATGAGCGGATTGCGGTGATTAACGGCGGTATCGAAGTATCGACGTGCGGCTCATTTGATAAATTGCTTTATCGTGGGGAAACCTAAATCTATGTGGAGGTTTTCATTACGCATATACCACGGGGAATTCGTGGCGTTGCGCATGAAGCGGTTTTGAATAACCTGAAGGCCATGGATCCGTGCAGGGGTAGCATGTGCGAACACAGTGCTAGCGTACGTCATTATGGGGCTATTATTTTGCCCTCTGTCAGTCACTTATTACATACTGCATTACTACGTGGGGAGGTACTAGAGCTAACAACAATGAAGTTCTTAGAAGTTTCCCAACGTGCTATTCTCAAAGTCAGCATTTTTAGTCCCCTTTTGTTCCCAACGAAGCTTCTGTATAAAAAATGTGAAGTCCTCACAGTAAGACAGCTATTTATTCTAGGTATATTGTTCCATAACATAGTGACGTAACATTTGACCCCGCTAAAAATATTAAACGTAGAACGGGCAGAGTCTGTGAAACGAGAAAACAGATACATCGTTTATCCGGAGATTTTACGGTTTCTTGTGCCTTACGTTTATAACAATGCCATATTTACCCAATGAATAAACATGAAGGTAAGACGACAGTCACAGCTTGGCTGCATTCCTTGGATTATGATGAGCCAGAAGAACTTCTAGCAGTTGTGCACTGACATAGATAAAAATATTGTTTGATTGTTGATTATTACACTCTCGGCCAGCGTTGCCAGACGTCCCGATTTTGGCGGGATGTCCCGATGTTTAGCCCAAAATTAAATGTCCCGCGCGGGACAGGCTCTGTCCCGCTTTTCGAGGATTACTCGACGGTGAAATCATCGTTGGTCGTAGAAGTGGGGACTTATAAAGACACCACTGCACACTGCGTCGTGGTGTAGAGAACAGCGCCAAAGTGCGCTAAATGTCACTGTGACATATAAAAATCAAACTTCTAAGTCAACACAATCAAAAGATACGGCCGTATATCCGCATATTATGAAGCTCGCAAGGGAATCAAAACCTATAGGGTACCTACTTCCCGTTGACCTAGAATCATGAAATTTGGCAAGAAGCAATTCCAGGTAGCACAAGTAAAGGAAGACATCCGAAAAGCGTTTTGTAGTAACAGGATAAAAAAATTGCCTTTATATTACAACATAATCGATTAAAGAGGTAAAAAATCTTCGAGACTCGATTACCGTGATGAATTAACTATTTACATACCTACAAGTTTCTACGTAACCCTCGGTGCGCGAGCGCGACTCGCACTTAGCCTTAGGTATTTTAGTAGGTATGTCCCGCTTTCGGCGATAGAATCCCGCTTTTTTACTCAAGAGGTTACAAAATCCCGCTTTGCCCAAAAAAAATCTGGCAACGCTGCTCTCGGCTCACTTATCACGTTCGCCTGCGGCTCACGCGCTTAAGAGCACTCAATTCGCCATACTTTTCATACAAAACCTATGTACTTATTATGGCGTTGTTAAACATTTTTCGTTAGATGTTTTGAACAAATTAGTATCTTGTGCACTATATCTAGCCACACATCTAGGCGTAATAAAAAAAAAAGTGTGAATCAAATACAGTAAAAGCCTCCGAAATACAGCGTTTTTGCTCAAATTTTACCTGAACTTTGGCCATATCTAATGTACCTATAAATTTTAAAAGTAAAGAAAACATTTAGATACCAAGCTTGCAAATGTATTGGAGATTCTAAATAACTAACTTTTTTTTTCACAAACTTGTAAGATTTTTTCACAAGAAGTATACGCCTGGAACAAGTTTTATGATATGCGAAATCATGAATGACGACCAAGCGAAGCGGCCGTGAGTGACCAGCGGAATTTACCGACTGATAACCGACGGCTCTGATGCTGTCTCTCTTTTTTCGCAGTCAAACATTACGTTGGATGAAACAACAAGCTTTTAGACTATGCTTGCATTGAAGTTGCGCCGGCCACAGAGGGCCGCCCTAATACCGCCTCGAGTGTTAATAATCAACTTTGCACACATGTATCATAATAATGTACTTTTATCTTCCGATCTATTATCAGAAGTTGGATCTGAATCCACGCCTACTATCCGAGTAACGTTGCCAAACTATTGAATACCGAAGAACAAATCAAACTACCCTACTCAGATCTTATTGTTACCATTTCTGTTTTATTTCGAGTGCATATTTGTTTTATTATGTTATTGTTACTGTTAGTAATGCAACATGCCGAGAGCAAGTGATTCACACAGCCGATCGCGCCGCGATTCCTTTAGATTTATCCCTACGTGAGAAGAATTTACGCAATGCAAGGATGAATTACTCTTTGGTCAGTTCACTTACCGCTTCTATGTACAAATTTAAATCTAAAACAAATAAATAAACACAAGTAACATTTAGTCATTTCACAGCCTCTTCCTCGTGGAGCAGTTATTCTAAAGGGTCCCGCAAAGTCTAAAGGGAAGGGTAGTTTGGAGTCAGCCGTTGTGAAGGTAAGTTACCTATTATATTTTTCATGACTCGAACACTAATTCGTCTACATGTAATACAATTCCGGGTCATGCGTCTTGCCAGATCCCTACCTCTTAGACTAGTGGCCTGACGCGCTCTCTAATCGACGGGAGTAATAGCTGAAGACCTGCGTGCACCCTACTACCTACTAATACTACCACCCGGGATCTTGTAAGAACCACTACCTTACTCACGTCTAGTTTACGCAGCCCTTTGAGTACCTCTTTTTGGTGTATATGTGGACATCCGACATTTCGGAGCCGCAGTGAGGAAGACGAGGTGGAGGTTGGCTGGTGGCATCTAGGAAAAGTTGGTAGCGAAAAGGTTTGCGAATCGGTCCGCCTTACCTTTGCACTATGGGCCAGTAATCCGTCAGGCTTGGTCAGTACAGGTAGTGACGAATGGTAAAAAAACGCTTCAACCGATTTGGCCAGGGATCATAATGATCCAGTCTTTGCAGTTAGATACATCATAAAAAAATTACAACTTCATTCCATAATAACACTAATACTTAATATTATAAATGCAAAACTCAGTTTGTTTGTTTGTTGGCATGCAGATAGCCTATGGTATGGTGAAGGACATAGGCTACTTTTTATCCCGGGATTGCGGGTGAAACCGCGGGGCGCAACTAGTATTATATATTTCGCCCTTCAAGAGCTGCAGAAGGACTACAGGACACGAAGGCGGCAGTCTAAGTGGACTTACCTTGGTAAGTCCACTTAGACTGCCGCCGCGTATCGCAGTTCCGCAGGTACCCCTGTAGAGTACCTACAAGGTAACCCGGTGATGCTGATGAGCCCCGTTTCCGGAGCCATGCTAGTGACCCCACAGTTGGTATCGAACTCTATGGCAAATAAATGAATTTAAATTCGACAGCTAAAATGTCATATTTCCTTTTATTTTTAAATGTGACTAGCTGCCCGGCGCAACTTCGTTCGCGTGGTGCTACCCTACCCTACCCTACCCTACCCTACCCTACCCTATACCGACTGCAGCGCCATCTGCCGGGCTGATTTGTGAATCTAAACCAGCCTGATTTTATATTAAAGATAAAAACACTTGTTTTTTTAAATAATAATTATAATCTTTATTTTACTAAGCTTAAACTATTACAAATTAAAAATAATTGTAATGATACAAATATTATGTTGGTTGAGTACATTATAAAGGTTGTAGCTAAGTCTACACGAGGCAGGCCTACTGTGTTGTAGACATCAGCTCGTTCTTCCGTGTAGAAACTAGCTCATACAATGATACAATGGTGCCGATTCTGTTGTAAATCGCACTACACGTATTTTAGTCACATCTCATCTCTTTCTTATGAACATTATTGAAAAAGAATAGAATACATTTAAAGCAATCAAATTAATCTTTTCCGTCTTATTTTGCGGGTATTTAGGCATAACCGCGATAGATGGCGACTAAATTTATATTGAAAACAAACATTGGACTAATTTGACAGGACTAAATTTCTTACATCATTTTCTTATGTTCTTTGTTAGAAAGAGACATAGTGAGATTAAAATTAGTTTAGTTGTATACAACAGAATGAGCACCATTATAGAATAGAGACAGACATACAAACAAATCACTAAGTTAAGTACAACAATAATAAATAATTTATAATTAGAATGAAGAGTTCTACTTTTTTAAACAGAGTTAGCAGTATAAATAAACAAAATTACTTTGTATATACACAAGCTAAAGGTGTAATAAATAGACTGCTAACATACAATATAGTAAGTCAAGACCATATACATACATATAAAATTATCTAGAATCTTATAATATTACTACATATCAATAACAAAGGTCACACCAAACATAATGATAGTAAACAATAGGTAGAATATGTTATTTATTGCATGAACACTGCTTACTGTTTGAATATTAATCTTGAATACAGGAAATATATTCTTAAACATACATGTTCTTTCTGACTATTTTATTTTATGATTTCAGTGCACTGAATAGGATATAAAATTAAAAAAAGCCAGCAGTTTTGAAAGCATTTTCTTTACAATAAAAACAATAAATCAAAAACCATTTAGTAGCTTAAAGATTTTTCATTGTATTTTTTCATTAAAATATAACTAAATAAATAAATATCCTGGGACATTCCTCACACACGGTCATCTGATCCCAAACTAGGCAGAGCTTGTAGGTACTATGGAAACCAGATAACTGATATAATACATATACTACTTTTTGTTTGTAAATACATACTTAATATACATAATTACACCCTTTACAGTTTGACGGTACACTAACGTCATCGGTGCAAAGAACTAACGTTAAATCGCCAAAAAATAACTAAAGCAATTCGTTATATTGGCATTTTAATTTTAAATGGCGCATTGCTGTATTAGTGGTGTACTTTTATAAACACAATTTTAATAAACATTCAGACATCTCTTTTATCTTCCTCACCAAATTGTATTTTTTTTGAAAAATAAATTACTTTTTGGTGACGTCAAAATAGTACAGTGACAATGTATCTATTTACAGGCGCAATGTATATGAACAGGAAAATACCAGATTTTCATTATATGTATTTGTAAATACATATACCTACTTAATCAAAATATCATGCTACTAACAACAAGCCCGAAATCATAAATGTTGCCAACTGCCAGGTATGTCAAAGCTATGTTTATCTTGGCTCCACTATCACTAACAGTGGAGGATGTCAAGAAGAGAAAAAGGGACGCAGCGCTGTAACTAGATCAGCCGTTGAGAAGCTCTCAAAAATCTGGAAAGATCGCAGAATTACCAAAAAACACAAAGGTTCGTCTGATGAATTGCTTGATCTTTCCAATTTTCCTCTATGGAGCTGAGACGTGGACGTTAAGATTGCAAGATCGAAGAAAAATCGACGCCTTGGAAATGTGGTGCTGGCAACGGATACTGAGAATAAGCTGGACTGCGCATCGTACCAACGTCTCCATATTAAAAGAGCTCCGGATTAAACAAAGACTTTCGTCGATTGTTCAGATATTTTTCGGACCCGTAAACATGATTCTATGGAGAGGTTGGTCATCCAAGGTCGAGTTGAAGGCAAACCTCCACGTGGTCGGTCTCCAACCAGGTGGCTTGACCTCATAAAATCTACCACGCAATGTACGATTACCGAATGTACCCGAAACGCCACAAATAGAAAAAAATGGAGGAACATTGCAAATGCAGCGGTCATGCGAGAAAGGAACAATCCATGACCACGACCACTCTGCCAAGAGTGCACGACTAAGAAGATTTGTAAATTATAATATGTTTAGGGTTCCGAACCAATAAGGTAAAAAAAGGAAACCTTATGGTGCCACTCCGTCCGTCTGTTACAGCGCTATATTTCAGAGCAAGGAAGAAGAAGAAGTTAATTTGTTATGCAAGGCCAAAGGAACTTGAGTCGGGCTTCTGGCTACAGGCAACACCTTCGGTCAATATAGGTACTTTACTTGATAATATAAGTTTTTATATTGCAGTTGGGTTGCGTCTGGGCATCTTGAGATCTGAACCACATCTGTCATTGCGAGGTACATCGGTTGGGTCACCGCGGTCTATCCTGTCGCCGTAGTGTAGAACGGCTTTCGCGCCACGCCACTCTAAACGATCTTATCCGTCGGACCCTTACCACCATCAACGTGCCGGCTATCCTAGAGCCAAACGGTATCTCGCGTGACGACGGCCTCCCACGACTCCACGAGGCCGCTGATTCGGGATGCAACATGTACTGACACCCTGGCGGCCTCTCACTTCCATAATACATCTTGGGTGGCGGGCGCGGCAGCGGAAACTGCAGAAAGCCTCAAACAGAGGAAAAATATGTAGCTCTTGGAGACGGTTACATATTTCTTCCTTTTGGGGTCGAAACAATGGGTTGCTGGGGTTCAGAGGCGCGCAGTTTAATAAGGGAGCTGTCCAGACGCCTAATTGGTACTGCAGGGGACCAAAGAGCTGGCGCTTACCTCGGGCAACGGCATTAGCCTTGCACATGCCTTACAATTCAACGCGGTAACGTCGCCAGCTTTTTGGGAACCCTGCCTGCAGGCGGCGATTTAAACGCAGTTTTTTATTTCTAATTATGTCCATGTATATATTTCTTTTATAATTTTAATGTAGTTTAAAATGTTTTTGCTTTTATAATTAAAATAGTAAAATAACATTATTTAATATTAAAGTTATATAGTACCCTTACTACAAAGTTTCCGATTTTGTAGAAGACAAGAACACATTAAAAAAAAAAAACGTCATCTGAATGTCAGTGGAAAAATAATCTCATCAGAAAAATATTATTTTAAATTAATCTGATGCCCCTAAACTTACATACTCATTAAGGTGTAGCCCCTTCTGGAAATTACCCCATTTTTGCGAAAAAATTGTCAAAATCATTCATCTGCAAATACAAAAAATTTTCAATATTCAGTTAAATGACATGCAATTTTTACAAGCTACCCTTCCAATTCGTCATGGCGGCCTCGGAATCAGACAAATTTCCAGCATAGTTCTTCCAGCTTTTCTATCTTCAATACACAGTACGCTGCCTCTAATAGGTAAAATCCTCACGCCTTCACTTCGTGATTTTGAGGTAGCGTACTTGTGCGAAACGGAAGACGCCTGCCAATTAGCCTGCCCGGGTGAATCTCTGCCTACCAACAAATCCATCCAAAGGATTTGGGATGAACCTCTTTGTCGCCAGGCCTTAGACTGGCTTTTAAACTCCGCCACAACGAGGGCGGAAAAAGCTCGCCTATTAGCATTATCCTTACCCGAATCCGGATTTTGGTTACATGCCTATCCTTCCAGTCACTGCGCAACCCTGTTAGATAATAATTCATTCAGGTTGGCTGTCGGCCTTCGTCTAGGCGCGGACATCGTAGTACCCCATCGCTGCCCCTGTGGAGTCGAGGTGGACCGTTTGGGCTACCACGGCCTCTCTTGCACAAAGAGTGCCGGCCGCTTTTCCCGCCATGATGTGATCCGTCGGGCCCTTGTCAGCGTAAACGTACCAGCCGTTTTAGAACCTCCCGGCCTGGCTCGTGACGACGGCAAGAGACCCGATGGATTGACGCTCATTCCGTGGCAGATGGGTCGGCCACTTATCTGGGACGCCACTTGTGTGGATACACTGGCTCCGTCCCATTTAGCCTCCACGTCCTTGAGGGCGGGCGGGGCGGCAATAGCAGCAGAAGCCGCGAAGCGCCGCAAATATGCTGGCTTGACAAATAGTTACATCTTTGCGGCCTTCGCGGTAGAAATTCTCGGGCCGTGGTGCCCGGATGCCCATAGACTTTTTAAAACCATAAAGAAAAGACTTATTGAGAGCACGGCTGACCACAGGGCTGGCCACTTCCTCGGTCAACGGATAGGAATTGCTGTCCAACGAGGAAATGTGGCCAGCCTTATGGGCACCCTTCCCAGAGGCCTTGGAGACCTTGGGGATTGTATATATTAGTTAAGTAGTTTAGTTAAGTCTTTGTACATATATAATTAATTTTAGTTTATTTATTATTTTGAATAGAACATATTGTATTATTGTTGTCAATATATTAATAAAAGCGATTTAGAACACATTTAAATAAATTGTTCGCTTCACATGTTAATTTAACATAATTACCTATTATTTACCGGTGGTAGAATCAATTGTAAAGTTCGTAAGTGCCTTTATAGGGCCTTAATTGAATAAAAGATTATTGAATTTGAATATTTGGTAAACTATTCCATAAATACAAAAATTAATTAGATTTAAAATCTGTTTAAGTAGTCTTTGCAAACATAGACGCCATCTAAAATGAAATCTCTACATTGGAAGACATTAAATACCCTCTAATTTTCTATTATACATACATATTTAAGTATGAACTGCATCATGATTATTCCAATTATTTTCTGCAATAATAAAAAGGCTGAAACAGATATTTTGTCCCAATGAATTTTCCTGAAGAAAGACAACAATTTACTTAAGCATGCCAACGATATACAGTTTAGCTCACATTACATCACCATAATCATCAACAAAGGCGCCCAAAACTTTTTTGAAGGGTTCGTTTTCCTTAAGTAGCCCTTTCTTGCCCAATCCGTAAGGAAACTCGTTGCTAGTCGCTAGATAAAATATACCAGTCTTATTTCTATCAGTTTTTGGCCCCATCAAATTCGTCACACGTGGCTGTCTATCAAAGCAATTTCTATCCCTGGCCTGCTGTACAGAATCACACTGCAACCCTATGAATATATCAGGGTTAAAGAGAGCCGCTATCCATACAGTGTACGCTCTGGAATGACTGCAGAATGTACCACAAGGGAACATTGAAAAATCGCCAGGTTGAAATTCACCACCGTTGACGTAAAAATCAACATGGCCAACAGGTGCAGCAATACCATATCCATCCATATTAGTATGAACTACTTCTACAAAATCAGCATCAGACTGGTCCAATCTATCATTCGGTCCAAGTCGCCTAAAGCACGGTCCGGATGGATCTAAACCAGTGAGGTGAGCTATTTTTACTCCCGTCTGGTTATAGAAACTTTTGGCTATGAAGCTGATGGTCTGGCCACCATAACTGAGGCCGGCTATGTGAAGTTTCTTGGGATCTAAGCCGTATTGAGTGAGCTTAACTATCATTTCAGCGACGTGTTTGCTAGCTGTTCTTTGAAAACGTGCAGATCTGAAACAATGAACCAATATTTATTTTTAATTTCTTTTTCTACAAACAATTAAATGAAATGTACAAACAAAGAGTAAGGTAGTGAAACTTACACTGGATAAACCGCAGTTGCAAACCTATTAATTTCCAATAATATCACATTGTATCCCAGTCTCTTATAAACAGACCCCATTACAACAGGCAATAGGACAGCAGGACTATCTAGATAGCCAGTACAATATATAAGGGTTTTCTTCCTCTTAAAGTCTATGTTTGGATCTCTGCCAAGTTCTGCCATCTGATGATAATTGTATTTCGTCATCGTTGGTCTTATTATATTGCTGTCATGTGGAACAAAGAATTGAATAAATTTGAGATGCTTTCTTAATATCGTTGCTTCTTTTGTTACGCCTGGGCCTGTAAGAACGAAATCATATAAGTCGATGACATTTTTATTGTAATAGTTTAACAATCAAGTGCCCTCAGGTGTATCTCGATTTTCTAGAACTAGTCTGTAAAACTTTACTTAGTTTGTAATAATATTAATGAACAAGGCGATGATAGCTCAGTGGTAGTGACGTCGGATACCGAGACGAAGGTCCCGGGTTCGAATCCTACAATGAGCTTGAGCTTTCGGTGAAGGAAAACATCGTGAGGAAACCATAGCACGGTGGTAGGGTACTTTGTAGTACCCGCCTGGCTGGCTACTACCCTCAAGTTGAAAATCTGTCGCCAAGCACCTTTCGGTGTGCTCCGATAGCTGCACCTGAGAGCCAGTTCCTTCTAGGCTTTGTGTGCTTACCACCTTCGGCCGCATCATCACTTACCATGGTGAGATTGCGGTCAAACACAGGCCTATAAACAATAAAAAAAAAAAAAAAAAAAAAACTAGGAAGTTAGTATTGGTACCTACACGTAAGTGAATATATGACCCTTGAACAGTTTAAAAATGTCCTTCAATGACTATAACAAAAGACGATTTTATTCAGACAAATAATAAATACAAGAGTGTTTTCGTATTACCTTGAACCGTTACAGGACCTTATCGACTACATCCGATGAACGTTTATTTGTGTTCATGTCGAATTGACAAAATACTTTTGTCGACTTTTGACGGGTTTTTTTGTTGATATTGGTCATACAATCAATGAAAAGGAAGACCAAAAAGAAATGAATAAAGTTATGACAGGCAAAATCTCTGACACTATGACGTTTTCGTCAAGACTAAATGCATTATCGATTGCTCCTAAAATGGTTTCCAAAAGCTCTACAAGACCGGGTTTGGGCACAAAATCTAAGATTAAGAATCCTAAATTGGTCTGTTTAAAGTCATACAAAATGCTAAATGAGCTTGATTTTATCTTGAGAACGTCATAATTTATGCTACAAATCTTTTGCCGTGCTAATTTAAGTATCAAATAAAACCAAAAGTCAGATTACAGCTTAATTGCTGATGTAATGAAGACAATTATAATAAAATATAAAATAAATTGACAAGTCATAGCCCGAGTTTTAAATTGCTATATTGTGTGTGTGTGTGTTACATTAGTTTAATTATTGCTAATACTCAAACGAAGGTAAGTTTTTCGACTATGTTTATATGAATTTGCAGCATTTTTCCAATGCCCCTTGCTTTTTTGGTATTTTTGATATTTACGAAAATAATGCTTTTTAGGTACTTACTAAACCAAGACCATTTCAAGACTTAAAGTCTGGAACTATGCTTTATTGACACTTTAATATTTACTTTTTTTATGATATGAAACCATTTTGATAATATTTAGGGTCCATCACATTACTGAAATAGTAGGTAAAACCTTTGGTTATAACAGGTGGAGATTTCGAGATGGCATATTTTAGAAACCTATGTTGGGTTAGTCATGCTGAACAACTTCTACTATGGGACCAATAGTGAATTCTCAATTTTTTTTTTACAAATTTTTTTTTTACAAAATTTTTTTTTTGAGAATTCAGTGTTTGTCCCAGTTGTTCAGCATGACTAATCAAACTTAGGTTTCGAAAATATGCCATCTCAAAATTTCCACCCATCTCTCACTACTATCACTCAGGTTTTATAGTACCTACGCGTTTTGTTAATAGGTAGGCGTATATTAATTGTTAACTGCTTTAATTGTTTCAGTTTACTGGGCTAAAATAATAGAAAATGGTAAGCCATTTTTAACAGCCGTACTTCATCAATGGGTAAAAAAATAGATATTGCTATGGCCGAAGAAAAAAGCACAACAAACAAATAAGAACACGTCCTAAACGAAAACTGGATACCGATACCTAATTGTACCTATAACAATGAGAAGGGATATATTGTTCAAGAAGCCGAAGATGAAAATAAATGATCTTAATTTTATTGGTTCTTTTATTGATTTTTCAGATTTTGTTGTTATGTCTAGGCCACTTTCTAGGTTTTTTATTTCAGACACATGGTCCTTCATATTGTATTGCCACCATCATTGGTTATCTGGCATTTCGAAAATGTTCCACAATATTGGCCACAGTTGATGCCTGGAATCCAAGGATTTAGTTCACTGATTTTTATGAATTGATTTCCCCGTATTCAAATTGTACAGAACCCTGACTCTATTATAAGTATTAAGAACTTATTCTTTGGAAGTCAAGGAGTAAACTGGTATTTTTCTGATAGACTTCATATTTTTTTGTTTTTTACTTTTTTCGGAAGCCTCCACTTCATTCTTAAATCTTCCATTTTAATTTTTAATAAGTTTAACGATGATCTCCTATTTTTGTCAAATAACAAAATGGTCACAAAAAAGCAAAATATGAAATATGTTTGGGATTTCTAGCAATAAATCCTATTTAAAGACAAAGTAAAAGTAAAAATCCAGTAAAAGTCTTACAAAATGCGCAAATAAGTAATAAATACAGTTAGCTCAATATTTTGCACTTCTAGGACCATGTGTCTTATGCGAATCCTAATTAAGCATTTTATAAAGCGTTGTTTGGTCTCATGTAAAGCGTTATTAATACTTGAGTATTTACGATAACTTATAAATCTCATATTCTACTAATACAAGACTAGACGTCACTGAAGTCTTGTATGGGTCATATTAAAAACGCTTTAAAGATTATTTTAAGTAGTTTTTAGGATGATCTTTTAAAAGTAATTTTCAATGCTTTCAGAAGTATTAAAGCTTTATCCATAACGTTTTTATGGTTTCTTCAAGATTAATTGCATTACAAAGACCGATTTCCAAGAGCAATTTGCTGGTTGGGAGATAGAAAGGCTGAATGGAAGAAACAGAAGTAGATAAACCTAAAAAGAGCGTCGCCATACTACACGACTATATAAAAAAGGCGATTTTTTTTACGCTGGTGTATGACAACTACATTTTACGTTCGCTCTGCGTCATTCTGCTTATCATAGTGACGTTCATAATGATAGCAGTTTACGTTCAACACATTTACACGTTGCGCTGGCACTGCATGCGTATCATGAAAAGTATGTCCGTCTCTCTCGCGCGCGCTGTCATGCATGAGTATGAAGGAGATAGTTCTTATTTTACTTTTGCTACTGCTTATAAAATATAGAGTGGTCTTGTTTTTTCATTCGTCCATTAGAATTGACTGACTGATTAGAATCAAAACTACTGTATCGTGAAATTGCATATGTGGGAGTACTGTGAACGTGCCAGCTTAAGAGCACTCAATTCGCCATACTTTTCATACAAAACCTCTGTACTTGTTATGGCGTTGTTAAACATTTTTCGTTAGATGTTTTGAACAAATTAGTATCTTGTGCACTATATCTAGCCGTGTATCTAGGCGAAATAAAAAAAAGTGTGAAACAAATTCAGTAAAAGCCTCCGAAAAACAGTGTTTTTGCTCAAATTTTACCTGAACTTTGGCCATATCTAATGTACCTACAAATTTTAAAAGTAAAGAAAACATTTAGATACCAGGCTTGCAAATGTATTGGAGATTCTAAATAACTAACTTTTTTTTCACAAACTTGTAAAATTTTTTCACAAGAAGTATACGCCTGGAACAAGTTTTATGATATGCGAAATGATGAATGACGACCTAGCGAAGCGGCCGCGAGTGATCAGCGGATTTTACCGACTGATAACCGACGGCTCTGATGCTGTCTCTCTTTTTTCTCATTCAAACATTACGTTGGATGAAACAACAAGCTTTTAGACTATGCTTCCGTTGAAGTTGCGCCGGCCACAGATGGCCGCCTTAAGTTAACTGACCTGTATAATGTTATTGGGTCAATCAACTTTTCTTGTTTGTTATTGTGGTTGTACAAGAGAAAACAGTGACCAAGTTTCTTAAAAAAATGCGACTTATGTGCTTGTATGGACATAGTCCATACAAGCACATAATGGGCTTATAACTACAACAAAAATGTACATTTGGTGAATTGTAACCATAGAAAATCATAGTTTCAAAGCTTAGTTTCAAAGAGTTTTCCAGGGAACGTAACCATGGCAACGAGGTACAAGAAAAAGTGTACAATACAGTACCTACAGTACAAGAGTATAAAGTGGACGAAGCTTATGTAAATGGCTGTAAAAATTACTAAAATCAACTTACAATCAGTCAAAAATCCAGCTGGATAACCCTCATCTTCTTTTTTGCGGTCGATTGTCAATGCATTACTGGCCAGCAACAGAACACCAATTATTTTTATCAGCTTCATAATTTTAAAAATAAAAATTATATGTATTGAATGCTATTTGTTGTCAGCGACTGTATCTATTCAACACCGAATATTTTATGGAGTGAATAAAAATAAAGTAATTTGTTTAAATATTCATCTTCGGGGACAAATGATTACATCGTTTGAAAAACATAGAACGCAAAAAATTACACTTTAGTGACGTCAATAGTACAACGACAATGTATCTTTTTACATGACGTAATATTCGGACAGGAAAATACCGGATTTTTATTATATTCGTAATATTTATTTATGTTAAAAAAAACTGAAACCTTAGGTGACAGTATAAAAGAAATATCATGACGCTATTAGCATTTTTTTCCTTCAGTGACGGAGCAACCTGAAATAACTATCCCACCAAAAACATTCTGTAAAAAACTAGCCAAGTCTCGACGGAGCTGCTTGTTTATCTCTAAAAAGTAATGAAATCTAGACAAAGTCGTGCCAAGTCTAAGGTTCCTTACTGCAATTTCTTTATTATTATAGTTAATGTTGTGTGACTTGGCCGTTGAAGGATACACAAGGGTACAAAACCAGGTCCTCCATGACACCATGAGTGTTTTTGGTGGGATTTCACTTCTTTTTGTAGAAAATGAAGCGGCCCACCAAATTGAATATTTTTTGTAAAGGCGGTATGTCGATCTCTAATAGTTTGGTTGCTCTTGTGTTTTCTAATCAGGGTCACCAGGTACTCCAGATCTTCGATTATCCCAGTTTTTATAGTTTTCCCTTTATGAGGCCATTAGACCCTAACTCTGTACCAAATTTCAGCTCTCTGAGTTTATGGGAAGTACCAGTTCTATTTTGATGATCATGAGTGAGTGAGTGAGTGAGTGAGTGAGTGTCATAAATGCGAAACTTTGCTTTCGCTTAACTTCGGAACTAAATGACCTACAGACTTGAAATTTTTGATTTTAAGTATTTGATTATAGCTTACTGGATGACGAAAATTTCTATGTTCTGGTCTTATCCAGAGGTTCTCAAATAGGGGCCTGAAAATGCGGCGAAATGGTTCCAGTAAAGGATGGTACGGCAGTATTTGCTTCGCGCTCGACTCGGCGGGGGCACTGACGTGCTCCCCGATATAATTTTTTTGGTCACTAGTGTTGCCAGGTGTCCCGATTTGCGCTGGACGTTCCGATTTTCAGGGGTCTGGTGACACGTCCCGATTAACCCTTGATCGGGACGCCAAATGTCCCGATTTTTCACCAACCTCATGAGTCTTTACTATATTAGATAATTTTGACAGGAAAAACGAAAATAACTAAGCTATTTTTGTTTTTTTTAAATATTTTTGTTTTAATATTTTTGTTTTAAAATTTTCTCACACAAAATCAGACTTTCATGAAAAAAATTAAAATTAATGATTATGAAAAAAAAAAATTGCAGCTGTCCCGATTTGAAACCCAAAATCCCGATTATTTTATCCTCACGTTCCGAAATTTGACACACGGGACCTGGCAACACTATTGGTCACCCATCCGATATCGAACCTCTCTCTGCATATTAACCATCTCATCGCGTGTGCGCTACCTACAGCAATCAAAACCTACCTACATACCTACCTACTACAAAAATCTTACTTATAAAGTAGATTATAATGTAGGTATTACTAGATAGGTGAGACACCTACCATTTATTACTCTCACAATCATTCAGCCACATCTTCAACATGCATTGACAACATTATTACAAATGGGAGTACTTTGGATAAGTTCTTAATTCCTGGTGTTCGCTCCGATCATTTGGTTCAAGTCAATGATATCATAATTTTAATATCATTGGCTCAAGTTGTTAGATTGCCCTCTCAAAGCCAAATATTATATGAAGTAAGTAGGGAATTAAGACCAACCACAAAGTACAAGTTAGAGAAATTAAATAGTCATTTAGAATTGAGTCTTGCTAATACCTATTTCGAATCTGATGATCCTAATCATAACTATGAAACATTGTTTACTGAGATTTGTAAAGGATTTAATAAATATTGCCCGATTAAATCTACTAAGGTAACTGATAAACTAAAATTCTGTGACTGGGCCACTAAAGGAATAAGATTGAGTAGAGAAAACATGTATGAACTCTGTCGTAAAAAATCAAACACAACTAACGAAGAGCTTCATACATATGTTAGGAATTATTCAAAAATATTTAAATTAGTTTGTAATAGAGCAAAAGCCATTTTCATTGCCAAAAAAGTTAGTGATTCGACTAATAAAATTAAAAATGTGTGGAAAATTATAAACACGGAGACTGGTAAAAATAAAAAGGAAGAAGACACAATTAACCTTAAAATTAATGATAAGCTTATCTCCGATAAATTTGAAGTAGCGAGTGCGTTCAAATCTTTTTTTTCAACAATACCTACTGAAGCTACTAAGTATCTTGCATCTTCACCTAAGAAAGCCGAGTGTCTCCTTAAAGACAATTTCCCAAAACATATTTCCAATTTTTTATTTAAGTTTATTGCTGCTAGTGAAATATTAGGAGCTTTCAAGTCTTTGAATATAAAAAATACAGAAGACTTATGGGGCTTATCAGTTAAAGTAATCCACTCAGTTATTAGTATAGCACCTATTTTAGCAGCTATTTTTAATCAATGTATTGTTCAGGGTTCTTTCCCCGATTTGATGAAACACAGTAAGATCATTATATTTAAATCTGGGTGCAAAAATAATCCTTCACATTATAGACCCATCTCCATACTTCCAGCGTTAAGCAAAATCTTTGAGAAAGTTATACTAAATCAATTGTTAAGAGGAAATGCTGGTGGCGTTTGTTCCATACAAACGTAATCCTCAGTTTCCTCTCTGGATAATGACACTAGAGCAATGATTATTTTACCATGTAATCTGTAGGTAATACTGTATGTCTCTCGCTTGTGTTTTTCTCCATAAATTAATTATTATAAGAATTAGGAGCCTTCTAAAATTACAAAAACTTACCATTTTTAACGCCCTTATCAGACGTCCAGAGAACAAATTTGACAAATATAATAAAACAAAGGAAAACCGACAGACATAGCCTTCTTATTCCCTTCCCTTCTTATTATGATTCTTTTTTTTTTTAAATCGATCCAGTTTTGTAGGAGGAAACCAGGGATTACGAAATAGCGATTTCGTCTAATTTAAATAGGTATAATCGGTCCAAGCTGTAGTTGTCTCTATCGCCCTCGGGTGGGATAGCTCGGGCACAGCGCGACAGCAATAGATATGTTAAAAACCTATTTTTAAAATTTCTTGCAGCCATCCTTTCCTCTTAACTCATTTTACCAAAAATCTGATTTTACATGATCATCAGTTTGGATTTAGAAAAGGCCGGTCTACGACAGACGCTGGTGCTAAACTTTTAAAGCATATTTTTTAAGCCTGGAAGAAGTCACAGGATGCGGTTGGCGTATTTTGTGATCTCTCCAAGGCATTTGATTGCGTAGATCACTACACACTAGCTTTAAAACTCCAACACTATGGAGTTCGTGGAGTGGCACTCGATCCTACATCATCTTATCCATCAGGTCGCCAACAAAAAGTAGGTATTAGCGGTACTACGTCCTTAGGGTCTTTAGTGAAAACGGGCGTACCGCAAGGATCAATTTTAGGCCCTATTTTGTTTCTGGCATATATTAATGATCTGCCCTATATGGTAAATGAATTGTCGGATATAGTTTTATTTGCTGATGACACTTCTCTAATTTTTAAGGTCAATAGAAAAGATACAGACCTTACGCAGCTCAATGACACCTTATCAGCTGTATCAAAATAGTGCCACCAATAATCTTATGCTTAATTCCTGTAAAACCTAATGTTGTTAAGAGTGACACTCATATCTTTGTCGATGGTAAAAGACTTGCACTAGTGGATAAGGCAGTTTTTCTCGGCGTTACATTAGACAGTAAAATACAATGGGGTCCTCATATAGAAAGGTTAGCTAGTAAACTGAGTTCCGCCGCCTTCGCAGTTAGAAAAATTAGACAAATAACAGATGTGGCTACAGCCAGGTTGGTTTACTTTGCTTATTTCCAAAGTTTAATGACCTACAGTCTTCTGCTGTGGGGCTCAGCTGCAGACTTTGAAATTATATTTATTCTGCGGAAAAGTGCAATTCGCGCAATCTATTGTTTGGGTCCTCGCGAATCACTACGAAGTCGATTCAAGGAATTTAACGTAAAAAAATTTAAATTTAAATTTTAACGTTACCGTCACAGTACATTTATGAAAATATTATGTTTGTCCGTAAAAACTTAAATTTATTTGAAATTAATAGTAGCCGCCATAACTTCAATACAAGAAATAAAGATAAAATTGTGACACCTAGATTCAGGTTATCTAAAGCTAATAAGTCTTTTCTCGGAAATTGCGTTCGTTTCTATAATAAAATCCCACTCGAAGTAACTAAAATGTCTTATGATAAATTCAAAGATTTCATAAAGCAGAGGTTAATTGACAAAGCCTACTATAAGGTGGCTCATTACGTGGAAGACAAGAATATATGGGTGTAGTAGCTTCTCTCTGCACTTGCATCCCCCTGGCTAAGTGACAATTGTACGAATAAGCATAAAATAATAATGTATATATTGTATAAGTATTTGGAAAAAAAAGCTGTAATATTAAAAGATCTCCCACAAAAAAAAAAAACCTTGCTGAGTTTCTTGCCGGAGTCTTCTCAGTTTAAGTGTATTCCGAACCGGTGGTAAATTCAACTGTATGTACCAATTACCAATGTAACGTTCATAAGTGCCTTACTAGGGCCTAAACTGAATAAATGACTTTTTAATTTTGATTATGAATTCATAATGATATTTCGTGTAATTCAATAATATATGTAAGTACAAATAGTATATAAGCTAAGTACAAATATTTATTTATTCATATTTTTAATTGACCAAAACAAATTACATAATAGGTATATGCTTTTACATCACTACTTGATGAAAGCCTGAAAGGCTTATGTGTGCGCTTAGATTTAATTATACATTATTTACGATTTTACAGTTTTATCGATGTAGGCAACGATATAAAAAAACCAACTATCGAAAAGGTATAAAAATCAATTTTTTTTTTTCAGACTGACGAACAATCTACTTACTTTTTTAATACTTTATTTCATAGCTCATTCAAAAAAACGTTTGTTCACTATTATCTCACTGTGACATCATTCTTTTTAAAAGATAATTTTAATAATTTATAAAGGATATATACTTATTTTAAGAGAGCGAATATTTTTTTAGAAATTGTATGGATTTATCAATATTTTTAATGAATGTTTTAATATCGATACTTATTTGCATTACTGACATCCCTATAGTATGCCCCCCACCAAGACGTATTGTTGTTATAAGCTTGGCTCTACATGAGATCTTTGATGAGATCTGATAACTTTTTGACAAGCAATATGCCTTGGCAACATTTTACAAAAAAAAGGTTTTTGGTGGGATTATTATTATTAGTTTAGATTAGATGTACCACGTTTATCTACTGGGTACTAGGTACACAATTCAATGTAGTGGTTTGTTTCCCAAACAGATACTGATGAAAGTGAAAAAAAAAACACAAAATAAAAAACAATATCATAGTGTAATAATAAATAGAATACCCAAGATATAATTGTGGCTCACATAACATCACCATAATCTTCAATATACCCGCCCAAAGTTTTCTTAAAGTATTCATTTTTCTTCTTTAACCCTTTCATACCCATTCCATAAGGAAACTCACTGCTAGTCGATAGATAAAATATACCAGTCTTATTTCTATCAGTTTTAGGCCCCAACAAATTCGTCACACGAGGCTGTCTATCGAAGCAGTTTCTATCCCTGGCCTGCTGTACAGAATCACATTGTAACCCTATGAATACATCAGGGTTCAAAAGCGCTGCTTTCCATAGATTCAGCGATCTTAGATGACTACAAATTGTTCCACAAAGTGTCCATTTATAATCAATAGGTTGAAATTCACCACCGTTAACGTAAAAATCAACATGGCCAACAGGTGCAGCAATACCATATCCATCAATATTAGTATGAACTACTTCGACAAAATCAGCATCAGACTGGTCCAATCTATCATTCGGTCCAACTCCCCTAAAACACATTCCGGTTGGATCTAAACCAGTTAGGTGAGCTATTTTTACTCCTGTCTGATTGTAGAAACTTTTGGCTATGAAGCTGACGGCCTGTCCGCCATAACTAGCGCCGGCTAGTTGAAGTTTCTTGGGATCTAAGCCGTATTGAGTGAGCTTAACTATCATTTCAGCGACGTGTTTGCCAACTGGTCTTTGAAAGCGTAAGGCTCTGTAACAATAAAACAATATTTATTAATAATTTTCTTTCCTACGAGACAATTAAATGCAATGTAAAAGAGTAAGGTACCTAGTGAAACTTACACTGGATAAACCACAGATGCAAACCTATTAATATCCAATAATATCACATTATATTCCAGTCTCTTATAAATAGACCCAATTGTATCAACCATTGTCGTAGGCCACAATTTAGGAATATTTAGATAGCCAGTACAAAAGATAATGGTTTTCTTCCTCTTAAAGTCTATGTTTGGATCTCTGCCAAGTTCTGCCATCTGATGATAGTTGTATTTCGTCATCTTTGGTGATAAAAAATTGCTGTCATGTAGGACAAAGAATTGAATAAATTTGAGATGCTTTCTTAGTATCGTTGCTGCTTTTGTTACGCCTGGACCTATAACAACGAAATCATATAAGTAGATATATATATTTTTACAGTATCCTAAGATGATGAGACCATGTTTGGAAATCAAATCTCTAATCTTGGGTTGATGATTGCCACATATCTATGGTGATTTCCCTCAGGTGTATCGCGATCTTTAAATAAACTTTCCTAATATTAATGAACAAGGAAGTTAGTTTTGGAACCTCCACGTAAGTGAATAAATTACTCTTGAACTTTAAAAAAATTACCTTCAATGACTATAACAAAAGAGTTTATGCAGTTTTTCAGACAAATAATAAATAAAAGATTATGATTGCACACGGGCATCAGCATCACTCGCGCGTTACCTACCCTTTCGGCTCAACAATAAGCAATGGCGACCATACTCACTTGCAGGAATACAACATAAAGGTGGAGGTCGAGGTACTTCCCTAGTCAAACTGTTCTTTAAGCGAATAAGCACTCTTAAAAATTTTGCGAAAGATGACATTAGTAAGAAAGTAATGAAATTGCACTGACCACAAATACAACAGGGCAGGCAGATAGATCGCGAAATAAAAAATATTATAACAATATTAGCAAGTGACATGATGTCATTGAGCGGTGACACGTTGTTTATAATTTAAATTCAATAAATATTGAAGCACTTTCGTATGAATTTTTGAGTAATTTATTTTGAGCTGATACTTCTTATAGAGAGTCCCTGATATAGTATTCAGCCCTTTCGGATAGATATAAGGTCAATACCGGTAAAACTTTAGTTTAATAGCTAAAGCTTTTACCGGGCTGCGATCTTTGTAGCTATTCAGAATTCGTCATATTAGGTACTTATTGTACGCTCTTACCCTACCGAACAGTCTTCCTCGCATTGACCTTACCCTTTCTATTACACGTTGTATAGTTATAAATTATTGATATAAAGAATCATAGTTTTTTAGTCAAAGTCTGTGAAATTAAAATGTTTTATTTGAAGTAGGTAAAATAAAAATAAGTTGACTACTAAAAATTCTTTGTTACGAATGTATGCAAAGTGCAATGAATAATTAGATATTTCTCAAATCCCGCGACTTAATCGTCATGTTTATGATTCCGGGATTTTAGAAGACGTATTACGTATAGGTAGAGTATATAGGGTAAATATACCCTACCTATACCGATCTCTGGTTATTAAGATAACATGGTATAATGTAATTGTATAAAGTAAAACTTACAATCAGGTAGAAGTCCATCTGGATAACCCTCGTCTTCTCTTTTGCTGTCCTTTGTGAATCCATTACTGGCCAGTAACAGAACACCTATCATTTTTAACAAATTCATAATTATTAAATATAAATTCAATTTAAATTTAAAAGATAAAAAAACATAAAAATATTAATTTTATTTTGTTGTCAGCGACTGTATCTTTTCAATACCGAATATCTTATGGAGTGAATAAAAATGTAAGTAATCTATACATATAAAATGCTTTGTCCTGAATGACTGACTGACAATCAACGCACAGCTTAAACCGCTCATCGTAGAGACCTGAAACTTAGAGGGTGTGTTCTTTGTATGACGTAGGCATCCGATAAGAAAGGATTTTCCGAAATTCTACCCCTAAGGGGGTGAAAAACGGGGGCAAAGTTTTTATGGGACAACGTGATTCCTTGGTCCGATCTACTTCAAATTTTGCATAAACATTCTTTAACAGAATTGATGGAAGACGTGTTTCATATTTTATTGAAACTCATCGCCTAACGGGATTAAAAAGGGGTAGAAAGTTATTTTAGGGGTGATTTCATCGAAGTTGATATCAATACTCCTTAGTGCTTTTGATTTAAATATTCTTTGATATTTGTCATTCCAATTTTAAAAAGAGTATTGCATTGCACCATAGACGGAGAATTACAGGTAGACAGGCCAAGATACGCATATGTCAAAACGTGTATGTGTGAGCAGGACTAAGCGTATTTTTTTGTCTCTATCTCGCGTATAGGTTTTTATTGTTTGACCTCAGTGTCGTTGCGGCCAAAAAAGTTTGTGTATATATGATATTTGTTGATGGGAGCAGTGAAACTGTGAAACCCTAATTGTATGTCATTTGTGACTGCGTTGCCAGACGTCCCGATTTTTAGCCCAAAATTGAATGTCCCGCGCGTGTCAGGTTTAGTCCCGCTTTTCGAGGATTACTCGACGGTGAAATCATCGTTGGACGTAGAAGTGAGAAATTATAAAGACCACTGCACAGAAATGGCAACAGCTTTCCCGTGACGCGTCTTAACCACCACAGTGGTGTTTAAGGAGAACCGCGCCAATGTGCGCTAAAGGTCACTGTGATATACAAAAAATAAAATATACGGCCGTATATGCCGCATATTTCGCAAGGGACAAAATCTATAGGGTACTTCCCGTTGACCTAGAATCATATAATTTGGCAAGAAGCAATTCCATGTAGCACAAGTAAAGGAAAATCCGGAAAGCGTTTTGTAGTAACATGGCAAAAAGAAGAAAAAAATTACCATTATATTACAACATAACCGAAAAAAGGGGAAAAATCTCCGAGAATCGATTCCCGTGATTATTGAACTATTAACAAGTTTCTACGGAACTCTCGGTGCATGAGTCCGACTCGCACTTGACCGGGTTTTTTTAGTGTGTCCCGCTTTCGGCGATAGAATCCCGCTTTTTTTTTACTCAAGCAGTTTGGCTTTGACCAAAAAAAAATCTGGCAACGCTGCTTTGTATATATTCTCAAAGATATTGTTTGGTGTGTAGTGATGGTGAATTGTTGTGTCATTGGCTGTAAAAGCCGTAGTGAACGAAATGAACCAAACATAACCTTTCATCAGTCAGTAGTTTTTTTTAACTGATACAGTAAGTAAATCAAAGGATTACTATACTCAAGTGTATTTTCGGTCAATATCATGTAAGTTGTTCAGATAATTTCTTCTAAATACGATAAAAATCCAAATATAAATGTAATTATGTCGAACTATCGCTATCTTCTTCGCTATACGCTGACAGCCTATCTACCAAAAATTCTCTATCTACGCATTGCACCAAGCTTTTATGTGAGTTCAACATTTTTTTAATGAAATCGGATTGAGTTTTTAAGGCGCCGATCCCACTGACAAGAGTTCTAGAGTTCCGAGTTCCGAGTTCCGAGTTCTGCATTCCGCGTTGATTGTAAGCTATGTGGCGCCTTTGAAAGTAAAAAAAAGTATATGATGTGTGATCAGTAGCGAATATTGCAGAACTCTAGAACTCTAGACTGCTTGCTGTGTCCACAATATAGTCAACACGGAATGCAGAACTCGGAACGCGGAACTCTAGAACTCTTTCTGTGGGATCGGTGCCTAAATATTTTTGTCTGTCTGTTCC
The DNA here is from genome assembly GCA_951394255.1 of Polyploca ridens. Taxonomy (NCBI): domain Eukaryota; kingdom Metazoa; phylum Arthropoda; class Insecta; order Lepidoptera; family Drepanidae; genus Polyploca; species Polyploca ridens. Next base: position 3,357,532 of record OX596256.1, on the reverse strand, counting down.
TATTCATAGTTAATGTTATAAAGAGTACCTTAACCATTTTATTTTCGAAAAATAATTAGTCCGCGCAAATAAACTCAAAACGTTCGCGGGTGAAACCGCGGGGGTCTGCTAGTTTATTTATATATTCATTACCTGTCGACACTACCACTTGTTCATCCTTCATCAAATCGTTGGAAATACATTGAACACAAGAAGTGGGGTCTCTACTATAAACTATAACAATGATAGTTTTAAGGTTTTTTGAGTTATAGTCAAGATTTCAGTATCATTAGTTAGATAAACTCAAATACAATATATTAAAATGACATTAAATAAAGTAGTTGTTTTATAGGTTTTAGCACCATTATATCATCCATAATTGGACTGTTTTACAAAAACCTTAAAAAGACTTCAAAGTACACTAAGAAGTAATCAAATCCTGATCTGATGACAATGGGACCAAACGGGAAGCGTACCCTTTCAAATAAAAAAAGAATTTTCCAAATCGGTTAATAAATGAAGGAGTTATGAGGTAACAAATTAAAAAAAAATAAAAAAATACATTCGAATTGAGAACCTCCTCCTTTTTTGAAGTCGGTTAAAAACAGTATTATAATGTCGTTTGAATTTTATTACGCAACTCTTCTCTTTTTTTGCTTTTTCGGTCCATTCTTTACTCATCAAACAGCCACATTCTCAAATATTCTTATTCTTGATCAAATTCTAGTGCATTTAAGAAAAACTAAAAATGATTAAATAAAAAAGGAAATATATTCAATGGAATACGTCGTGCTCTTTCGCTGACTTCAAATCAGTGTCAGATTAGAGTTATTTCATTCTTTTTAGTGTATTTTGAAGACGATTTAATTTGTTTAAATTACTTTTTTTATTGCTTAAAAAGACAACAGCACAGGTGATAGCACAGGTGACAGTAGTATAATAAAAAACCGGCTAAGTGCGATTCGGACTCACACACAGAGGGTTCCGTACAATAATAATAATATTAACTAATTCAACTTTGCTATGAAATGAATAGTAGGCGCGACTAAAAAAAACGCCATAAACAGGCGTTTCTTGTATGTGGTATCTTGTGTGTGTCGGGGGGACCACTATATTTTTTTTTTTTTCATTTTTATTATTGCTTGTTATAGCGGCAATATTTCAACTGTCTACCTATTACGGTTCATGAGACAGCCCACTGACAGACAGACGGACGGATGGTCAGTGGAGGCTTAGTAATAATCCCATTTGGCACCGTTTGGGTATGGTAAAAACAACAATTATGACGCTATTAGTATTTTTTCAGTCTGTGTATTATAATGTTAATACCTATGTTATCTCGACATTGGAATAGTCTTGTTAGTCGATTTAGTGCCACAATATGCACAAAAAATAAAAACTGGCTAAAAAGTAGAGTCTAACTCACGCACCGAAGGACCTTCCCTTAGACCTATAATTTCTTGAATTGGGGAATTGTATTTTTTTAAATTTTTCAACATAAATCCAAAACTACATAACATAAAAGAAAATAAACCTGCAGGGCGATTGTCAAACGCTCTCGTTTTCGTGAAACCGATAGCGAGGGTCTCGTAAGTTGTTATAATTTTGGTTTTGTGTAACTTTTATGCCAAAATAGTCGCCGGCTTCATTTGAAATAAGTTAATTGTAATAGTTTTCAATTTTGCTATCAGTTGTGTTACGTAATATCCAAATTATAAAAAGTTTTGAGAGCCTCGCTATCGGTTTCCCGATAACGAGAGCATTTAACAATCACCCTGCTGTTTTGGAATGTACAAATGAGTTTCATTCATATAATACCCCATTCAGACTTGTAGCCCCACTTTAAAATTTCGGTCTCCCAATTCGGCTCAACTTTGCCAAGAAACTAAAAATAATAAATATAGCTATTGCAAATTTCAAATCAATAGCATCAGTGGTTGTGCTCTGTTACCATAAAAGTTCCTTTAACACTTTTGTTTCGGTACACTAAAAACATTATTGGTAAAGAGAAGAGAGTCTGGAAGAACTATGTGGATTATCAGTCACTGCCAACAACATTACAGGATCATAAATAAAATAACACTATTTTAATAAGATTTCTATATCTTTTAGTAATTAAAATGGCTTAATCTTTAACTTACCTACTTAAAAATATGTCATGGTAAAATTAATTTTAACACTGAACTATTTTTTAACATAAAATAAATATGGCATGAAATACTATTTTTTTATACTTACTATAATTTACTAAATTACATCTTAATAACATTATCTTTATTTAAATTAACTAAAACAGTCTGTATAAAATCACTTTCCTTTGACACCCCATTTTCCCCCAAATAATAAGGGTAAGTATTCTGTGTTGCCAAATAGAAGATACCCTGTTTCCTCTTATCCACTTTCAGACCTAGAACATTTGTATGTCTATTCTGTCTACTAAAGCAGTTCTTGTCTCTCGCTTCTTGAACCGAGTTACACTGAACTGCTATGAATGAATCAGGATACTGTAAGGCAGCCAGCCAAAGAGTATAAGATCTTATATGACTGCATATAACAGTACATGGAAGCCACATGATATCTCCTGGTTGGAACTCTCCTCCGTTGACGTAAAAATTGACATGACCTATTGGTGCAGCCATTCCATATCCATCGATATTAGTATCTATAACTTCTACAAAATCCGCATCAGATTGGTCCAGCCGATTCTCTGGGCCTAGATTTCTGAAACATGGTCCAGATGGATCTAAAGCTGTTAATCTGGAGATGTTTAGTCCAGTTTGGACTTGGAAGTTCTTGGCTATGAAGCTGATGGTTTGGCCTCCGAGACTGAGGCCTACTACTTCTAACTTTTTAGGGTTGAGGCCCTCTTTTATAAGGTTTGCTAGCATTTCGGCGACGCGCTTTCCCACAGCCCTGGTATAGCGCGCTGCACTGGAAAAACAAATAGTCTAATATTAAACTGTGTCGTATTCATCTGAGATTTTATTAATGATTCTGAATCAGATGAATTTTGATTAAGCACTTTAGATTCTTTCAATTTAGAAATATGAATAACATTGATGAGACATTTGAAGAGATCTTTATGTTTGCCAGGTTCTTATTTTCCATTGTCATCACAATTTATCGAGACCTCCGGAGACCAGCGGGCGAGTAGCTTTTTCCGCCAACGCGTCAGCTTGGCTATCCAAAGAGGAAACGCTGCCAGCCTTCTGGGAATCCTGCCGTTAATCTGCGTAAAGCAGCGGCAGGCTTGAGGAAATGTTCTATATATAGATTGTATTTTGTACATATTTGTTGTAAATAAAGTTAGATTATAGTTTTCCATTTGAGTTTTATATTTTTATTTCTTTCTATTTACAACTAAATACTTACAGAGGGTACTCCATAACAGTAAACTTATTCGTATCCAGCAATAACACATTATATCCCAAACTCTTATACATCGTTGCTAGCAGTAATGCAAAGGGCAACTTTGGACTGTCCAGGTATCCACCAACATACATCATGGTTCTCTTCTTAAAGTCCATCGCGGGGTCTTGAGCTAGCTCTTTCATTTGATAGTAGTTGTACTTAGTTCTTCTTGCTGTCATGACGTCACCTGTATCTTGGACAGTCATGCTTAAGTACCGTAGAGTCTTTTTTGTGATTATTGCTGGCTTCTCTGAGCCTGGACCTGAAAATACATGATAAATATAAAGCGATGATAGCTCAGTGGTAGTGACGTCGGATACCGAGACGAAGATCCCGGGTTCGAATCCTACAATGAGCTTGAGCTTTCGGTGAAGGAAAACATCGTGAGGAAACCATAGCACGGTGGTAGGGTACTTTGGAGTACCCGCCTGGCGGGCTACCACCCTCAAGTTGAAAATCTGTCGCCAAGCACCTTTCGGTGTGTTCCGACAGCTGCACCTGAGAGCCAGTTCCTTCTAGGCTTTGTGTGCTTACTACCTTCGGCTGCATCATCACTTACCATGTTGTGATTGCGGTCAAACACAGGCCTATAAACAGTAAAAAAAAAAAATACAATGTTGAGTATTAGTTGTACCACTAAGTCGGAAAACTAGCACGGCCCTCCTGGTGGAAGGCGGTTGTCGTAGCCTTAAGATGCTTGTAACACCTGGAGCATCACTCATGTGCCATGTTATCGACCCTTCCCCTTCCGCGATAAACTCTGGTGATCTTACTTTCTTCATGCCTTGGAGTAAAACTGATTCGTAATCCTTTTTCGACATAACACAATATTACTGAATGTATTAATTTAAATTATTTTGTTTCTTAATTTGTTGCGTATGTATTGTTATGTAATGTTGTGTGTATGTCGAAATAAATGATTTTTATTTTTTACTCACTGCAGGAATTTGAGAGCGGTATTTTGTAAGGTTGAGGTTCTTTGAGCTATTTTATAATTGCTTCTAAAAAAAAAGTTGTACTAAAAACACGACATATGATTTTCCTTATTTTCAGATAAGAATCTTAAAACATTTTTTTATTTGAAACAAACCCATTTAATTTAATTACATTCAACTTAGTAATTTTTTCTAACACTTAAAATGTCACAAGAATGATTTCTGAGGAAATAAGTAAAGTTTTCCAGGAAACAAAAATGTATGTAATTAAAAACATACTTAAAACAAATACATATAAAAATTAGATGTTCCATCTAAGTAATTAAGTACTACTTTTTGAGAAAAATCTCTTCCGCTTTATGAATTCCAATAAACATTCTAGCTTTCAATTAAATATTAACCCTGGACTAATATGTAGTGTACTTTTTCCCTGGAAAATGTCAGGTTTCTTGGGAATACTGTGAAAACTCCGGGACATAAGCAAGCTATACAGGTGTTGTTTTGGTCGGCGACAAGCAACCCAGGAGCGGTAGTACAAAATATATATTCCCCAAAAATGGACTTAATTCCATTAAATACTGCAAATTTAGAGAGAGAAATACCTTATTCAATTTGAAATAAAATGACCGCAAAGTATGGTTACTAGACACGTGCACAGACTAGAGCTAGGCGCAAGCCGCCATCGCCCCACCCCTTTACTCCCTCGTACTCCCGTTGAGTATTATGTCTACACTTTAGCTTATTACATGATTTTCAATTTTTTGTTTTTTATTTTTATTATTAAAAAAAATAAAGTATTTTTTTTATATTTTTTTAGCACCAGTATCATTTGTATTATCGACCCTGAGTCGCTCGTCGCTGACCAAAACAACGACCTGTATACATGCTGTTATTTTCACAATATCAAATTTAGTGTAAGAAGAGGGTATGAAGAGATTATTGCAGGGCCAGCAACGCGTGGTGATACTCCTAGTGTCATCATCAGGACTGGAGTATGTTTGCTTCCTACCGTAGTAGTTCTACTGATTTGATGACTCATATACAACAATAATTAGGTACTCAATTCGGACCTGCTTTTAAAAACAGTACCAGTTATCATACGGGCTTAGAATACTAATAAGCTATTATTGTATTATAGGCACGACTATGTAGGTACCGTGCCATAGTCGTGGGAATTATAACGATTCCTTAAAAAATCGATAAAAAGTACAGTACAGTGTACTTTAAAAAAATATAACCTACTTTAAAAAAAAACAAGTCACGCAATTACCATGGTGCATGCGAACCGAGCAGGAGCCGAGCCACGAACGAATAAAATTCGTTCCTTGCTCGCGATTTCAAGTGTGGACGTTACAACGAGCGTGATTTCACGAACACAGCGATTTGCCCCTGTGTTCGTGAAATCACAATCAGGCAGAGCGCGAGCCGAACGCTCGTTCGAGGCTCACAAGTCCGTCCACGCTACGCGAACATCGAACGAATCCTGTTCGTTCGTGGCCCGGCTCGTGCTCGCTTTGCGTAGCATGGACGCACCAGGTTATTTTTTAACCCCCTAAAAAGTTACATAAATGTCATACAAAATAATCCAAAGAAGCTCTTCATTGTCAATGTCACACGCATTTAGGAAGCTACCTAGAAGACAAGCATTATATTAAAAAAGTTATGAGCCTAGAAACATGCGTTTGGGGTGTACGACACACCACACGACCAATTAGGGGTTAAAAAGATAAATGATTTCAAAAATACCTCACTGAATTTCATATCCCTTCTGCAGTTCCGCATGCAGAGATATTATGGGATGTTACCTGTTTTATCCAAGACATTGTATTAAGTTTTCCAAATGCCGTCCATCCATTACGCCTTGCGTCTATGTTTGTTAATCAATTAGATTAGCAAACATAGATGCAAACATTAGCAATTTGTATATGAGTAGATTAGTAGGAATCTTTACGACCTCATAGTTTGCTCAAAATCCCTTTACAAATGACTTTTCGGGAGTTTTTGCAATGATCGATTCACTGCTACATAATTTTCTTTGTCAAATAGTGAGTCAATGTAACCCATGAGTAATTTACAATCCTTCCATTTTCCATAAGGTGTCGGCAAATGTTTGCCAAACGACAAGGCCTGAAGGAAGCTCGTATCGATAACAAACATTAGCTTATGCTATTTGCTGACTGATAACTGATTTGTTACAAGGATAATAACATAAAAAACTTGTTTTGTTTAACACAGTAAATAACAGCTACAGTAATAAAACAACGCACTAAACTGATAACAATTGATATCGTAAAAAACGTCAAATTCAGGGGATGAAGTTAGTAACAAAATTCCTAAACTAATTTTAGCTGATTACAAGTGGGAAATGAGAATAATAATGCTAGTTTTATTGACTAGACGGTGATGGCCCAAAAAGATTCCCCTTACAAGGACAAATCGGCGAGCAGATTTTTTTTTTTTAATTTACATAATAATTTATTCTTACAGAGATATAGTCGTTTTAGTTTTGGCACAGAATTTGTTATAAAACTGATGTGCATCGAGCATGTAGTGTGCAAAAGCAAGTAATTTAAAGAATGAAAAGAAATGAAATTTTATTTGTGAGAATAACGGTGGCAAAATAGTGGTGGTAAAAATTATGGAGTTGCAAGCTTACTCTACCGAGCTTCGGTGTGCAAATATTAATATCAAAATGTAACATATGACATATCTCTAATGACATGGTGGATTAACCTTAATTTAACCGTCGTGATGTGACCAAAGATGACGACAAGTTTCCGGCCACTAAAATAAGTTGGCAATGTTTATAAAAAATACATTTGCATACTGATTGATGACGCTGTACTGTGACATTATGTTTTAATGACAATATTTTTATAGTAGCCTTCATCATAAACAAGGAAGCTAATTGAATGTCTTTTTATTTCCACGTTCGGTAAAGGCACAACGTTATGCCTAACAAAGGTATAAGCAAACATTTTTATAAAAAATTGAAACTTGTCTACACTTGAATGTCGTGGCAGCCAATAACTGAGGAAGCACTTATGTATGAATCTTCCTGATTTTGATATATAAATGTAAATGTGGAAGCGCCTTTGCACATTATAAGAAAATTTCTTGTGTCTTATCAGACACAAGACATAAAATGTATGGGCGTGTCTGATCAGACATTTCTTGTAATATGCACGGTCTCGTATAACCACCATAGCGACTGAATGTCTTATAAGACATGTATTATAAGACACAAGACATTTTTCTTATAATGTGCAAAAGGGCTTAATTAACGCCTTGCTGGTAGTCCTTAAACAAAACAAGGCAAAATTTATTTTTTAGGGATCAGTACTCAAAACGTAAATGGTGCTCTATTGCTGTCACTTTGCTGTCTGTCCATGTGACATGGGTCTCTAACTCATAAATGGAATGACTTACTTAAATTAGATATATTGTGTAAAATATTGACCCAAAACGACAATATTCGGTTTTGGGTCAAAATTAGAAATTCAATTTAATTATTTTGAAAGATAAAGTGCCGATTTTTATTCTTTCCCTGGAATTTAGAATGTAATTTACTAGATCTCACTGAGCAGAGCAGAAATACAGATGTTACTCTTTCTAATAAAAAAAGAAACTCTGAAAATTCTATCAAATAAAAAAAATAAATCTGTATTTAAATGAATTAACAATAATTTATAATGTAAGCAGTTTAGAAGCTGTGAGAGCCAAAACAAACTTTTTTTCTTTTCTTTCACAGTTTGTCGTCCATTCTGACTACGGAACCCTTCCCTGTACGATATGCATTTGCCCAGTATTTTTTTTATAAACCGGCTCTATTTTCATACTAGTTATTTATAAGATGTATGTGCTTTACCAAAAAGGTCCTAATTACCTATTATCCTTTACAGTTCACTTGCAAAAATGACCGCTTATCATTTCAAAGCGAGCTAGGGACCACACTCTGCAAAATCATAGGTTTTAGGTACAAACAACTTACCTTTAGTATAATTAAGTTAATTACTTAAAAAAACAACTCAAGCACTTGGCTTTAACATAAATATTAAACGGCTTACTCACAGTCTCCCAAAAATCCCGATGGATATCCTTCTTTGTCCTTAGAACTGTACATTGTAGTCACAACATTAGAAATCATTAATAAATACATTAAAAAAATTATGGAAAGCATTTTGTTTTTTATGACAATTGATGAAGAGTTCAATATAACTTGTCGGTCACTGCGGACGTATTGACTGTACCAATGTCAATGTCTTTATGTGTAGACGCTGCCAAAATCGTCCTTAAAATGTAAGGTTGATGGTCATAGTGTAAATAGGTAGCAGTAGTCTAGTTATTTTATCGATAGGAGTTTAGATTGTATTCATTTATATTGTATTTTTTTTTGTATTTTGTCACAGTATTTTTTTTTTCAAGTTGTGGAGGCGGATACTGGTATGCAATTATGCATTGAATTTTTTATACTACTTAGGTAGAAAACAAGCATACGGCCCGTCTGATGATAAGTGGTTACCGCAGCCCATGGACTCACTCGCACGATGCCGACCCTGCAGAAATCTCTTCACACTCTTTTTGAAGAACCCCATGCTGTACTCCATTGGGAAAACCGTTTGAACCATTGATTAGAGTTAAGTTTAAAATGGGTAGCTAATTCTTTTCAATCTGACGGACCGCTTACTAAGCGGTAAGCCAAGAAGGGTTCAAGGGCTCGAGGATGGTAGCCAGCCACACTATTACCAAATGATTACAAATAGGTTTTATTTTTATAACATGTTAGTACCCAACTAATTCCTAATGAGTCATTTCCTAAAGAGCGATTGTTTTACTGACCTTTTTTATACTAGTTACAATCATAAATTAATTTTAGGAGCTTTTAACTTTTTATTGTTACTATAATAATATTTTTAATAAATACAATTCAAACAAAATGTTTATTATATTTAATAACTTCTAGTTTCCGCTATTCTGTGATTTATCAACCAATTTTTTTTATGCTGACACATGTGGAAACATATTCTGTAGGAAATAAAAGAAAACAATGCTTGTTCATAACTTATTTTAACATAATATAATTTTATTTGAAATATCTTTATAGTTACTGATAATGATCTCATATAATAATTAAATTTTGTTTTAAACAATTATTAAAAAATAATTGTTTTTGGACTCGTTTCAAACAGTCAGCTGGATGTGACTCTCATCCTTTTTAATTTATATGTACTTTTAAGTTTCTACTGTTCTTATATCACGTATTGTTTTTTTTTTTGTTTTCTTTTTTGTTGTTTTTATATTGTTTGTATCTTCATTTTGACTGCTTTTTTATCATTTAGTTTTACTCCATAGGCTGTTTATCTCAACAACTATTGGGCACTCCTTGTCTTTATACTAGTTATTATACATTTTGTAACTAAATGACTGAATGCCAATATAAAATAAATAAAATTTCGTATAATCCTTATATATATAAAAATTGCGTGTCTTTTTGTTTGTCCGCGATGGACTCCTAAACTACTGAACCGATATTAAATTTGTTTTGCACACCGTATGCAATTTGATCCAACTTGAAATATAGGATAGCTTACATCTCAATTTATAGTCGCAATATTATTTTATTGCAAATTATTTGTCTATTATTTCACAGTCACAATTATCTGTTAGCTCCAAACTATTCTAACAGATGGCGATATCTGTTGACTGGATTGAGTAAGTATGCAATAGATGGCGCTATGTTAAAAATACAAACGTTTCATATAAGCTACATTTTTTTTTTTTTACTCTTTATAGGCCTGTGTTTGACCGCAATCTCACCATGGTAAGTGATGATGCGGCCGAAGGTGGTAAGCACACAAAGCCTAGAAGGAACTGGCTCTCAAGTGCAGCTATCGGAACACACCGAAAGGTGCTTGGCGACAGATTTTCAACTTGAGGGTGGTAGCCAGCCAGGCGGGTACTACAAAGTACCCTACCACAGTGCTATGGTTTCCTCACGATGTTTTCCTTCACCGAAAGCTCAAGCTCATTGTAGGATTCGAACCCGGGACCTTCATCTCGGTATCCGACGTCACTACCACTGAGCTATCATCGCCTTAAAATCTTAAAAATTAAATTTAATAGCATAACCACCACGTATTGCTGAGGCTAAATTTATTATGTAATAAACGAAATACAGGGTAGGGTAGGGTAGCACCACGCGAACGAAGTTGCGCCGGGCAGCTAGTATATTATATAGTTTAATTTCGAATATCAAAAAATATTCCCTCAGGCATCACCGAGCAATGTGACACTTACTAGTGTCACAAAATAAATAATAGTAATTATATTTGAACACTAGTTAGTGTTCAAATATAATTGATATACATATCGTTGGTTAGTCTTGAGAGGTATTGAACACATCTAGAAGTAGCTCCAGTATTATACATAATAATACAACTTATCTTAATCCACATATTTCATCCCATTAAAAAAAAAATACAAAAAAATGCTAGTCAAATAAACATAAAAATTATGCTCTGAAATACGGAATCACGCGAACGGAATGAAAACAAAAACAACGTTCTTAAAAATAAGTTTAAACGTTACTTACAGTCAGACAGATTTCGATAATTAAAAAGGCCCATAACTTCTGAAGCATCACTAGTATAAATAAAAACAGTAATAAAAGTGAATGCAAAGACTGAAAATATTTCTTTGTGAAACATTTTTTTACAGTATATTAAACGAAAGTTCGAAAATACAATGTACGCGTAAAACAATAATAGCTCAGGTATTTAAAGATTATGCTCTGAATTACTTGAATTTTCAGAACAAAATTTTACGTAGGGTTGTCATTCGTGGAACTTCTATTGCATTATATTTTTAAATAAAATAAATTTTCCTATTTCACTTCGTTGGAAACTCAATCTTTACAAAATATGAAGAAACATTTGCAATAAAAATAATTATCACATATCTGAAACTAATAGTTTCAGATATGTGTAAAAAAATATGTATTTGATAATATAATTGCTAAGCTGTATGATGATGGCTATTCGTAATGCAAAAAAATGCATACGCATTATTGAAAATATACGGCTAACTGAAAGCTGTAGACAGCACACACCATGGTGAGATTATGGTCAAAAACAGGCCAAACAATGTAAAAAAAAAAAAATTCAAATTTAAAAAGTATTTATTCAATTTAGGCCCTGATAAGGCACCTATGAATAAAAACACATTACAAAAAAAACGATAAAATGGAGCAAAAATAATCATGAAAATTTTAATAATGGAACGGTCTCTCGGACTCGTAGTCTGCGTAATAACAGTATTATTGTAAATTTATTAAATTAAATTAATAAATTTATAATATCTAAAATAACTAACCGGTACTAATATAATTATAAATAAATAATCTAAAATACTAATAAACACTAATTAAACTAGCTAATTGTCATTTAATGTTGCAATGCCCTTGCAGGGCTCATATTCAATCTGATTGTAACACCTTAAATGCAAATAAATAAATTGAAATAGATGTATTTTTAAATTAATAATTTAAAAAATTAAGCAGCCCTGAAACAACACAGATTAAACAAAATGCATGTCATCATACTGATCCAAATCGATGATCCAAATACATGCAACCCGCATGTCTAAAAATGTACCTACATTATTTTAAACTAATGATTGTGGCTTATAAACAGTGCCCAGCAATTTTTTTATTTTATTTAAAACGATGCAAATTGGAACTTTCAAACACCCATAAATACTATAGCATATTTTATATAATATAGCATATTTTTTTATATTATGCATACAGCATTGTCCATTCTAATCTTTACTATAAAAAATAAGTCGGGTTTTCCTTCCTGACGCTATAACTCCAGAACGCACGAACCCTAAAATAAGTTCATACCCTTTTTGAAGAACCCCATGCTGTACTCCATTGGGAAAACCACGGCGGGGAGCTCATTCCACAATCTGAGCATCCGCGGAAGAAAACTCCTTTGAGCCCGCACAGTTCGAAACAATTCTGGTTTCAATGTGTGAGGATGGACTTGTCGATGGCGGGAGTTGCGATGGTGGAAAGTAGCCATGGGCATCAACATCAAGTCAAACAACTCTTTAGAACACTCTCCGTTATACAAGCGGTAGAACACACATAAGAAGCCAAAGTCTCTCCTCAGACTAAGCGACTCTAAACCGTTTGTGAGCTCGGGATCGTCAACAATTCTGATGGCACGTCGCTGAACCGAGTCTAAAGGCCCAAAGCTGGTATCCAGTTTGAGCATATTGCGAGGAAACGATCGCACGGTGGTATTGTACTGTGTAACCGCCTGACACCATATATACCAAAGCCAACGAGACGAGATAAAGAATGTAAACAAACTTTCAATTTTTATTCAAAGCAATTATGTTGACCGCTGCTTTACCGACCGCTTTCCTGTACCACGAATCACACAACGACAGCTGTCGTCGACCAACTGACGTCATTATTGCATGCGAGAGATAATGATCGCTCGCTATCGTAATGTAACTCATTACTCAGTAGATGTCGGTTGTTTACATATTTTATCTCCACTCGATGGCTCAGCTGTAGTTTTACGGAGTGATTCATGAGAATGTTTTAGGTGTATAACTCATTCATATTTCAATATTATTGATAATAGTTAATTCTTTATTGCAAAAAATACATTGGTACAATATCAGGATCACTAGCTCCCAAACTAGGAAATACTGTATGCGAATATGAAGATGATTGTTGAAGATGTCGGAAAAAATCATGCCACGATTTATACTCTGCTACCCGTGCGAAGCCGAGGCGGGTCGCTAGTTTTAAATTAACCCGTGCGACCAATATTTCTTAATGTATAACATATAGGTATGAATACACAATTGGAAATCCTTTTACGCCATTTTGACGCAATATAAGATGTTTATGCGATAGAGTATTTAATCGTGGTTTTTATATTATTGTATGACGTAAAGTATAAACATATAAAAGAAACTCCTCGTACAAAGACTATAGGTAACCTGAAGTACCTACAATCTTTGTGCGGGGATTATTATATTACTAGCTGTCCCCGCGGTTTCAGCCGCATTCCTGGGATAAAAAATTGCATATGTCCTTTTCCATACCATAGGCTATCTGATTTCATGATGATACATTGAGTAGTTGAGGTGTGAAAGCGTAACAAAAAACTCACTGTCGCATTTATAATATAAGAAGGCTAATTGATACAGGGAGAAAATTTGAGACGGGTCAGTATCCCTTACATTCTTTTCCGATTTTCAAACAATTTTCGAAAATAAATTGCTTAATCGATCCTAAGGCTCAACAGGCTCTATGGGGCTAACTAGACAAATTAGTTTAGGGTGCTCGGAAATATCACAATCTCAAACTGAGAAAAACTTAAAGTTAGAAACTGTATCTATTGTGAAAATAAATTCCGGTATGAGCATCGAATCCATCGGACTTCTTCAATGAATCTACTGCAGTACTTTGGCAGCCCCAAAAGCATCCCAAACGTGATTTTGTATAATGTCTCTCTGCGTATAATTGTTCCAAAGACTGTTTCAAGGCCACTGCGACTGTCACCCAAACTCAAGAAGTATAAAGCCTGTGGAGTGCGCGTGGACACGATCTTGTTTCAAACACAACTCACCGATTGCTATGGGGGAACCGATTTGATTGGCAGGCGCAAAGGAGACTGGTGATCATTTATAATTTGTTTGAGTTTTGTAATCGGTTTTGATTATTATTTGTATAAGAAATAACAGCAAACGTAAAAGAGGACTAGTCTGCGATGCTGAGATTATGGGTTCAATTTTGAAAAAGAATGAGATAATATGATTTTAAAAGCTAATTTTATAAATATTTACTGGATTTTTAAATTTATAAAGATTTGAGTACGTTTCTCCCATATTCCTTTCTAGAATTTCATTGATTTTTGTAATAAATCTCCGTCTGTTATCAATAGAATTTTAGAAATCATATGTTTGGCGAGTGCGGTATCTCCGCACGCGCACTCCACGGGCTTTATACTTCTTGCCCAAACTGATGCTCGAACCAACATATTTTTGACTGCATGATACCTGACAGCAAACTCACATGCAGCTATTTATTGCCTTATACTACGCAAAGGCGTTCTAACAATTTAATCGAAACTTTAGCCTGGTATTTTTATAGCTGTTGAAATTGAGTTGATGATTTTTGATTTGTTTTCTTGAGAATAAACTAGTTTTGCAAGATAGAAAATACTTTTTGTACACTCAACGCCACATCAACCTATACTGATCGGACTTTGGACCATTTGAGGTAGGACGGTGAGAATCGAGCGAGTAAGCGCGATATATTTTTGTTATTTCGTCCCACTCACGCGCAGGAACCGTACGTAGCAATACATCCATACTATACCTATACGTATGATGTATAGTCAATTGTAAAAACAGGTTCGAGCTCGTCTCGTAATAATTTGTGTTATAAGATTGTTTTCAATTTGCGCTGCGCCTATGCACCTATACTAATATCTATATCTATACTATAATAATATAATAAAGCGGAAGAGTTATTTTTGTTTATGAAAATGGGCTAATCTCTGGAACTACCAGTAGGATTTGAAAAATTCTTTTACTAATAGGAAGCCACATTATCCCCGAGTATTAAAGAGTAACTTTTATCCCGTTAACTCGGGTGAAACCGCGAGGAACAGCTAGTAATAATATAATAGAGCGGAAGAGTTTTTTGTTTGTTTGTTTAAACGCGCTAATCTCTAGAACTACCAGTCCGATCTGAAAAAATATTTTTGTATACGATAGCCAGATTCATGAGGAATAGTATAGGCTATATATATATATTTTTTAATAGGGATTCCTACGTAATCTACAATAATCTAACCCAAGGTGTATACAAGACGTATAATCTTAATATCGCGTGCGCTGCGAAAACTATTGATGATAGAACAAAATAATGTTTTAGGGAATTGTAGGTCTTCAAAATATTCACAAAACAGTTTCAGGTGGTATATACCTATCTCCCATGGTTGACATACAGTAACCATTTCTATGTTTTAAAAATGAATAAAAAATATTCATATATAAAACGTTATTTGCTAAGTGATTTTGTCCAATATAGTATTGAAATTTGTTGTTTGCGTGACGAGCGAGATTTACCAATTACGATATATGAGATACGCACTATATTATAATAATATAATAAAGCGGAAGAGTTTTTTGTAAGTTTGTTGAAACGGGCTAATCTCTGGAACAACCAGTCGGGTTCGAAAACTGATTTCACTAATAGGAAGCGATACATTATTCCCAAGTATTCTACATTTACAGGCTACTTTTTATCCCGAGAACGCAGGTAAAACCGCGGGGGACAGCTAGTAAATGTAATAAAGTGGAACAGATTTTTGTTGATTTAAACGCACTAATCTCTGGAACTACCAGTTAGATTCGTTTTTTTTTGTATACGATAGCCAGATTCATGAGCAATAGTATACGCTAAGTATATTTTATTTTCAAAAAATAGGGTTCCCTATGAAAACTCTAATAATATAACCCAAGGTGAAAAAAAATACCTTTAAAATTCCTAATATCGCGTGCGCTGCGGAAACTATTGATGATAGAACAAAATGATATCCTAGATAATTATAGGTCTTCAAATTGTCTTCAGAAAAATCCGCGGTGTCATATACCAATCTCTCCTGAGGCCTGAGGTTGACATATAGTAACCATTTTTATGTTTAAAAAATATTCATATTGAAAAGGTTATTTTCTAAGCGATTTTGACCAATATAGTATTGATCCTTATCCAGTTAAATATTTTCGTTAGTTTATGTATTTAATGTAGATTAAATGTGCCCTTTACATCATATTTTTTAAATAAATACTTTAGAGATAATATCACAGCTTTTAAATTACACGGACAAAATAAAAAACATTGTTTTCTTGGCGAGCGAGACTAATATCTATAGTAATATAATAAAGCTGAAGATTGTTTTTGTTTGATTTTTTTTTTCAACGCTCTGGAACTACTAATTGGATGTGAAAAATTATTTCACTAATAAGAAACTACATTATCCCCGAGTATTATTATATATTACTTACTTCTTACATTGGGAACGCGGGGCAAACCGCGACAGCTTAGTAATTAGGTATATCCATAATTATCAATCTTTATTTGTTCGTGTTTGCAAAAACGACGATTATTGAGAAACTGTATCTTTATGTATTTATAAGGTTTTATCTATACATATAAAATGCTTTTTTCTGAATGACTGACTGATGGATCAACGCGCAGCCTAAACCGCTGATCGTAGAGACCTGAAACTTGGAGCGTGTGTTCATTGTATGACGTAGGCATCCGATAAGAAAGGATTTTCTGAAATTCTACCCCTAAGGAGGTGAAAAACGGGGGCAAAGTTTGTATGGGACAACGTGATTCCTTAGTTCAATCTACTTTAATTTTTGCATAGGTAAACATTCTTTAACAGAATTGATGGAAGATATGTTTCGTATTTTATTGAAACTCATCGCCTAACGGGGTTGAAAAGGGGTAGAAAGTTATTTTAGGGGTGATTTGCATCGAAGTTGATATCAATACTCCTTAGTGCTTTTGATTTAAATATTCTTTTATATTGGACATTCCAATTTTTAAAGAGTATTGCCACAGGTATTGCATTGCAACAAGCTTTTATGTGAGTTCAACTTTTTTGAATAAAATCGGATTGAGTTTTTAAACATTTTTGTCTGTCTGTGCTGGTTTATAGCTGATGTTAAAACGAGTAACTTAGATACTTTTATTTTTGAAAAAATAATTCCTTTAGCAAAATTCCTTTTTAGGGGGGGTCCGACGACGGTCAGAGTCACTGGGTGCTGCTGGATGCAAGCGGCCCAAAACCGTTTATTGTGGAAGTCGATGGGGGAGGCCTATGTTCAGCAGTGGACATCTTTGTGCTGATATGATGACATAGGTAGTGCCAAACCGTTTAGAGAAAATATATAGCTGAGTGCCTGAATGAAAAGAGTCAAACTCACAGATTTAGAGTTAAGGTTAAAATTAATTATTTTATGACATAGAATCCGTTGAAATAACAAATTAATTCTAAACATTTATTTATAATGTCCTAAGCATTCGATCTTACTTTCACATCGATAAGGTTCATAGTAATAAAATGGTAGGGGTCCATTTTATTGATAGCATGACAGCTGTCTCCGAAGGATCGCTAAGCTGAAGCTGAATTAACAATCAAATATAGATAACTATAAAAAATAACATAGCTAATCTAACATAAGTTAAGCGGTTGGCTCGCGGTTAAAAATATAGCAATGACATCAATTGTTATAACAGGACGCGCGTCCCTCGCGAGAACCAACGGGTTAACTCAGGAGCCAACATTAGTAACAAATATGAAAAATTACAATAATAATAACACAATTTAAATATGTGAGCAAGAACATCAATCCATACTTCCTAACTTTAATATTATAAATGCGAATGTGAGTTTGTTTGTTACGCTTTCACGCCCTAACTACTCAACCGATCGCTATGAAATTTGGCACGCAGATAGCTTATAGTATGAAGAAAGAAATAGGTTACATTTAATCCCGGGAACACAGGTGATACCGTGGGGAAAGCTACTATAATTATATTTGTGTAATTAGATAATTATAATCATGACTTAGAAATGAATCAGTCTTTGGGAGGAATTAACAATTAAACCTAGTTATTTAATAGTATATGCAATGTGTTACTAACAAAACATAAAAATATGAGTTACCTACTTAAAATGAAAATAGATACCTATCAGATAGATTTAAATATTTGCATTAAAAAATAATCATCAATACAAAATACTAATACGCAACCAATACAGAAAACTTGCAAAAGTAAACAATAGTCCAAACAATGCAAAAAAAAGTGCGCCTGTGTGTAAGCGCCAAGCACGACACCGCCCGGTGCCGGCGCCGGCGCAAGTGCCGCTAACACCGCCCCGTCCCCTCCCCCATGCCGCTACCACCGCCCTGCCACGTCTGCCTGCACTATCCCTTTCTTGAGTATTTGTATATTGACTGTAGCGTAGTTATGGTTATATAGGGTGTCGAGCTTGATCTGTAGCCGTGTGTACCATGGTAAGGTAGGTACACTCAACGCCACATCAACCTATACTGATCGGACTTTGGACCATTTGAGGTAGGACGGTGAGAATCGAGCGAGTAAGCGCGATATATTTTTGTTATTTCGTCCCACTCACGCGCAGGTATACTAATATCTATATCTATACTATAATAATATAATAAAGCGGAAGAGTTATTTTTGTTTATTAAAATGGGCTAATCTCTGGAACTACCAGTAGGATTTGAAAAATTCTTTTACTAATAGGATGCCACATTATCCCCGAGTATTAAAGAGTAACTTTATCCCGTTAAACCGCGGGGAACAGCTAGTAATAATATAATAGAGCGGAAGAGCTTTTTGTTTGTTTGTTTAAACGCGCTAATCTCTAGAACTACCAGTCCGATCTGAAAAAATATTTTTGTATACGATAGCCAGATTCATGAGGAATAGTATAGGCTATACATATATATATATATATATATTTTTTAATAGGGATTCCTACGTAATCTCCAATAATCTAACCCAAGGTGTATACAAGACGTATAATCGTAATATCGCGTGCGCTGCGAAAACTATTGATGATAGAACAAAATAATGTTTTAGGGAATTGTAGGTCTTCAAAATATCCACAAAACAGTTTCAGGTGGTATATACCTATCTCCCATGGTTGACATACAGTAACCATTTCTATGTTTTAAAAATGAATAAAAAATATTCATATTTAAAACGTTATTTGCTAAGCGATTTTGACCCATATAGTAGGTATTGAAATTTGTTGTTTGCGTGACGAGCGAGGCTTACCAATTACGATATATGAGATACGCACTATATTATAATAATATAATAAAGCGGAAGAGTTTTTTTGTAAGTTTGTTGAAACGGGCTAATCTCTGAACAACCAGTCGGGTTCGAAAACTGATTTCACTAATAGGAAGCGATACATTATTCCCAAGTATTCTACATTTACAGGCTACTTTTTATCCCGAGAACGCAGGTAAAACCGCGGGGGACAGCTAGTAAATGTAATAAAGTGGAAGAGATTTTTGTTGGTTTAAACGCACTAATCTCTGGAACTACCAGTTAGATTCGTTTTTTTTTGTATACGATAGCCAGATTCATGAGCAATAGTATACGCTAAGTATATTTTATTTTTAAAAAATAGGGTTCCCTATGAAAACTCTAATAATATAATCCAAGGTGCAAAAAAATACCTTTAAAATTCCTAATATCGCGTGCGCTGCGGAAACTATTAATGATAGAACAAAATGATATCCTAGATAATTATAGGTCTTCAAATTGTCTTCAGAAAATCCCGCGGTGTCATATACCAATCTCTCCTGAGGCCTGAGGTTGACATATAGTAACCATTTTTATGTTTAAAAAATATTCATATTTAAAAGGTTATTTTCTAAGCGATTTTGACCAATATAGTATTGATCCTTATCCAGTTAAATATTTTCGTTAGTTTATGTATTTAATGTAGATTAAATGTGCCCTTTACATCATATTTTTTAAATAAATACTTTAGAGATAATATCACAGCTTTTAAATTACACGGACAAAATAAAAAACATTGTTTTCTTGGCGAGCGAGACTAATATCTATAGTAATATAATAAAGCTGAAGATTGTTTTTGTTTGATTTTTTTTTCAACGCTCTGGAACTTCTAATTGGATGTGAAAAATTATTTCACTAATAAGAAACTACATTATCCCCGAGTATTATTATATATTACTTACTTCTTACATTGGAACGCGGGGCAAACCGCGACAGCTTAGTAATTAGGTATATCCATAATTATCAATCTTTATTTGTTCGTGTTTGCAAAAACGACGATTATTGAGAAACTGTATCTTTATGTATTTATAAGGTTTTATCTATACATATAAAATGCTTTTTTCTGAATGACTGACTGATGGATCAACGCGCAGCCTAAACCGCTGATCGTAGAGACCTGAAACTTGGAGCGTGTGTTCTTTGTATGACGTAGGCATCCGATAAGAAAGGATTTTCTGAAATTCTACCCCTAAGGAGGTGAAAAACGGGGGCAAAGTTTGTATGGGACAACGTGATTCCTTAGTTCAATCTACTTTAATTTTTGCATAGGTAAACATTCTTTAACAGAATTGATGGAAGATATGTTTCATATTTTATTGAAACTCATCGCCTTACGGGGTTGAAAAGGGGTAGAAAGTTATTTTAGGGGTGATTTGCATCGAAGTTGATATCAATACTCCTTAGTGCTTTTGATTTAAATATTCTTTTATATTGGACATTCCAATTTTTAAAGAGTATTGCCACAGGTATTGCATTGCAACAAGCTTTTATGTGAGTTCAACTTTTTTTGAATAAAATCGGATTGAGTTTTTAAACATTTTTGTCTGTCTGTTCTGGTTTATAGCCGATGTTATAATGAGTAACTTAGCTACTTTTATGTTTGAAAAAATAATTCTTTTAGCAAAATTGCTTTAGCTTCCTTTTTAGGGGGGTCCGACGACGGTCAGAGTCACTGGATGCTGCTGGATGCAAGCGGCCCAAAACCGTTTATTGTGGAAGTCTATGGGGGAGGCCTATGTTCAGCAGTGGACATCTTTGTGCTGATATGATGACATAGGTAGTGCCAAACCGTTTAGAGAAAATATATAGCTGAGTGCCTAAATGAAAAGAGTCAAACTCACAAATTTAGAGTTAAGGTTAAAATTTATTATTTTATGACATAGAATCCGTTGAAATAACAAATTAATTCTAAACATTTATTTATAATGTCCTAAGCATTCGATCTTACTTTCACATCGATAAGGTTCAGAGTAATAAAATGGTAGGGGTCCATTTTATTGATAGCATGACAGCTGTCTCCGAACGATCGCTAAGCTGAAGCTGAATTAACAATCAAATATAGATAACTATAAAAAATAACATAGCTAATCTAACATAAGTTAAGCGGTTGGCTCGCGGTTAAAAATATAGCAATGACAACAATTGTTATAACAGGACGCGTGTGTAATTAGATAATTATAATCATGACTTAGAAATGAATCAGTCTTTGGGAGGAATTAACAATTAAACCTAGTTATTTAATAGTATATGCAATGTGTTACTAACAAAACATAAAAATATGAGTTACCTACTTAAAATGAAAATAGATACCTATCACATAGATTTAAATATTTGCATTAAAAAATAATCATCAATACAAAATACTAATACGCAACCAATACAGAAAACTTGCAAAAGTAAACAATAGTCCAAACAATGCAAAAAAAGTGCGCCTGTGAGTGTAAGCGCCAAGCACGACACCGCCCGGTGCCGGCGCCGGCGCAAGTGCCGCTAACACCGCCCCGTCCCCTCCCCCCCATGCCGCTACCACCGCCCTGCCACGTCTGCCTGCACTATCCCTTTCTTGAGTATTTGTATATTGACTGTAGCGTAGTTATGGTTATATAGGGTGTCGAGCTTGATCTGTAGCCGTGTGTACTTCGTAATACTCACCTACGGCTGTTGAAAATTTGCCGCCAATTGCCTACCCCAGCTGTGTTGCGAAGAACCCTTCGAGATTATGTGTAGTTTTCAATTCAATTCATGTTATTTCCCCTGACAAAACTTTTTTCTAATCTATTTTATCGATCATGTACTCATGTTTGAATGGGAATCCTTATTTTAATTTAATTGGAATCATTACGTTAAACTTTTCATTTATTGTCGTATCAATTTTGTTTCCTGTATGAATTTTTTGTATGCGCTTGGGTGGCGCCTTGGATGGTTTAGATTCACAAATCAACCCGGCAGATGGCGCTGCAGTCGATAATATAACCTAGATACCGACTGCAGCGCCATCTGCCGAACTGATTTGTGAATCTGAACCATCTAGGGCACCACCCAAACGCATACAAGAAAAATTCATTAAAATCGGTCCAGCCGTTTAGGAGGAGTTCAGTGGCAAACACAAGTACAGTTGAATTTTTTTGTATGCGTTTGGGTGACGCCCTGGATGGTTTAGATAGGGTAGGGTAGGGTGGCACCGCAGGGTAGGGTAGCACCACGCGAACGAAGTCGCGCCGGGCAGCTAGTTTTATTATATTATTACGCCTGAGTGGGATAACAAGCAGAATAAGTATAAATTAGATAGAGATTAAAATAAAAGTTGTTCCTGTACACATATAATCACATTAGCACTCGCAGACGTCAGACTGACTTTTACCCGAGAATAGATATTGATTCCCATACCATAAAAAACCTCATGTATTCAACACACACCCGTCATACAAGCCAGGGCCAAAGGTCAGCCTTGAATCGAGCCTACAAAAGTCGGCGTCTAACGAAGAAAAAAGTTAATTATTTGAAATCAAAATCCAATGGAAAATATATATTTATATAAATATAAATCTTTTATATGGCGATGTCATTGCTACGGCCTACGACACTTCATAACAAATATTATGTCATGTCGAATTTTAGTGTACTAATTTTGTAAATAAAAATCTGTTAACATTTTCCGATAGCTTCGATTTTCTGATGAAAATGAAGAAAAGACTTTTTTTTTTCAAGATTGTAAACCTCATTACTCAAGCCTTGTATCATGTATAAAGGCTCAATGAACGCACGCGAATTATTTTTGCTCTGTAATGAGTAGCGCACGCCAAACTAGCCATACAGCCTTCTTTTCCATTTTATTTCCTATTTCGGTGCCTTCTCCCACCATTCGCTGAGAAAATGGCCGACTGATCTCAAGTCAGTGTTGCGCGCGATCCGGAACGCGTGCGCACGTCGCAGCGCAGTCCACGAAAATAAACGAACAACGCCGATTGTTTATAAAACGCAGTATTCGTATTACGAAGTTTGAATTTGGAAATCGAAAAATTCTGTGCGGCCAGTGATAGTGACGTTCTATAAAGGATAGTTTTGCAATTATTATAGCAATTACGCATAGTGCAGGCAAGTGCATGCATTGTTTGCTGTGTTGACGTACAGTACAACAGCTGTCAAAATACGGATTATCAAGGTAAGTTGTCCCAATTGATTATACGTTTAGTACTTGTTTCTTTTACGTATAACAAAGTTGTCACAGTCACCTGTGTTAATTTTGGGCCGGTAACGTAATCGCGGTTTTTTGTCGTTTTGCAACTTAAGGTTTTAAAGTCAAGACAAGTTTGTATCGTTTTACTCGTGCGTGTGTTATTATTGTTATTAATAAATCTTGTTGTCGTTAGCTTTTGTAATAAGTAACAGAATGTTCGTTCAAAATTTTATGTGAAACAGTAAATTGTTTCAAAATACTCGTTGGTAGGTGCTGGAAATATTTTAACGGTTTTAAAACGTTAGCGTTTAACATTCTTGGATTGTTTGATGTTAATCCAATATTAACATAAATTTGGGTCACGGACCCTAACTAAAATTGGGATTTATTTATAGAACCTTTGGCGTCCTGACAAATTATAGTTCGACGAAGTTGTGCCGCACTGAATTTAAATATTGCCTCTAGATATCTTAAAATGTCATGGCTACACACATGCAGAATGAGTCGTACGAATAAAAAAGAACATTTAAATATTAAAGTTACATACCATACGTTACTCAGTATACATTTTTCGAAAACAATGAAAACTGCATTTAATTTCTAAAGCATCTCCATATTTGTATGGCCTAAATCAATAAAAGCATAGGTACATGAAAATTGCAGCTTTGAATTCCGGAAGACGTAACTATCGATAGCCTATTCTTTAAGAATAGAGACAAACTACCTACAGATATGGCTATGTATAAAACCCCTGGTCACCAATAAAGAACATTGAAAATGGTTCATAAATATTATTAGCTCATCTCGGCATCCCCATTATTTGATTTGAATTTTGACGCAAGTTACCATTTATATAGAAAATAACAGTCGTATTATAAATACGAAGAGACGTTAATATGTATCTATATCTTATCTAAAACCCATCACACACAAATCTGTAAATAATATTTAAAAATATAGACAAACAAACTCAATGTTCCCTCTCTGTCCGTTCGCTACAAAAGCACAGATTTTGATGAATCTACACAACTAACTTTTCGGTTCCTAGAGCAAGTTCTGAAGTAAAGGAATAAAGCAAACGAATAGGATAAAACTAGCACTTAAATTAAAAAAAAAGTTTTTCTTTCAATTCATAAAGCCCTTAACTCACAAAGACCAGGTGTAGTGTAGTTACAGCCAGATGGTGACTTCCGGACGTCCGGCGACCCGGAACGGACGGACGGTGGTTACCGGCCAACGGTAACTGTTGTGCGAGTTACCGCCATTTCTTATTGTTCCCTTTGAGATTTCAAACAGACTTTTTATTGAGAACCTTCCACTGGTTCGCGCGCATCGTTATAATCATAGAGTTAGAATATTATAGAGCGACTGTACGAGAGTACGGTCTGTGAGCGAGCACGGGTACGGTTTAAATATCATGAAACGAAGTGCGCGTACATAGTTTGAACGACTAAAATACGTATAATTCCAATTTCTCGCTTTTTATCGATACTTTTACCAAGAACAAATGACAAGGAATCTACTGTAAATCAACTAGTGAACGATATATCTGTGAATGCATCTATATGGAAACTGCTCACACTTCCCACAAGGTAACGTTTTTAACGCTATCACTCTATAATATTCTAACTCTATGGTTATTATTGTCTCTGATTTGTTACACTACCGTGATAAATACAGTCAACCTTGTTCAAATAATCTCCTAATCATCTATGAAAACCGCATCAAAATTTGTGTGGTGGTTTTCGAGAAGCGATTGCGATTGGCACAGGATCAAATAGTATGATAATTTACGTATAAGTTTGCGGATCACCTAATATAGATACTGAAAAAAGGCAGATGACAAAAAATATATTTGGCCCTCTTTTACATTATCAAAAAATATTAGACACGTATTTTTTCTTTTGTCAATCAAACAAAAAATACGTAGATATCGTGTGTTGAAGTTCCGCGTGACGTCACGTTAGAGTACACTTTTTACTGTAAAGTGACGTCACGAGCCTCCACTCCCGAACTTTGACACGCTTTATTGTATTTCTTTATGATTCGGTAAAGCAAAAAACACGTGTTCAATATTTTTTGATAATCTAACTGACGGACTAATTAGAATTATTATTTTTTTACCTACGACTCATCCCTTTTATTGATTGACAATATGGACCGGTATGTAAACATAATCTTACTCCGCACATTTCCGCTTTGGTATATTCCGGGCCTAACTGAAAGTGTTCGATAAATAAAATTTAAGGAATGCTTTTAATTTACCTCCGACGAATTTTGTAAAGGGCGATTGATTTCAAAATGATTGGATTCCATATTCAAACAACAAATAAATACCTATAGTGCGCGCAAAAGCAGTGAGGAGTTCAAAAAAAAATCTGCTTGATACATATTATTAATCTCTCAGCTATTCTGAACGAAAATGTTCTGGTGGAATGCGGTCCTTAAATTTTGATACTCATTTCCCTATAGAGCCCCCTCTGTTTACCAAGGTTAACAACATAAATGACAATTCATTTTACTTACTCTCTATATTTTTTAATCTGTGTAAATAACTCGAATATAGCATATTTGCTCATAAGATTGCGATATAACCTTCGAATTCTTTGCATGAATTATGAACCTAATATATTGACCTACTGGTAATCGTTGCGCTAGTTCTACAAACAATATGTTATGGTGCATTATGCTAATATCTGACATATGCACAGTCGACATGCAAATTGATAGATTAGAACATGTGAATATATAATCAGTTGGTATTTAAAATAAGTTTTGATCTTGTTTTGAGAGTTCACTTATTTATTGGTATTTTGTTTAACAAAGTCTGTGAAAAAGTAATGCATTAATTAATTGAAATGTTTTACAAAAAACTGATCGACTTCAAAGTACACTAAGAAGTAATCAAATCCTGATCTGATGGACCAAACGGAAAGTGTACCCTTCCAAACAAACAAAGAATTTTCCAAATCGGTTAATAAATGACGGAGTTATGAACCTTCTCCTTTTTTAAGTCGGTTAAAAAACACTTTGCTATCAATATACAGATATAATTTAATAAAACTGTAGAACGACTAAACATTGGGGGTAAATTCAAATTCAAAAAGTGTTTATTCAAGCCCTGATAAGGCACTTATGAACGTTAACAAAATGACTCTACACCAGTTTCAAATACAACTTGAAATGAGAAGACTCCGGCAAGAAACTCAGCAAGTCTTTTTTTTAAATGTGTACTTAGAAGTATGTATTACAATTTACAAAATATATATATAACAATAGCCTGTGAAGCGAACAATTCATTCAAATGCATTCTTGTCACCTACAAAATCAGAATCATTATATGTAGTACCCTTTCTTGCAATAAATGAGTCTCAGGATACCAAAAATAATGTGATAGTCTGTCTGCCTGTTTTAATCTTCAAAACAATTGAATGGGTTTCATGGGGTTTCCACAGGTTATTTAAGTTTAGTTGTTTCGCTAAAACTTTCTGGCAGGAAAAAAAATTAAGTCAGCATAGAAGACACTGGTCGCTTATAAACATGTCAGATAATTCAAAAAAATGACAATTTCTGGTTTTAAACATCACCTTTCAAAAACCAGAACACCTTGAAAAAAAAGCCTACGTCCCAAATCTGAGCAGTTTATATAATGAATGCGAGCTCTCTTATGGTATAATCGACCTTATAGCCACATGAGCTCATCAACTTACGCAACACTTTCGCTAAGTTACCAATGATGTATTACCGGTTTTTCATCGCTTAGTTTTGCGAGATTCTCTCTAGATTATGTATATGAGGTACCTTAAATTGTGATTGGAATTTGGATGGAAGCTTGAAGAGTTCATTCTTATTAGTTTTGTTCTAGCGAAAAGGATATATACATCCGAAAGGGATGAATACTACATCAGGTACAGACTCTCTACAAAAAGTTTCAGCTTTTGATTGAGCATTACTCAAAAATTCAAACCACATTTTTGCATACATGTTTATTGAATTAAAATCATAACCAATTGTCACCGGTCAATGAGGGATCAGTTTCAATAAACAAAAACGAATCGTTTTGCTTGCCAATGGTAGGTTTTTTTATTGCCAAACTGGGCATATAGATCATTTCGTAAGCTAATTTTACCTGTGATAACTACTTCCATATGGGAGGGTCTGCTATGCAAAGCTTTGAGGTCTTTGCTTCATTATTAGTAAAGATATAAGAGTCTTAATTTTAATAAATCTTAACCGATACCGGTCCGTAAATTATTGTAACCGGGCCTCAGTCTCTTGCAATAATATAAAATTTTCTCTTCCGCGATCTGTGCGCCTAGTACCAAAAAAGTGGATGACTGTAATGGTTATACTTTTTCCGTTACACCCTGTATATATTATTTAGTAGTTTTGAGAAACAGAAACGTACACTATTGATCTATAAAGGGACAGATTAACGGTCAAGTAAAAATGTTAATTATTTTTGTGACATTCTTATTTTGGACAAAGTATACTGACCGGTACTGTAGCATTTTTATACCTAGCTGGATTTTCGCTATACATTTTTTTTTCTTTTAGAGTGATTTATCTACATATTTACCAATACATTCGAAATTCTATATCTTTGTCGATAACCTTACGATTATAAATAATTTCAGGAAGTAATCACTCAGACTCGATTATTTGCAATTAACTTATTATTTTACAAGAAGTGGAACTTGAATGGACTCCTTATAATTTCACCTGTCTGTCTATCCATGGTACCATATAGATTCGATTTGGATGATATCTGTTTTCTTTGGAAGTTTTAAGTATGACGGCCAAGTACGAGTCGGACTCGCACTCACACTAAGGGTTCCGTATAATAAATAATGTTACCTCACTCAAATTGACTGTGAAATGAATAGTAGGCGCAAAAAAAATACCAAAAGAAGACGTTTCTTGTATAACCCTTTAATTTTATTTGATTCTTTATATTTGTTGTTATAGCGGCAATAGAAATACATATTCTGTGAAAATTTCAAGTGTCTACCTCTATCAGTCCACTGAAAGACGGACGGACGGACGGACGGACAGCGGAGTCTTATGAATAGGGTCCCGTTTGGCACCCTTTGGGTATGGCACCCTTTGGGTATGGAACCCAAAAAAAACACCCCATCCGAGGGATGAAATAGATATGCGTAAATATGTTATCTTTTAATTTTATTTATTTTTATTAGGGACAGCAACATTCATTACTAATTTATTAACTAATCGTTCATCCCGATCACGGAAGAAACCCTTCATATGTTCCGAGATGATCCAACACTTCGGAGGTTTTATTCCTGTCTATTGTAATTTTTACTCAACATTTTAAAAGTTCAAAACAAATTAATTCGAGCATCTGGTTTAACAATGTTACATGGCTGATCTTCAGACCGTCTCATTTTATTGCCAGTTAAATACCGGCAGGTGACCTTCACACACATGCTGGCCAGACTATACAGCTCTGTAATACGTGCTACACTATGATTAATCTTTGTTCACATAATGTACGTGCGATCATTCATCTTGGGTAACACAGATTGGTCTGTATTCTAAAACGTCACATAAGTTTAAGCCTTAAAACGATTGATTTTGGAAACTGCACCATTGATATTAGGTCCATTTTCATGATCTAGCCTTGAGACTAATCTGAATTTTGATCTACACTAGCAGAAATCTCTTGCGGGCAGTTGAAAAATCACTGTTTATAATACAATAAATGTATACAGTTTAGTATAGACTGGTAACATAATTGGTTGCTGAAACGAGATCCCAATTACTAGAGTATGTAGCGGAGACTTGACTAACAATTTTATCTACTCTTTTAACATTTAGATCTATAAATTACCTTCACGAGTACATGTGTTATTAAATTATTATTTCTCTTCAACTCAAAATAGCATTGTTAACTTAACTAACACTAACTTAACCAAGTAAGCACTGCAACGCAACAAGCAGAATCAGAATCAGAAATATTCTCATTCTACAATGCCTTAGAGTCAGCTAGATACCACATGAAATCAGGCATGGCATTTTTTCGTACATGCGATGAGATAAACTTTCCCATTGACTAGAGTCGCTACACTTGAAGAGTTGATACTTGCACAATATGGCATTTTAAAGTTTTTAACAACACGACTTGCTACTGACGCATGTAAATTTAAATCGCAAACTAGAGACGCGGCAAGTTGCAGAGCACGCTATGGCGGATGGCTTGCCGTATCTATCGAATTATAAATCTATGTATACCAAGTATATGTGAGGTTTCATAGCGGGTTAGTAATCAATAGGTAATGTCTAAAAATAAGAAATAACCATAATATCTTAGGTTAGGATATCTCATTTGTGCTAAGCTAGAAAATTAAGATCCTGGGTATGTGATCACCACGTCTGTGGACATTTGCAAAACCACGGGGATTTCAATGTACTCCAGACCTTTAAGATACAAGGTAGATTTTATGTTTCTCAGGTCCGTATTCTAGAACAATCAATGGTCAAAGTTTGCCTGATGATGAGCCTGATGGTAAGCGGTTACCGCAGTCATATGGACGCTTGCAACACACGAAGCATCACTTACGCGTTCCCGACATTTCCCCCCTCCCCAATGAGCTCTGGCGACCTTACTCACGCGCAGGAACACAACTTTACACAACATTAAGTTATTTGGCTGCGGTATTCTGTAAGGTAGGTACTTCCCCAGTCGAGTTGCTCTTTGAGCAAATAAACGCTACGCTCTACCTCTCTTAAGTACCTACGTCAATTCTACTGAATACTGGCAGCAGTGCCTGCCTGCTTTTCATCCTTTTTTCCACATCATAATAAGCAAAGAGCATTATAACGTCTCTATAGTTGTTTCTCACTAACAAAGGGCACTCCAATACCACATATTGGAATTATATAATTCCATTTTCAAAAAATTTAATTTAATTATATGTATATGACGCCTTACCCACATTGCACAACGTTTGGGCGTTGTCTTTGAGCACTCGAGTTGGAGGTCGACGGCTGACTTTTCACTCCTTCCTTGTCGCCTACATTTTATGCTTAAATTATTCTTAAAGCCAGTTGGCAACGTAAATTAATGCAATACAATTTTAATTTACATCACATATAGTATAGCTTCTTTCCATCGAACTATTATTTCATAAAATGGTATATTGTGCAATTATAAATGGGTATTTTTATAAATATAATGATGCCGATTCTGTTGTAAATCGCACTAAACTAATTTTAGTCACATCACATCTCTTTCTTACAAACATTATTGAAAAAGGTTAGAACATATTTAAAGCTGTCAAATTATTACTAGTCTTCATTTGCGGGTATTTAAACGTAACCGCGATAGATGGCGACTTTTATATTGAAAACAAGCATTAGACTAATTTGACAGGACTAAATTTCTTACATCCTTTTCTTATGTTCTTTGTTAGAAAGAGACATAGTGAGACTAAAATTAGTTTAGTTGTAAACAACAGAATCAGGGCCATTACGTTATTTTAAGTGTATTGTCATATCCAAGAAGGCAATCTTTAATATCAAAATTAAACGGCTGAAGTGACTCTAATCAAACTGTATCAAGGGCTAGGATATGGGTTCCTCTAAAAGGGCGTAAAAAGAGCTCTTCAAGGTTGGCAGCACATCGGCAACCCCCTGTTATTTTCTGACAAAATTTGTAATGTCTATAGGCGGCGGTAAACACATACCATGAGGCTCTGCCAGTTAACATTTAAAAAAACAACTATCAGTCGCCGCGACCGCACTAATTACAAACAACAAATTAAAGTCATGTTCAAAACTTGACTCGTGTCAAAAGTTATTAAACTTTATATTTATTTGTTTAATGAATTATACGCGCTTGTAATTAAGTGACTAAAAAACGGACAAGTGTACAAAAACGACCATCAATTTAGTTTTGTTTGTTGATTATAATTCCAAGTCACACGTCATGACGTTGAGAGTGAAACGTATCTTTTTATTTTTGAAATAGGCTTTTGGTCGTAACGATTTGGGTCAGAATGGTACATAATAATTATCTGTCTTCCATTATGATAATTGTCTCCTACGAAAATTATTTAAAAAAAAACGCTTCGTCTTAAAAGTTAAAAACAAAAATATTGTTGTATTAGATGAAATCAACATTAAATTGAATAAAACATTCCAAATATAAAAACCGGCCAAGTGCGAGTCGCACACGGAGGGTTCGGTACAATATTAACTAACTCAACTATGCTACGAAAAAGTAAAACGCCAAAAAGGACGTTTCTTGTATTGGCACCCCCTTTAATTTTTAATTTGATTTTATTTTTATTATTTGTTGTTATAGCGACAATAGAAATACATAATTTTACACACACATTACACTAAAATGTATGGAAAAACTCTAATCTGACTCAGTTTCTATGGAATATCGTACTCTTTCGCTGATTTCGACAGGGACTTTGAAGGCGGTTTAATTTGTTTGTTAAAAAGTTCATTTTGGTTGCTTTTATTCCGATTCGTTTTGTTTTTTTTTTCTGATGATTTCGTGGTTAACTCTACAACGTGTAACTAAAAGGACATATTACAGTAATCCACTATGTTGGTACTAGGCACACAGATCTCGGAAGAGAACATTTTATATTATTAGCAATTGGCGTAAAATGATAATGAAACCTCATTGAGCGGACACGTTGGTTATGATTTTAATTCAATAAACTTGGAAGCAAAAATTTGTTATGAATTTTTGAGTAATTTATTTTGAGCTGAAACTTTTTATAGAGAGTCTGTACCCGATGTAGTCGTCATCCCTTTCTATATAGTCTTAAACAGCTGCCAAATCAGCTATTTAAAATTCCTACATACCAGAAAACATAACAATGAAAATTCTAAGCTATTGTGAAGCATTTTCACATAATACATAATAAAACTCGATCGTATCTCGACAATTTGTGGTCATTCATATAAACGATGTTTATGATATTTCGGTATTTATTGCTTTTTTATTCGCTGTTTGTTTATTTAAAACGAGTTGATATTGCAGCTAAAAATATAAATCTCTAAAATGATCCCTAAAATTCTAGAAACAGATCAACCGGTACAATGTCAGACATAGCATTTGAAAAAAAAATATTCAAATTCTTTAAGAAGTTAATTTTTGCGAGTTACATAACTTTTTTTATTGTATATCACAAAAACCAATAGTGTTTTGTACCTTTCGCTCTTAGCACAGCGACACCTTTTTACCCATTTTGAGACTGAAGAGATTTTTGCAGGGTTGTCAACGCGCCAGTGATACGGTAGCACCCAACTGATATGGCTTACCGATGTACCTGCGCAGAAGATACTTTTTCAAAGCGCGGGAAATGCTATTGGTCGGCAGCTGCCGCCATGTTAGCGCGCGCCGTGCGGAGGGGCGTGACTTGCGAGTGAGGCGGAACTAACAGCTGCAGTGTATTATGAACCTTATAGTAGTGACCTAAGGTTGATTGTAAGTTTTAAGCATTCTTTCGTTAATCTTCGGGGCCATACTTTCTTTTCTGTGCGAACGAAGATTCACGACGCGCCATATCAGTTGGGTAATACTGTATCTCTAGTGTTTTAAGCGTCTATAGGCCCCGGTAACCGCTTACCATGAGGTGGACCGTTTGCTTGTTTGTTACCTTAGTGGTAATAATTATATGACGCCTATTTCTATTTCTAGAATTTTACTCGTCAGAGTCATAAATAATTTGGTACTTAACCTCTATTACTAATACTTCCCTTTTAATTAATTAAATTACGTATGAAGTTAATCAGTATCCACACAAATTTTAATCTATTCCCTTTGATATAAGATTCAATATAGCATATCAATGTTCATGTTTACACGCATAAACGCATAACCTGCTATAATTTACATTACTTAATACTTTATGGATTACGTAAAGATATATGTAGGTCATATAATAATCGTAAATAATTCCATCTAACGGTTTTATATGGGATATATCGTCTGCTTACGGGTAAAACGTGATAAGTGCAGTTAGTGTCATTTCGAGTAAATGACTTTTCAAAGTTTAGGTTTCAATTTGATCTATTTCAAACTCGTTAATTAAAAACCTGTTAAAGCAAAATGTTGCACTAACTACCCTTCTTTTAATATTTACTCTTTTATAATATTTGGTATTAGTAAAAACTGTATAAAATTAAATTAGATCGAAAGCGGACCGCATTTATGATGTTTTACCTGTACTTAACAAAAGTGATATATCTTCTGAATTAAATGATTTCATAGGTTAATTTCAGTTTTATGTAATGGCTTATTATATTTTACACCAATTACTTGATTGGAAAGTTTTTGTTGGCCAGAATTCGCTGAAATAATGATATTTTTGATACATTTAACCTGTTTTACCTGTAGAGTTTAGTGTAAGTATGTTACTTATTAGGTGCTAACTTCATACAAAAATGATCAATTAAATAAAAATTAATTATTTTTTACGAGGCAAGGACGACTGGCAAAATTTCCCTTCAGCAGCTCAGTAAGCTCGAATCCCAGAGGGAAGGCTTGTTACTGAACCTCGAGGTAGTGTTTTTAGCGTTTTGCATAAGAGATGTTAGGGTCCTGATTAGATCGCACAGTTGCTAGGCTGGTGACCTTCTAGTGTATCTCACACACCGTTGGTCACTCGCCATCGAGAGTCAAGGTAAGGCATTGGTAGTGAGCCTAAATGTGGCGAAGGCGTTCGATCGGAACTGGCAACAGGGTCTTTTAACAAAGTAACCAGCTTACGGGCTTCCCGAGGGGCTATGCAAATGTGTCGCTAGTTTTTTATCCAGCAGATGCATTAAAGCCGTCGTTGACGGTTGTTGCTCCGATAGCATGGTCATAAATCCCGGCGTTCCACAAGGCTCTGTGCTGTCTTTGACGCTGCTCCTGCTGCATATCAATGATTTGCTGTGTATTGACGGCATTCAATACGGATTCTATGCGGATGATAGTACTGGGGACGCTCATTACTCGGGCTATGCTAATATCCCTCGTACCGTGGTGGTGGAAAGCCGCGAACTTCTTGTGTCTGAAATCGAGAGTACACTAACCAGTGTCTCCGTTTGGGGTTGACTAAACCTAGTCCATATCAACCCCACAAGCCTACGCGTTCACCGCTAAGAAACCCCCATTTGCTGTGGCTTCACAATTCCAGAACATGTCTTTGAACATCAGTAAGAGCATTGGAATCCTTGGCGTCGACATTTCTAGCGACGTTCTGTATCGTAGTCATTTGGAAGACAAGGTCAAGCTGGCATCTAAAAAGCTCGGTGTGCTCAATAGAGCGAGGCTGTGTGAAGTACAGCCTCGATCTATTGAGTACCATAGCAAATGGGGTTTTCTTAGCGGTGAATCGAGGCACAGACGCCATAAGGAGTAGTACTGCCATCTGTAAGCAGGGGCACCTAAATACCAGCTTGTGATTTTTGACTCGGTTCAACGGCGAGCCATTCGAATTTTCTACCTCGAGATCCCGAGCTCACAAGCAGCTTAGAACCGCTAAGTCTAAGGACAGACTACCTCCTTGTGTGTGTTCTACCGCCTGTACAACGGACAGTGTTCTGAAGAATTTTTTGACCTGTTGCCCACGGCTACCTTTTACCATTGCAAATCTCACCATCGTCGGGGAGTCCATCCTCACATATTGGAACCAAAATGGTTTCGTACTGTGCCGTTTCAAAGATGCTTCCTACTACGGACATAGGCTGTGTAATGAGGGAGCTCATTACACAGCCTATGTCCCAGAGGAGTAAAGCATGGGGTTCTTCAACAAGGGTGTGATGAGATTTTTACCTTAGTAGTATAGAAAAGCAGCCATTTTGATCATAATAATTATAAAAAGATCGCAGTTGAAACATTTTATCCAAGTGTGGCTGTACCGTGTAAGCTTCTGCCATTGCTCAATATAGTTACATAGTATACTTAGTTTTTTTTTTCTTTACTGCCCTTGGGACGTAAAGTATTATTTACATTCCGCACCTTAGATACCTTTAGGTCTACTTTCAGATTACGAGAGATGAACAATTTATTTCTACGCGGAGTATGTGCACACGAAATGTGACAACTAAGATCAATCGCTCTCGTTCTTACTGGTAAAAACGTATAAATGTCATTTAATTCGTTTTTGCTGTAGAGAAATTTGCAAACCAAGTTGAAGTATTTAACTAGTAAAATAGAACAAATGCATTTATGATGTTTTTTTAGAATAATTATTGCCATTTACTATTTAAAATATATAATGTAAATAGTTTTAACCGTATTTATTGTTCTTTACCTGTATAAACTGAAACGATTTAAGCCATAAGATTATTTATTATGTTATACTAGTATCTTTTTTCAAAATGTGAGTATATATCACATTTACAAACTCATTATCTCTGCAGCCATTGGACATTGCATATATTCGGTTTTACCAGTAGATAGCGCGTAAAAAATTACATGTAACTGCATTTTTAACTCGATTTAGTAAAAAAATGCATTTATCATGTTTTACCAGTAAGCAGACGATATGCAGTTCAGAGGCCTACCACCTTATTTGTCTTTTGTCCTGTTTTGACGCCGGATGTCAAACAGGGACAAAAGTCAAATAAGCTTATAATAATATTGTTTTTTTTTTTTCAATGTCGTCACACTGCTTGTGTATTTTGCCAATTTCCAGTAATATTATAAGTTCTAGTCACAATAGAATCATGTGTATCGTGCCTTTTCAAGTTGTCTCAAGAAGTCCGTGAAAAGTTTTAGTACAACCACCATTGTACTAAAACATGACTTTTATGGACGGTAACTGACTGAGGACTATGTGAACGTGATTTATTGTGACGAGAACTTATAATATAACTGGAAAATGGCAAAATACACAAGCCGTGTGACGCCAACAAATTAAAAAAAAAAGAGCTTGTGGTTGGCCCTCAGTTACGTTAAGATAATAAGGAAGTCCTAGCAAAAACACAGAATTAAAAATATATCTGTTAATTCTAGCCTATTGCATCATTTTGGTGTCATATTAATTGAGATGTTGTTTGATAATTCATTGAACTAGACATTTGAGATTTGTAGACGATATTCTCTGAGTACCCTATGGGAATTGGCAGTCAAATAGTTGACTACGGGAGAACCCGCGGCTTAGCTAGAAAGTACCTTTATAAATAATCTAAAATAGTAATTATAGTTTAAAAAAAACTAAAAATATAACAATAATTTTATAATTTAAAAAAATTAAAATAATAACGATGGTACCAAATTTAATTATTTATTTTTAAAGTGAATATACAACTAAATATATATAAATTTCAAGCGTCTAAGCGTCTGTTGCTTATCCATATCGAGCAAAAACGAGCAAAAAAATCACGTTTATTGGAGTCCCCTTAAATATTAATTTTATTCTGTTTTTAAGTATTTTTTGTTATAGCGGCAACAGAAATACATCATCTGTGAAAATGTCAACTGTCTAACTATCACGGTTCATGAGATACAGGCTGGTGACAGATGGAGAGACAGACAGACGGACGGACAGTGGAGTCTTAGTAATAGGGTCCCGTTTTACCCATTGGGTACGGACCTTAAGAGCAAGGCCTGACTGATAGAAAACGACAGGTGATACAATATTATTTAGAATGCAGCGTCTTCATAATGTGTAGAAAAAAGACAATTAGTCTTCATTTTTAGTTGTGCACAAAAAAACGGTACGCGTACACTTTTGGATCGGGTGTTGTGAATTGTTGAAGAAAGAGGCAATGAAATCTACCTACCTTCGACGATATTTTAATTATTTTTGG
Source organism: Polyploca ridens (assembly GCA_951394255.1). Taxonomy (NCBI): domain Eukaryota; kingdom Metazoa; phylum Arthropoda; class Insecta; order Lepidoptera; family Drepanidae; genus Polyploca; species Polyploca ridens. Next base: position 3,320,298 of record OX596256.1, on the reverse strand, counting down.
AAAACGAATTCTTAATATTAGTTAAACTATCGTTAAATATGTCAATGTCACTCTTCTCATCTAAGCTATTGTAAAAATTGCACACTCTGACTATATAAGAATTTTTACGATACTTAGTGGAGATTTTGGGAGCACACAAGAGAGGCCACTTACGTCGGGACCGATTTGGAACAGACAGTGAAAACTTAATTAGAATAGCAGGACAGTTGATATTGCCTCGGACTATTTGTGAGAGTAAGAGTATATCAGCTACGTTACGTCGATAATAGTCCAAAGAGCTTGCCATTTTTGACAATTCTAATGTTGTCTAAAGAGATACACCTATATACAAAGAAACTGTTCCAACACAGGCATGCAGCAAGGATTAATGTGCATTTGTTATATTGTAAACTGGAAGCAGGCAGAAAATATTACATCTTAAATTACAGTGTTCCACTTTCCATGTAATATCGTTTTCAATATATTTATATCGGCATCTAAGTGAAATCCAGATAACCAGAGTCACGATTCAGGACAAGCAAACTTGGAGATCGGAATGTGTATAATACGCCAATTCTAAATAGTGCGTTCTGCGAAGATTGACTTCGGATTTATAAAACTATATAGCTGTATCCCGCGGTTACTTCTACGATCCAGAAGGATCTGGAACGCAGGATTATTTTGTATCCCATGTGTTAATCCAGAACATATCCTATCTGTGTGACAAATTTCATCTGAATCCGATCAGCCGTGTTTGCGTGAAAACTTTCTCATTTATAATAACATTACATGAAAATTTAAAAAAGTTTTAAGTTTTAAATTAAAAAAGGAATATTTTTAATTGCACCTCTGTTTAAAAATTTAAAATTACGCAAACTTAAGACTCTCCTCTAATTTACTTATTGCAACCTCTAATTTACTTATTGCATAGGTATCAGAAAAATGATTAAACTACCTATTCATCAAACATGTTCTATCATCCAGAAGCGACTCGGGGCACTCCAAATACTGGTTAGGTTAGGTTAGAACTGTGACAATGCTAGATAATCATTCAGTTCAAACAGTTTTGCATAAACCATACAACTGATAGTCAGTTTGTTTTATTTAGTGTGCAATTCAGTATTTTTGGTTCTAGTTTTGATTTGTTGTGTTGGAATAGAGAGAATTAATAGTTAAGGCATGTACTAATCAATGATTGTTTCTCCGCCATGCTTCTGTGCCGCCAAGTACGTATCTATTAGACGACTTTGATCATTCGTAACAACATTAAATCTTGTCGATCATCTAATAATACTCTCATTGCGGCCTATAGTAAGCTATAAACTTTAACTGTCGATTTAATTATTTAACGAAGCCAGTTAAAGTACGCACAGTCGGCAATAAAAGTAACAGACGTTTAGCTGGCCAACAGTTATATTAACCGTAAAATCGGTATGTAGGTATCGGTACAGTTACGACTTTTTTTAGGATTATTGTAAAAGATAGTTTTTTTTTAATTAAAACTGGATTCGCAGGAAAATTGTGACGTCATGAATTTCTTAGACTTCTTTTTCGCGGAGCATTAAGATGTGGAAGGGACGTGAACTTCCAAATACTGTTTTTCGTTAGCGCTACGACATAGAGTCCTCAGAGCATAAAAAATGCCAATTGGTATTGTAAGTGAACTGTATTTCGTAACTTCGAAATTCGAAACACCGATCGACTGATAGTGCGAATGTTCATGATTTCGATATAAGTTTATTCGAATGTATACATATTGCAAAAAACTCTAGTTTGAATATTTTTCATTTTGAAGTTGTTCATAGGCGCTATCCACATAAAATGCCTTTTAAACATTAAAAAAATACTATGTTTTTATGTATTACAATTTAAATAAAGAACATACAATATTATGTGCCTGTGCCTCACCAAAATCAACCAAGCTATGTTTGAGCACTTATTTTTTACTTGAAAGTCTTTTAAATTTTTATTAGATCTTTTGTAATAGTTCCCATAAGCCTCGGGGTTAAGGTTATGTCGTCCATAACTTAAACAACTGGGTCTTAGTAATTAAACAGAAGGTTAATGATGACAAATTACAAAGGCCTGCTTGCGGACCACGTAGCATTATCGCAGGATATACTTCTCACGGTGAAATATAGGTTTATTATCTAACTGAGGAATCCTGGAGATAGGTTTTATATCTCCTTGGATATCACCTAAGTTTGAATGCTAGTAGCTAGAATCAATTGAAGATCGGATAGTCTACAAAGCAAACTGAGCAGTAACAAGTAGCCCGCTAGGTATAATGTTCATTGAACTAAAATTATTCCTGGGCAAAAAGCTGTCGCGTCGGGAACAAAGCGTTCACAATTTTTTTATATGTGCAAATAATGATTTAATTTATGAACAAGGCTAAAGAATGTGGTGGAGAGTGGATATAAAACGTGTATTTGTAGACATGTATGAAGGGTAGGTACCTACTCGTCCATAAAAACAACTTTTAAATTCGCATAAATACTAAAATATATTTTTGACGTCGAATTTCGAGACGAAGGTCGCTGGTTGAAGCAAAACATTGTGAGGAAACCGATACTTTATAGTACCCGTCTGGCTGGCTGCCACCCTCTAATTGAAAATCTGTCACCAAGCACCTATCGGTGTGTTCCGACAGCTGCACTTGAGAGCCAGTTCGACTAGGCTTCTTCTTACCATCGTCAGCCACATTATCACTGTGGCCAAACACAGGCAGACATACTAGCAATCCGTCTGATACCATAGAACATAAAATACTGATACTAGATATCTGAACATTGGTCATACAAATATATCATGATAAATCAGTATGATTTTAATCACAAATACCTACATCAATTTAAAAAAAATCCAGAATTTTAAACACTGTAAATAACAATCCATATTCAAAAAAATCGGGCTTTTGTTGATGGTACGACTTCAAGTCCAAAAACCACCATCAATCTAAACAAGATTCTTCCACGCGTCAACTTTCATCAAAAGAAAATCACGGAATGTCAAGTCGGACCAAAACCTTGGCAAGGTCCAGCGGCCCTTTAATCAGCCATAAATGCACAACAATGCATATTATGTGCGCTGTGACAACATCCCAATCCAGTAGCCTAATAAGGTATAACCCCGCCATGTTTGGTAGGCGGTACAGCATGACATCATTGTGTGTGAATGAGTCTGGTCTGCATTGTGTGGGACTTCTTTTTTTGGGATTGCTTCTTGGTTTCCATTTAGTTCTGCGGTGTTTAGTTAACGATGAGACCAAGTTTGGATATGGTCGATGGAATTCTAATGCGGTCAAGGGCGAGTTATGTAAGTGCTCAAAAAAATATGGAACGTGATATTATTTCGACTATTTTATCGTCACCATATCGAGCATAGGATTAAGCCACTGTAGATAGTCTATTTCATAGATTTTCACAATTATCGATGGCTTCCAGCAACTTCAAATAGGTAGTAAGCCACTAGGCTGGGAAGCCATCCCGCTTGAGAACTTGGGATTGGATTTAAGAGCTGTTTTTTAAGTTTCCACTACTGTGGCAAATTGGGGTAGAGTCTTAACCCAGAAAAAAGGCAGGTACTTTACATTCTTTGTTTTCGAAATCAGAACAACAAAAGAGGAAGCAGTCACAAAAACTGTAGTTATTAATACTCTTTTAATAATTTACGATGTATTTAATTTATTCGCAGAATCAATGGCACTGTAAGACAATTCTAATGACTTCCTGAGGCCATTTCAACTGCCAAAATTATTTACAATATCGTTGATACACTTGCTTTTACGCCAAACGTTTCCATTGCAAAATTCTGTTGATATTTATTATTTCCTGTTCGTTTATGCGTTCACTTATTTTTCTTAATCTATGTCTATTCACCTACTGTTAAATATGAACCCTTAATCTTGTGCCATCTTTTCCTATCATTCGATCGCTTCCAGGTCTTTTCTGCAGTCCACTCGATATCGTCTTTCCATCTGATAGCTGATCTACCAATACGTATCTCTTAGCCACCATTATATCAAGGATCTATTCCATTCCATGTGACATTATTATGAAGTGAGTTAATACAGTGCTAGATTCTTTCATCATGAACTTTGACATTTGGTATATCAGGTAAACTTTAAGGCCTTTAAACATTTTGATAACCAAAAAATTAAAAAAATCATCATCAGCCTATAATGTCCCGCTGCTGAACACAAGCCTCCTTTCACAAATGAGGGTGAAAGGGAATGGTCAAATACTCCACCACGCATGCCCACTGCGGATCGGTGGAGGTAGGCTATTGTGGTCAACCTACTGTTGGAGGTTTCAAATCGCCTAAGAGGCCTTTAACTAGTCATAACTAAGTGATAACCGGGACAAACGGCTTTACTTGCCTTCCGAATCAAAGTACCGGCACCGGTGGTAGCTTAACTTTGTCGATCGATTAAGAACGGCTAAACATGATAAACATAATTATATGCAACCTTCCGAACCGGTATTAGAGTATTAGAGTCAGACTTTTCATAAGTGCCTGCGAAGGACTATTTGAATAAATGATTTTGAATTTTGAATTTTGATATTTTTGTTTTCTCTTTTTCCATGTTTTTTATAAAAACCTTTAACACGCACTAACTATTTATTTAATTACTATAACATTAAAACGCTGAACAAACATACATGCGTCATGATAATTAAAGTTAAAAATGTAGGATGGTTGTTGAACTTCAAACACTGTTGTTTTCAAACTACAATAAACTATCATAGATCCTAAAAATAAAGACCATCGTGGAAATATTAAACTACCCACGTTTTCACGGTACAGTCACACTTGCAGTTTAACAAACATGTGAGTAATCTAATTTGTGTGGATCGTTATGTGCTTGTTACGGGTGTCGAACCCACGATCCCGGATTTTATGCATGCCCTTTTAAGTATGCGCGTTTTCATTGCTATCCGTCAAAATATATTTCTCAAAAACATTGAGCTATTATTACTACGTATAGAGCAGCTATCATAAGCAAAGGCTATGTCTCATATTTTTCGAGTCAACTAAAGTTCTCTTTAGTGCTGAAAGAATAAATTAGTCGTCTAAACAGACAGTAGAAACACTAGCGCTATCAGAACGATTTTATGAGTATTTATCTCGCAAACACCGCGATTTTCACGGCGCTTACGCATTTCGTTCATCGTTCTACAACAACAAGTGTTGCCGGATAGCCTCACTTGAACGGAACATAGTTGTGATGTGTGACGTCTTCTCTATAGTAATAGCTCAATGCTCAAAAAGTAGATATTACGAATCCGCTTTTTTCATTAAATAAGACCTTTGCTTTTACACTACGGGGTATCTCGCGTCTTGCTGACCTTGAAAAAGTCTCTACAAACTCTTCTTTAAGAATCCCATGCTTCTCTTGGGAAAACCACGGTGGTGGGATTTCATTTCACAACCTGAGTGTCCGCGGTACTAAGCTTTTGCATCCGCACAGTGCGAGAACACTTTGCTTCTGATGTGTGAGAATAGGCTCTCCGTCGATAATGAGAGTGGCTTTGGTAGAAGGTAGCAGCGGGCATCGAGCCAAATAATTCCTCAGAACATTGTCCGTTGTACAATGTATTTTTTGCGCGTCAACTATTTCAACGGTATGGCAGTAGTGAACTAGCACTTTCACTCCTGGCTCTGGCCATGAAGCATTTATCTTTATATATAAAATTCTTCTGCACGTGTGTATGTCACTGAACTCCTCCTAAACGGCTGGATCAATTTGAATGATTTTTTTTGGTATGCGTTTGGGTGGCGCCCTGGATGGTTTAGATTCACAAATCAGCCCAGCAGATAGCACTGCAGTCGTTGTAGGGTAGTGTAGGATAGGGTAGGGTAGCAACACGCGAACGAAGTTGCGCCGGGCAGCTAGTATTATTATAAACATTGGCGAATCTATTAATAAACTATAAAATATTTTAGTTCTCCGTTTTCATGAATTACCCACCAACATTATCGTACGTCAACTACTCCGTATCGTACGCTACAATGGAAACTAACTGGAAAGCAGCCAACTGCATTGTTTACACATAATATACGTACAAACGCCATGCCTTTGTCATGGCGCGGGCGGTAACACCTCAGGAATCCATCTACGCAAATCGTATAGTTTACGACCAATTCGCGTTTTTTGATCACGCGCTTCTGTGTAATTGATGAGTTTTATGAGGTGTTTGGCAGATTTAAACGAAAATAATACAGTGGTCTTTATTCTTATGTTTTTTGAGGTTCTGCTATTTATTTAAAAAAAACGAGACGTCTTTGCAATGTTAGTCTAGGCTTGCGCTTTTTCAATTCTTATGAAATAATGAAGACTTAGTACCAAACCTTTGTCTTTCTTTTCAAATTTATACGTTAATTAGTAAGGTAACAAGTAACTGGCCTAAATCGCTCGAGTTAGGTCGTTTTCCATCAATACTCAATCAAATTGTTTACCTCCATTAAAACTCACCATTTGACAAATGTGTAAATCGAGCCTTAGGGTCCGTTCGCACAGACCGGCTCGGAGAGGAGAGCAATTTTCTATGGCGATTAAAATCGAGGTTTAGGTATTTGTAATATAGATTATTTTTACATTTCAGTTCTTTTGTTACCGCGTGAGGGCGGCTCTCCAGGATTCAATGTAAAAATACCTTATTTCAATGATCCTAAACTCTATTTTCAAACGCGTATCAACCCTAGGCCTAGTGGGTAACATACGCGTGAAAACCCCTCATAATATTATTTAAAAACGATTAGATTTGCCTCTAAAATACAATTGACACAACTAACACGTAGTTTTTCCATTCAAAGTAAATACCATAAATAAAATGTGTATTTAATTTATGAATAGAATTATATTTGAAAAACGCTTCCGTTGTTCGTTATACAAACACAGATGACTAGTGTTGTGAATGTTATCGATGAATAGTGCCGCAACTATGCCAAGGTTCGTCCATTCATGAGGTCCAAACTCCTACGCATTTTTATTGAATAATCATTATTAACAATGACTTTTAAAGACCAATTAAATTTCAAGAAACGAACAGAGCGGTTTTTTCTTTTTCTAACAATGTTTTTGAAGCCTATCTTTATTGTCCAATATTTTGAATGAATCCTTTTATTTTTATTCCAGATTCCCTTGAATGCAGTGATAGCTTAAACGACAAAAAGGTAATTTTTGAATATCTGCTTCGCTTTCTTTGGTAGGCCGCGCCGTGTAATTTTTTTTATGATTTTGTACAATTGGCAAATAAATATACCCTGAAATAAAACGGGATACTTTTTGTCTCTGGAAAACCGGACCTTTGAGAACGTAGGCAAATCCGCAGGGCGGAAGATATTCTCATGCATCGAACAATTAACCCAAAGAGTGCAATGCAATGCAATGCAATGACGTTCATTTTGTTTATTCCGCTAATTCCCCACCACCGACAATGCGCTCTGACTAGTTGCGGAATTTTATTGCTTGATACTCCAATTCCGCAACTAGAAGTTCCGCAATTCCAAACTAAAGGGATTTTTTCTCGTTGCTATGTTACTATCCAACTAGCAAATTTCTCAGTATATTCTTTCCCAAAGAGCATCGCAGCCTGGTTCACTTTATCCATACGTAACCAACAAGTTTTTCTGACTACCCGCAATTCTTTAGTGTTAACGTGGGAAATGTGAATCAGAAAAAGTGTCTACCGACGCATAATAAGATGCTTCAACGACTGCTGATTCAGTAACTGGTTATTTATAAGCACTACAATATTTATTCAATAAATACAGAGTTCAAGTAAATATATATTTTAATAGAGTTATTATATCTCTAAAAAACATAACAAATGGAAGGTAAAATTCCCAAAAAATAAACATCATCATCATATCAGCTAAGGATGTCTACTGCTGAACATAGGCTGCCCCTCTACGTCCCCATTGACTTCTACTTCGAACGGTTTTGACCCGCTTGCATCCAGCGACGCCCAACGACTGATCAGGTCGTCGGTCCACCTGGTGGCAGTTCGGACTCGGCGCTTTCTAGTACGTGGACGCCACTCGAGAACCTTTCTTCGGCATCGGGTATCGGCTCTTCGAGCGATGTGCCCTGCCCATTGCCACTTCAGATGACTAACTCTACGAGCGATATCCGTCGTTTTCGTTCTCCTACGAATGTCCTCATTTCGGACCCTGTCACGTAGAGAAATTCCGAGCATAGCTCGTTCTCGGCCAATAAACATAACACAACGTAAAAAATCTCTCAATTTTTTTAATAGTACATATAGCATTTTTGTAGTCGTTGTTTTCGATTTCAGTAAAGGTACACCATGTATCAACATCGCTAACCAATTGATTAAACATAAGGATCCTCAAGAGCCACCAAGGTTCACAGCTCCAGTTTTACTGATTGCCATTCAAGTCACAAGGCCACGCGTGGGCGTATATGGCCAGACGCGCATATTACTTGGGTATAATTGAAGGTTTCTCGCAAATAGAGACGTAATCATAGTGTTGTATGACATAATGTTGATACTATGTAGTAACTCGACAACAATGGTTTCATATTGTTTTTGTTATGAAGGAAAACTTTATATGACGATTTGCAACGCCAGTTTGAAGATGGACGGAAACGGGAGGAAATCGTATATTCCAATCATGCTTTTTTGCGAAAAATCTAATAGTTTTAATAAATCGGTCTGAAAACGAATGAAATAAAAAACGACGACAATATATCGTTCAGACTGATGATCATTTTGAAATATTAAACAATATAATTGCGCACATAATTGTAATAAGAAGTGAATTTTGTGCAAGTATTAGTTCAAACCGAAGATGCGGTCATTCTTCGGGGTGAACCCCTAGACCATGGAGGTCATCCGTGACTGACTGTGACTACCTGTCCTTATCTTTGTATTCTAAAGGATGGTAGTGTATATTAGCATTAAAAACTTTTATAGATCAAAAACAAATCATCAAGAATTGTATGCGTTTGGACGCTTACTCGATCTAATGTCGTAATGTAAACTGATCACTTGCTTCGAAATAATTTTTTCCAATTCCCCTTTTTATTTTATTTATGAACAAATTGATGCATAGAATGATATAATGAGCAAAGAGCCTACAAAATTTACAACTAAAACCAAACTCATCACACGAAGAAAACTATAACTGGACTAAGTTAAGACACAGTATAACTTAAACATAAACCTCAAAACGGCATCCAATAAACATCAACAAAGTTAGATGCCACTCAGTAACAGCGCGACCATTACGCGCAGCCTTAAAGGACCATAAAAATTACCTTACAATGAGCAATATTTATGTTTCCCCATTGCCATGTAGGACATGGTTGTCTGCGAGCTGGTCGTTGAGGGCGTTTTTTGACATTAGCGCAGGCAGCAGTGACCTACAAGACCTGTTCTGAATGAAGACAACGGAATATATTACGCAAACTGGTTTGATGAAGTAGTTTTTATTTGTGGTCTAAGTTGAGGACATGCAGAGTATAGTTTTGGTCCAACATTTGGTTTATTTTCTGTTTTAAAATTGGTCACCGTTTCGGCTAGTTGATCTTTCTCTACTAATCACTGTATCCCTGTTCTCTCTTATTCATTCATATTTCACCAACCATCATGTTGTAGTTTTCCACGTAATAATAGTACATTATGATACATGTGTGCAAAGTTGGTAATTACGGACGAGGCGATATTAAGCGCTAGAGCCGCTGGCGAACTAGATAAGGAAGCCGAGAGTGTAATGATCAATGCACACGCGTATTATACGACGTTTTTCAACACACTTGCGAGGAAAAAAACAGATTTGAATTTTTGAAATAGATTTTTTGATAATAATCAATGATAACATCAACAGATATGGCGCGCAAGTTTTTTTTTTTACCGATTCCTTGTTAAACTGTTTACCCGTTTAAATTAAGAATGCTTCGTCTACGCACATATCAATTGCATTGAGGTACAAACTTAACATAATCGAGATTATATCTATCATAAAACTGTGCGGTAATGTAATGTAAAAAGCACTAGTGTGTAATAAGCTGCATTAAGATACTAAAAACGGTGCAATAAATGTCACTTTACGAGCCATAACATAGTATAGAAGACTGTTTTTTTACGTTTGTTTGTATAATCTTTGAGTTTATTGATACATTTTAGTTACTTTACCCCCAAACAATAGATATCGCGAATTGCTCTCTATATTGTTATTAGCCCGAACGTGTCTGCTTCTAAACATATTCATTCTCTTGCTCCACATTTAAGAACAATTTTTAAAAAATATGAAAATCTCTTTTCCCTGATAACTTAAACCATTACAAAAAAACGAATTATGTTATTTTAAATGGCATGCCTTTTAACGACGAATGAAAAATTGTTCATTAATTGTAATCTTAAAAACACTGCGACATCCTTCAAAGTGGTTTGAATGTCAGGTCAGGCTGCAGAACCTATAGAATCCTGCAGATTGTTTATTTTTTATTGCAACGTAGGCAAACTCTGAGTGCTAGGTTGAGTTTTTGCATACGGCAACTGCGCAACCAGCTTTGGTATGGTTAACCCTGATTATGTGAGGTCCTGACATGACGACTGTCAAATGATAGTCTTGTCCTACTTTGACAGTTGGTGAGAAACTTGGCTGTAACAGACGTGTCTGTAATCACACTATTTTACATCTTGTGGTTGGGTTTCCAGGAGAATTTGATGTGCCATTGTAAATTGTAAAAGAATTAGTTAAATATGTTCAGTTTAGGATCGCTTTTCTGCCCTCAAATGATTGGAAACAAAAATGATTTTGTTGTATATTTTTAGTTAAGTATATTGTTTATTGTAATTTGTTAAATGTAATGATAATAGATGTTTTGTCTATTGTTTTTTTTTTTTATACGATGAAGTCGGTAAACAAGGTTACGGTCCGCCTGATGGTAAGCGGTTGTCGTAGCCATATGGACGCTTGCAACACACGGGGCATCCTCACGCCTTAATTAAAAGGCCAAAAAGTCAAACATAGATTGACCAACAAATATTTAAAAAAATAAACCTTGCCGAGTTTCTTACCGGATTCTTCTCAGCAGAGTTTCGAACCATTGGTAACATCAGTGACAAATTCACCTTCATAGTGCCCTACTGGGGCCTAAATTGAATAAATGGCTTTGACTTTGACTAGCGACCCTTAATTTCATCTCTGTCTATCAAATCTTAGCTAATATAATTTCATTCAGCTCTATGTAAGTCCAGTCTCTTCTTAGCGTAGCATTATTTCTGTTTGAACTTATACCACAGACCTCGTCAATCCATATTATTTATGAGCATAGTCATAAATAATATTTATTTAATTGCAAATTAAAATGGTTACATCCAGTTGCATTTATTGCTACACATTTTATACCATTTTATATACATTACGACGACATGACATTGAAAAGTAATGGTCTAATAAATTACACACACGACATTGTATTTAATAACGGGCTACCGATAGCCATCTTCAAGTGTTGTGTCAAAACGATTTGTTTATACAATATGACGCTTACCGTAAGTCAACTATCTTGTGTGGTGTTGTTGATGGATGATAGCGATGTTTTGACTTAGCCTGATCTGTGTGCCTAGATTTATAATATCGTCGACTTTTTTGACGTAATTAAATAGTCTTGATATTTCTTCAAATATTTCCTAAAACGACATAGGTACTAATTCCAACTTTAGGCACCGATCACACAGAGAACAGTTCTAGAGTTCTGCGTTCCGAGTTCTGCATTCCGCGTTGACTGTAATCTATGTGGGGCCTTTGAAAGTAAAAAAAGTGTATGATGTGCGATCAGTAGCGAATATTGCAGAACTCTAGAACTTTAGACTGCTTGCTGTATGCACAATAGTCAACACGAAATGCAGAACTCCGAACTCTACAACTCTCCCTGTGGTATCGGCGCCTTACAGTGAGATTTTTCAAATTAGTTAACCACTATATTTGAAAAGTTGAATGGCTTACGTTTGGCCTTCGACTGACCCCAGGAGGAGTTATGATGAGGTCGAGAATGTAGCACGCTTACCCAGAAAATGCCTATTCACTCTCGCCTTGAATATATCTAGGTTAAAGGTCCCTGGAAGAGAGTTCCACCTCCTTTGCTGTTCGCGTAAGGAACGAAGAAACGAAGCGTCGCGTCCATTTTATCGGGATGTCGACAGCCCGTGGGTGGAAATTCTCCCGGCGTCTTGTGGTTCGATGCTACCTACCAAATATCATGGCTCTGTTACCAGTGGCTTACGCTCTGTAAAATATAATAATAATAAAAAAAAAAATGTTGTGACGTCGTTCCACCCGCCCCATACCATTCCCTTACACCTCAGCGTGAAAAACTAACGGACGTTCTTCGTACACACTCATTACATGGTACGAGGTCTGCGGCACGATTGACAGTGTTATAGTGGTTATATAGTGGTTATAACCATTACGTTCAATTGATGTGCGGTTACATACATCTTCCATTTGACGTCTCACTCGAATCGTGATCGAATCGATAAAGCCCCGCGATGTCCCACTATGTGACTCTTATATAGGTATAATGTGGCGCAGCATTATATCATGATCCGTCAGATTTGTCGTACAGTATACAGTTGATGTTAGGAGCTAAAATGAGGTAAATGGTACAAATGTGTGGGCTACTTAGATGCCGAGGTGTATATTTTCTAATCTATAACTATATGTTTATGTAAAAGGAGAAACTGATATCTGCACGTACAAAGGAAAGATAATAAATAAATATCCTGGGACATTCCTCACACATGGTCATCTGATCTCAAACTAAGCAGAGCTTGTACTATGGAAACCAGATAACTGATATAATACATATACTACTTTTTGTTTGTAAATACATACTTAATATACATAATTACACCTAGACTCAGGACATACAAACATTTTCATGAACACAAATGCATTTCATGTGTGGGAATCGAACCCACGACCTACGACGACGCGGTAGGTGGACGCCAGCTGGCCCGTCAAGATGTAATCAAGGGGTAAAATGAGGATAGCGAGAAAATCCGCGGGGTGCATAGCTATTATAAAGCTGAAGAGTTTAAGAGATTAGCTAATACGGCAATACGGTGTCATTCACTTGTGAAATGCGAGCACGTCCGGGAAATTGCGCCTCGTGAGCAGACAAAGGTATCTTTATCAGCCAATTATATCACAAACACACTATTTTAATACCGAAATAAACAAAAGAAATGAGAAGATCACGGAAAAAAAATAAGCAAATTTGCTATAAAGCTATTTTTAACCGACTTCAAAAAAAGGAGGAGGTTCTCAATTCGAATGTATTTTTTTTTTTTTTTTTTTTATGTTTGTTACCTCATAACTCCGTCATTTATTAACCGATTTGGAAAATTCTTTTTCTATTTGAAAGGGTATGCTTCCCGTTTGATCCCATTGTCATCAGATCAGGATTTGATTACTTCTTAGTGTACTTTGAAGTCGGTTTAAGGTTTTTGTAAAACAGTCCAATTATGTGTCTTATAAATATTCTAATTCTTGTTGGTATGTAAACAATGCACATACATATATGAACAAAAAACCCATTGTAATATCTAAGCATATCAACTAATACAAACAGATGTAGTCTACAATTCCCGTTAACACGTTAATAACAGTAACAATCGGCTCGTTAAGCAATTAATTACAATACTATGCGGGAACAAAATGCAACCGATCTGGAATGTGTGAAATGTCCCGCGCGCCGCCAAGAAGTAGGACGTTTACATAAATAAACATACATAAAGACACAGTTTGTAAGCTAGCTGTTATACGATATACCTACCTAGCTTTGCCAGCCATCCCGCGTGAGCGCGGACGTCCCGTGTCTAAAGTATAAATCTCAATAATAGGTACTGAATTGTGTGTTCTTGACTTGGCCAATCAGAACGCATGTGTCCTTGACTTAGCGAATCAAAGAGTCGGTGGTGGGAAATTGGGGGAATAGATTTGAAGCAAAATGAACGTCATTTTGCTTCTTTGGGGTAATTGTTCACTGAATCATTGAGAGAACACACCACATTTAATACTTGAGTTTCTGCAGGGTCGGTGACGCACTCGTAGTACCTCCGGTGTTACAATTCAATTCAATTCAATTCAATTCAAAATCATTTATTCAAATAGACCTTCGCAGGCACTTATGAAAAGTCTGACTCTAATACTCTAATACCGGTTCGGAAGGTTGCATTTGCTGAGAAGAGCCGGCAATAAACTCAGCAATTACTCTTTTCAAAACAAGCTTAGATTCATTACATAATTTTACATTCTAATCGCACTGACAACAATTGCATGCCCCGGCGCGGCGGCAAAACTACAAAGTAGACTGAATCTATATTTAATAAGTAAATAAATAAATGGCAAACTTAAGCAGACCAGCCCCCACAAGCAGCACCTGTTCACAAGTATGACGCGTGTGGCAGCCATCGCCCTCTTCGCCATATTGGAGGGAAGTGAGCGACCCGTCACACGACGCCGCCGCAAGCAAAGGCCTTAAAGTGAGCATGACTTACTTAAGTCTGCCTTAGAAATAAAAAATAAACTGAAGGGAAACTACTAAACACGCAATTTGTTATCACTGTGACTATTGACAAGTTTATACTAAATATCATTTAGGTATATAGAAAATATAACAATTAAGTAGACAGACAGACATAATATATCAGTGAATTTAGAAATAAATGAAAAACATTAAATTGAATTAATTACTATAAGTAATAATCAGTAAATTAAAGAAACAAAAAAGAAGATAACTTATAATAATAATAGCATACTTTGAATTAAAATTAAAATTAAAATGGACCTTGAACAAGCTGCTAAGCGAAGCAGGTGCAGAGAGAAGCTACTTCCATACATCCTTGTCGTCAATATAATGAGACACTTTATAATAGGCCCTACTCAACAACCGCTTTTTGATATGTTCCTTAAATTTAAAAAAGGACATACTGGTCACGCTATGAGGAATTTTATTGTAAAATTGGATACAATTACCAAGAAAGGACTTATTTACTTTAGCTAATCTAAATCTAGGTACAGTTATTTTGTCTTTGTTTCTAGTGTTTCTATCATGATAATCACTATTGACTGGAAACAAATTAATGTTTTTACGAACATACATAATATTTTCAAAAATGTACTGAGAGGGCAAAGTTAATATATTAATTTCCGGAAATACCTTTCGCAGAGATTCACGAGAACCCAAACAGTAGATGGCGCGAATTGCTCTTTTTTGCAATACAAAAATTGATTCCAAGTCTGCGGCAGAGCCCCACAGCAAAATACTGTAAGACATAAGGCTATGAAAATATGCAAAATAAATTAATCTGGCTGTATTAATGTCCGTCAGTTGCCTTATTTTGCTGACTGCAAAAGCAGCGGAGCTCAGTTTACCACCTAAGGCTTCCAGGTGAGCACCCCACTGCAATCTACAGTCTATGGTCAGACCAAGAAAAACAGTCTTATCTACTACATTAAGTTTACTACCGTCCACAATAACATTGGTATCAATTTTTGGTACATTTGGTAATGAAAATCTTATACATTTAGTTTTTTTAGAATTTAGCATAAGATTGTTGGCAGCAAACCATTGAGACACAGTTTTCAGAGCGTGGTTAACTTTTAAAAGGTCTTTGTCTTTTCTATCTACTTTAAATATCAGAGATGTATCATCTGCAAACAAAACGACGTCTGATAGTTCTTTCACCATGTAAGGTAGGTCATTTATATAAACTAGAAACAGAAATGGGCCTAAAATCGAGCCTTGAGGTACGCCTAATTTGACTAAGGAGCCCGATGACACACTACCATTGATTCCTACTTTTTGTTGGCGCCCTGAAAGATAGGAAACCACAAGATCGAGGGCCACTCCGCGAATTCCATATAACTTAAGTTTAAGAACTAGCGTTTGGTGGTCTACGCAATCAAATGCCTTGGAGAGATCACAAAAGATACCAATAGCATCGTGTGAGCACTCCCAGGCCTGAAAAATATGCTTAATAAGTTTTGCTCCCGCGTCCGTAGTGGACTTACCTCTTGTAAAACCGAACTGATCATCATGGAGTATCTTGTGGTTATTAAAATGCCTTAACATTTGGTTTAGCACAATCTTTTCAAAAATCTTACTTAATGCAGGAAGTACTGAAACAGGTCTGTAATCTGAGGGATTGTTTTTACATCCCGATTTAAAGATTGGAACAATTTTGCTGTATTTCATTAAGTCAGGAAAGTTGCCCTGTTCGAGACATTGGTTGAAAATTAGGGCTAAAATAGGGGCAATATTGAAAATAATTGACTGTATAACCTTAACTGACAAACCCCATAAGTCTTCTGTATTTTTCATATTTAGTGACTTGAAAGCCGTGATAATGTCATAGTCATTAACCTGGGTGAATGCGAAGTCTGGAATGTTTTGTTGAAAATTATTCTGTAAAATCGATTCTGCTAACGTGGAAGACGAAGCAAGATTTTTAGTAGCCTCCATAGGTATATTTGAGAAAAAAGTTTCAAAAGCAGATGCTACTTCTAATTTACCTGAGATTAATTTATCATTAATTTTAAGAGAGAAAGTATTATCTTTGATTTTATTTTTACCAGTCTCTGTATTAATAATCTGCCACACTGTTTTAATTTTATTATTAGAACTATTTACCCTATTGCCTATGTAGATGGCCTTTGCTCGAATACAAACCTGTTTAAATATCTTGGAATAGTTTCTAACATATATATGAAAGTTTTCATTACTATTGTAAGATCTCTGATGATAAAGATCATACATGTTATCCCTACTCTTCCTGATTCCTTTAGTTGCCCAGTTACAGAATTGAAGTTTATTATTATTTACCTTCTTAGTTTTGATAGGACAAGATACATTAAATTCGTTGCAAATATCTCTAAATATTTTTTCATAGTTTACATTTGGATCATCAGAAGTATATGTAGTGTTACTAATTTTATAATCCATATTGACGCTGAAATTATTTAATCTCGTTTTATTAACTGACCTAAATGTTTTCGTTACGGATGAACTAAGTTTTTTACACGGAAACTTTACTAATTGGGCCAAATGATCCGAACGGACGCCACTTACAATTGACTTCTCTAAAACGTTACTGTTGGTTATTATGTTATCAATACAAGAGGAAGTAGTAGCCGTCACTCTCGTGGGCTCATTAAATAGATGAGACATATTAAATGATTTAAATAACGTAATAAAATTATTTCTATCTAATGAGGGTATTAGGATGTCAATATTAAAGTCACCACAAATAACTATTGACTTATTACACTTTGATAATTTACTAAGTATTTGTTCCATTATGGAACAAAACAAAGTAAAATTTGACGCAGGAGGTCTGTACACACATAAAATGATGGAGCTTTCAATCTCTGCACATGCCACCTCACATACGCGTTCCACAGAATGACAAGTAATATCAGTACGATTCTTATATTTAATGTTATTATTTAGCAAAATGAGGGTACCGCCACCCTGAGCAATCACTCTGTTGTACGCACTGGCAACAGCAAAGTTATTTACATTAAAAAGCATTCTGTCTGGTTTTAGCCACGTTTCTGTAAAACATAATATATCGATTCTGATTTCATCACATAATAATTCAACGTCAAGTATTTTGCCAGAGAAGCGTATTAATATTCTGATGTAGTAAAGTTATGCCATGAGTATGCTTCTCTGTTGTCGGAGTTTCAAGTTTAAACAACTAATCACAGTATTATTAGTACTACTAGATAATACCGTTTTGTCACTAAGGCTACATTTAGTTATATTAGCTATAACCGTGTTAATATTGTAAGCTATCAGTGTAGCAATCAAGGTTTTACATTTTTTGGGCATAAACAATGAGTCCCCAGTAAATTTTATTCCACTAACAAATTTATTAGTGTCGAAATAAGAAAAAACGTCACTATGACGACATGTCAAACTATATATAAAATTGTTCAAAAACAATATATACCTATTTTGTCTGTCCGTATAGTTGACGGAGTATGGCAAAGCACATAGAAAAACATTCATCACCTTTAGTTTCAAAACTATTAATTAATTCTTTGAATTTCACGTTCAAACCATTTCCTATAAGTATCACAACAGTGGTTTGTTTGTCAAACTTAGTACTTACAATCTTATTCATTATATCTGTATAGGAAGCTCCCGGCATACAATAATTAATAACTGGCTGATCCATACGATTATTTAAAATTGGTCCAAAATTGACCCCAATTTGGTCAGAAAAAACAACAGTTTTCATGATTGATGCCTCAGAGCTCCCCACAGAAATATTGACACTGACATGTGGCTCAGTGCTCGGAGCACCCAGAGCGCCCGTAGCACCCGGGGCGTCCGGAGCGCCCAGAGCACCCGGAGCACTCGGAGCGCCCAGAGCACCCGGAGCACTCGGAGCGCCCGGAGCACTCGAAGCGCCCGGAGCACCCGGATCGCCCGGAGCACTCGGACCGCCCGGAGCACCCGGAGCACCCGGAATACTCAGAGCACTCGGAGCACCCGGAGCGCTCGGAGCGCCCGGAGCACTCGGAGCGCCCGGAGCACTCGGAACGCCCGGAGCACTCAGACCGCCCGGAGCGCCCGGAGCACCCGGAATACTCAGAGCACTCGGAGCACCCGGAGCACTCGGAGCCCCCGGAGCACCCGTGTAACGTTGCACTTGCAAGTTACATAAATAAATATAAGTATAGTTAGAAAACCTTTAATAAAACTTAATTACACTTAAATTAAAATAATATTTACAACTTATTCTAAAACATAATTAAATATAACCTATTAAACTAATAAAACCTAAAAATCTAAATACTTAATAAATATTATTGTACGGAATCTACAAGTACGTATTAATGATGATGGTTCCCGCACCTACGCATCCCTAACAAATCTAACGGGTTTGCGAGCTGCGCCGGCGCGGCGGCCAACGCCCAGTCGTTCAGTTCGAGAATTCTCCACGGCCAGTGCGCTTTGAGACTTCACAGGTGACGGCTGCGTCACTTGCTTCGAATTTTGTATCTAGTTTAATATCACGTGGAATCCCGCTAGGGTAAGTTCCCATGTATTATCTATCTGATTCTCCATTGTAAGGTGTTCTAGCTTTCTATCTTTCCTATCCATGCTAGCGCTGCTTCCTTTTTATTGTTTGTCAGGGACACTGTAACCTAGATTCAAACCTACCTACACAGTTGCGCAGCAAACGCTTTAGCCTTTTGTTTCTGGCCTTCCAGGATTTACGTCTACATTTACGCCTACCTTGCATCTACCTATGCAGCTTGATAACTAGCTGTGGAACGCTGAGGGACCTACCTCCTGTACTGCCTGCCTGGACTACCTACTCCCGCTGACATCCTGGGAGCTGGACCAGACCGAAGCGAAAACTGAAGCTGCTACTTCTACCTTAGTTCAGGCCAGTGTTCCCCCTGTTAAAAACTGTACCCCCTGTGAAATCTGGACGTGAGGCGGCCACAGAATTTTAGGCAATTAAATGTTTCATTGGACTAATTTCCATTGTTTCATTTAATCGAACCCTACCTACCTATCTGTTGGCGTCCCCCTAAGGGACTTGCCACAGTGGCGCTCTTTACGTGTGTTTCTAGTGGCCTATTCACGTCTAGATTATTCCAGAAGTCAGCAGCTAGTACAATCATCTATCTACCTACATATTGTACTGTGAACGTGAAGGTGACATTGCAGAATAGCGAACTGGTACGTACTATCTTATTTTATTTTTTTATGTGACCGCTTACCCTGATTTTTTCTTTTCTCATTTTTCATTACCTATCATTGTTAACTGCTACGTATTAGTATCTTCCTACTAATTGTGTTAATGATTGAGTAATTTTGTTATATAGTAACTATTTGAATATTCTAAACCGTTATTATTAGTACCTACCTACTGATAATAATTAATATATGCTAAAACTAAATTGTAAAATTAAATCTATTGTTTGTTATACGTAACAGTTCGCATACCTAAATTCATTCATTTCATACCTTTTCGTTTCTTTCATCTTTTCGTTTTCATTTCATTTTCATTCATTCAAAAAAAAAAAAAAACATTTCAATTTTAATTTTATTTGCTTTGACCATCACCTAATCGTAGATAAGCTTATTTTCTCATCTTGTAAAGAACACCAATCATTCATTTCTCATTATATTCATTAACTACTTAAGTAAATCGTCTAGTTAATCATGGGAACTCATACTATTAAATTCTTTTTGCTAAACAAAAACGAATTAACCTACGAAGTACTCATTAGAGGCGAGGAACCTGCATCAACCGTACTTGGATTACGTAAACAAATAAATAAATTAACACCGCTTATACCTACTTCTGATATTTGTGAATCTGGAATCGATCCGGATATTGATATTTCTGGCGTTAGCACTTCCTTAAGTGAATTTACATCGCGAGTTAAATCGTTAGAGGAGAAGTACGATTCAAATCTCTTTGAACGCACTAGAGCGTTGGGTAATCATCTATATCACCGTCTAAAAAGAATAGATTGCACGGACTCTAAACATTTAGAAAGAGTGAGGGCTTTGTCGAAAAATGTTACGAACTTGATTAATAAAAATTTTACTATTAATAAATCGGCTAATCCGATTCCTAGCTGTGAGCCTGTTGTAGACGTTGAACAGACATCGTCGTCGCTAGACTCTGTACAAAACGTAACGATACATTGTGACCGCTCGCATTTAAATGATATACAAAAAATAAAATTTAACGGCAAAACGTGTGTACATGCATTTGTCCAGAGAGTGAACGAGTGTAGTACTGCTAGAAACATATCGCCTTCTAAATTAATGAACTATGCTACGGAAATATTCACGGACGATGCGTTACATTGGTTTCGTAGTATTAAAGACAGTGTTACTACTTGGGATGAGTTAATTTCTTTACTGATTGAGGATTTTAGTCATTTTGATTTCGACTACCGGCTATTGTCTGAGATACGAAACAGAACACAGGGTGATTCTGAAAATATTACTATATATTTTGCTAAAATGTCTGAATTATTTTCCAGGCTAACTAAAAAGATTTCTGAACAAGAGAAATTAGACATCTTAATGCACAATATTAGACCGTGTTACTCTAGCGTACTAGCTTCTAATTCTTCAACTATCAATTCTATCGATAATTTAAGAACCATTTGTAAGAACTTTGAAAAAATTCAGTCTTTGACTTCTCAATTTAAAGAACCTCCTAGAGTGTCTACTGATACGTTAGCTCCTGATCTAGCATTTTCAAAAACGTCTGAACCTAGTACTAGCAGATCTAATACATATAATCAAAATAGATACAATAGATACAATTCTAATAAATCTAATAGTAATTTTTACAACAAGAAATATAACTATAAAAATCAACCAACAAATAATACTAATTATTCAGGTGTAGCTGCTATTGCTTCTTCTAATTCTAATACTAAAAATGTTTTCTGCCCTCGCTGCCGTAACTCTGAACACTCTTTGAAGCAATGTAAAGCTGATAGGTTCCCCATTTGCTTTAAATGTGGAACAATGAATGTCACTTACCCTGAATGTCCTAAATGTAAATCTCAATCTAATTCAAAAAACTAGCTACTGAAGATTGCTGTAATATAAATGAGGTAAAAAACTTAACTAAAACTACTGATTCTACTAAAACTAAAAATTTTGATGAAAAGGATTGGAAAGCCTGGCTTTCAACTATTAAAATTTTCTTTTCTAGTTATTTCATTACAACAATCTTCGATAAAAAACCTATTGATGATGTTCGTCCTTACGCGGCTATCCAAGTAGGCGACAAAAACCTCTGCGGTTTACTCGATTCTGGTTCTACAGTAACTATTCTAGGTAATAATGCTCATCTAAATTTAATTTCACTAGGTCATACAGTCATTAATAACGAT
The DNA here is from genome assembly GCA_951394255.1 of Polyploca ridens. NCBI lineage: Eukaryota > Metazoa > Arthropoda > Insecta > Lepidoptera > Drepanidae > Polyploca > Polyploca ridens. Next base: position 3,298,383 of record OX596256.1, on the reverse strand, counting down.
GTTGTGAGAACTTTTACTGCTGCTGGTGGACAAAGTATGGTTTCTATAGGATACATTAATCTTCCAGTTACTTTTGAAAACCAATTTCACTTACTAAAAGCATACGTTGTTCCGACTGTTAAATCAAATTTAATTCTAGGCATTGATTTTTGGACAAAATTTAATCTATTTCCTAAATTTTCAAATTCTATATCTCTGCACGATGCTACTAGTTATGATGGTGATGTGACTACTGTAACTGATGCTAAAAGTATACTACAGTCCTATAATGAACTAACTGAATGTCAGCGAGTTACTGCTGATAACATTATAGAACAGTTTAAAAATATCTCAACTGAAAAACGTGGTTTAGGTAGAACTAACTTAGTATCACATACTATTGATACTGGCGATGCCTTACCTATTCGGCAAAGATACTATCGCGTTTCGCCTGAAAAACAACGTATCTTATCTGAACAACTAGACGAGATGCTGTCGCTGGGTGTCGTTGAGGAATGTGAGAGTCCATGGTCTTCACCTGTATTATTAACTCCTAAGAAGGATGGCAAGCTCAGATTCTGTCTAGACAGTCGTAAGCTAAATTCTGTTACGAAAAAAGACGCATATAAATTACCTTATATTTCAGAAATTCTAGATAACCTAAAAAATGCTAAATACCTAAGTAGCATAGACCTATCTAAGGCCTACTGGCAAGTGCCTATTTCTGAGAATGATCGGAATAAAACTGCATTCTATATTCCTCATCGTGGCACCTTTAGATTTGTGACTATGCCCTTCGGATTGACAAATTCTCCCGCTACTCAACAAAGACTTGTTGATACTCTTTTCTATGGGCCTGAATTTGAAAACTCAGTCTTTGTATACATCGATGATATCGTCATATGCTCGGCTCAATTCGAAAATCACATTTCCCTGCTTTTAAAAGTAATTAAGAAACTAACAATGGCTAATCTGACTATTAACTACGAAAAATCCGTATTTTTCCGTACGGAACTTAAATATCTAGGCTATGTTGTTGATTCTAAAGGTCTTCACGTCGATCCTAATAAAATTGACACCATTTTAAATTACCCTACTCCTACAAATAAAAAAGAAGTAAAAAGATTTCTAGGAATTGCTTCTTGGTACCGTAAATTTGTCCCTAAATTTAGCTCTATTGCTGGTCCTTTGAATAAGCTAACTTCTACTAATAAAAAATCTAATCCTTTTCTTTGGACTACTGAAGCTGAGGAGTCTTTCACTAAACTCAAAGAACTTCTTGTATCTGCCCCAATCCTATCATGCCCTAACTTTGACCTACCGTTCGAAGTACACACTGACGCTAGTGACTATGGTGTTGGAGGATTACTAACGCAGACTATTGACGGAGTTGAACATCCTATCGCCTACACTAGTAGAACCTTGACAGGTCCAGAGAAAAACTATAGCATCACTGAGAGAGAGGCTCTTGCTGTCTTGGTGGCTTTGGAACACTGGAGATGCTATCTCGATAATGGTACTAAGTTTACTGTCTATACAGACCATTCAGCACTCAAGTGGTTTCTTAATCTAAATAACCCTACTGGACGCTTAGCTAGATGGGGTGTTCGTCTATCTGCATTTAACTTTGAAATGAAACACCGTCGAGGTGTTGATAATATTATACCGGATGCTTTGTCTCGCGTTTGCCAAATTTCAGCCATTGATAATAATCTAAACACTACATTAACTACAAATGATCAATGGTATCTAAACATATACAATGGTTCTCAAAATTCTCCTACCTCTTTTCCAAACTACTTAGTCAAGAATAATCGTTTATTTCGCTTCATGAAAACTCATCATCCTCTAAATAAAGAGTTCGAGTGGAAAGAAGTTGTTCCTGCAGAATATAGAACAAAAATTATATCTGAAAACCATTCTGAACCAACCGCTGGTCATTTTGGTATTTTTAAAACTTATAAGCGCATCAGTCTTAGGTACTACTGGCCTGGTATGCACGCTAACGTAGTAACAGCTGTAACATCCTGTGATACCTGTATATCACATAAACACCAAAACCACGCTGCCTTAGGTGAAATGGGTCGGCCCAAACACTGTTCGAGACCTTTTCAAACTATAAGCATAGATTTAGTAGGACCTCTACCGCCTACTAGAAAACTAAACTGCTACATCTTAGTCGTGACTTGTTGTTTTAGTAAGTATTGCTTATTATTTCCAATCAAGCGCGCGACTGCAGAAATTGTTACTAAGATCTTAGAAGAACAAGTATTTCTAATACATGGCATTCCTTCTACTGTGATACTTGATAACGGTAAACAATTTATAAGTGCTACGTTAAAACAGATGTTTGAAAAATATAAAGTACCTAAATTACACTTCACTCCTAAGTATTCACCTCATGTTAATACAGTTGAACGCTACAATAAGACTGTTATGACTGCTATCTCCACATTTATTTCTAACGATCAACGTATTTGGGATCAACTTGTACCAAAAATCCAATTCGCTGTGAATAGTTCTGTAAACGAGGTAACAGGCTACACTCCTTCCTTTCTAGTGTACGGGCGTGAATTAGTTACTTGTGGTTCACATTATATCGATACTGAGAACGATAACGACGTCATCTTTCAACCTCGAGATTCCTACGCTGAGAATATTGGTGTGCTTTCTAGTATCTTTAATAAAGTACAATCACTACTACTACAGGCTCATAGTAGGAATTGTCAACAATATAATTTACGCAGAAGACCTGCTGAATTTAATATTGGTGACGTTATCTGGAAAAGGACTTTTTATCAAAGTGATAAAGACAAGTATTTTAATAAAAAATTAGCTCCTAAATTCATAAAATGTAAAATCATTGATAAAAAGTCTCCTCTGGTCTATGAATTAGCAGATATGTCTGGAAAACTACTAGGTTCCTGGCATATCAAAGATATGAAACTTATTAACTATAAAGAATAAAATAAAACCTATATACTAGCCTTAAAATTAGATTAAAACTATTACCTAAACTGTAGTGTACTAAAGAAACATAAGTATTTTAGTACACCTAACTTATTGTTTGAGTATAACTTAAAATTTACTAATTATACTCTGTTTGTAAGGATCTCAAGTCATTAATAGTAAGATTTGATGATGTTATGAAAGAAGATGGTATGATGCGTGAAGTATAGAATGTAGTCTGTGAGTAATGATAAGTTTAGTATGAAATAATAGGTAGTAGTCGGATTTTGCAGTCTAGTATGCAAAATCCTTCGTTTTTTGGCGGGGTACTGTAACGTTGCACTTGCAAGTTACATAAATAAATATAAGTATAGTTAGAAAACCTTTAATAAAACTTAATTACACTTAAATTAAAATAATATTTACAACTTATTCTAAAACATAATTAAATATAACCTATTAAACTAATAAAACCTAAAAATCTAAATACTTAATAAATATTATTGTACGGAATCTACAAGTACGTATTAATGATGATGGTTCCCGCACCTACGCATCCCTAACAAATCTAACGGGTTTGCGAGCTGCGCCGGCGCGGCGGCCAACGCCCAGTCGTTCAGTTCGAGAATTCTCCACGGCCAGTGCGCTTTGAGACTTCACAGGTGACGGCTGCGTCACTTGCTTCGAATTTTGTATCTAGTTTAATATCACGTGGAATCCCGCTAGGGTAAGTTCCCATGTATTATCTATCTGATTCTCCATTGTAAGGTGTTCTAGCTTTCTATCTTTCCTATCCATGCTAGCGCTGCTTCCTTTTTATTGTTTGTCAGGGACACTGTAACCTAGATTCAAACCTACCTACACAGTTGCGCAGCAAACGCTTTAGCCTTTTGTTTCTGGCCTTCCAGGATTTACGTCTACATTTACGCCTACCTTGCATCTACCTATGCAGCTTGATAACTAGCTGTGGAACGCTGAGGGACCTACCTCCTGTACTGCCTGCCTGGACTACCTACTCCCGCTGACATCCTGGGAGCTGGACCAGACCGAAGCGAAAACTGAAGCTGCTACTTCTACCTTAGTTCAGGCCAGTGTTCCCCCTGTTAAAAACTGTACCCCCTGTGAAATCTGGACGTGAGGCGGCCACAGAATTTTAGGCAATTAAATGTTTCATTGGACTAATTTCCATTGTTTCATTTAATCGAACCCTACCTACCTATCTGTTGGCGTCCCCCTAAGGGACTTGCCACACCCGGAACGCCCGGAGCACTCGGAACGCCCGGAGCACTCGGAACGCCCGGAGCACTCGCACCGTCCGAAGCGCCCGGTGCACCCGGAATACTCAGAGCACTCGGAGCGCCCGGAGCAATCGGAGCGCCCGGAGCACTCGGAGCACTCAGAGCACCCGGACAGTACAGATGACCCCTATACTTGTTTTAAATTTCCAGTGAGTGGTCAAGATTGAGTCACTACTTGAACCTTCTTATACCTGCATTAAACTTGAATTATTTTCACACTGTAGGTACTCGAATTCACGGCCTTTTAATCTTCTCAGTGGTTCTTGTTTAACTATTTCGGTTATCCATGATCTCTGCCTCAGTTACTTACTAGACTGTGACCACCCAAATTATGTTAAACCATACATTATCTTGTTCACTATGGTTAACTTAGCATTAGTTTATGTTGTGGTTTCTAAGCCTTGTTTATTTAGAGTATGTGGTTTTTAGGCCACATTTTGGTGCTTTTATTTAGAATCCTGATAGTGGTCTAATTGTTTTTGAAATATTTAAGAGTTTCTTTGTTACTTTTCCACTGTCATACCAATTTTGACCAAATTTGGCTAATGGATTAAGCTTGGATCACAGAAATAAATCTACGACACTATCAAGGAATGCAGATGGAATAATGGTGGACAGCTTGTGTATAGCTTTTTACACAAAAACGCTCGAGTTGTAGAGGCACAATAAAATAAAAGCATCAAAGATTTTCATAGGGCATCGTGCCTCTACCCAGATGGATAGTCAGCCTTACTAAAGCATGACATTTAATATCACTCCGCTTGAGGGGCTCCTGAGCAAATCGCACTCAGTTCGTACTGCGCACGGCTGTCATCGCGTCATACTCACTGTACTGACTAAATAAAAAATGCCAACTAGCATATTGAAATACTGTCACAACACTTATAAAAACCAAGGAAAAACTAAAAAACTAACCTTCCATGTGTAAGTATTGCGATTTAGTCACTTTTAATTACCTAAACTTATTACTTTTAAATACTGTCAATTATGGTTTGTTTTTTCGTGTTCCCATAGAGGCGACTATCCTTCTGGACGTTTTAAATTCTTTGAAAAGCATATAATATACCACGATACCACCCAAGTAGCGTTCTCACTGTCCGTCTATCTGTCAGCTTGTCAGGTCGCTCGAATTGTATGTCACATCATACGTCAAGTTGCGTCATAAGTTGTGACAGGTGACAGCGTAATAGCTGTTTGTCTTTTAGGTTTTTTATTGACTATGGAATAATTATTTAGACATGTATGTTTCTTATGTGTCGGTGCATGTAAAGGAAACAAGGTTTGTTTTTAATATTTTTAATAAAGCCCACCATTGTTACAGTTTTACATTGATTAATCTACAATAAAAGTTTAAAAATACTGTGATACCTGGAATATACACTAACATCGCGACTAGGCTTCGTAGCCACTAGTAGAAGCCACAACAATATCGTCACTGCAACAGCAATCATTGCAGCGCTTAATTTTGCCATCTTCATCGCTGCAAACGCAGATACAAACATCTCGTCCAGTAGAAATACAAATGCAGTCTGTTTTGTCACAATTGCAGTTGCATTCTTTAGAGTTGTCACAAGTACGGTCGCCGCAAGCTGCAAGTTTTCCTTCCTTAATCTCGCAAACGCAGATGCAAGTCTTCCCGTCAGTTGGGATACAGGTGCATTCTGGCTTGTCACATTTTATACTGCAAGTCTTACCAGAAGTATCATCAATGCAGCAACAATCAGTGCATCGCTTTATCTTTCCTTCTTCATCGCTGCATACACAAATACAAACACAGTTAACTTTATCACATTTGCAGTTGCAACTTTTGGACTTGTCACAAACGCAATCGTTACAACGGATTATCTTTCCTTCCTTACTCTTGCAAACGCAGATGCAAGCCTTTCCGTCAGTTTTAATGCAGGTGCAATCTGGCTTGTCACATTTCTTGCCACAAGTCTTATCAGAAGTATCATCAATGCAACAACAATCATTGCAGCGTTTAATCTTCCCTTCTTCATCACTGCATACACAGATACAAGCATCTCCTGTAGTCGGAATACAGAAGCAGTTGGTTTTTTCACATTTGCTCTCACATTCTCCAGATTTATCACAAACACAGTCGCCGCAAACTATAAGTTTCCCTTCCTTATTCTTACATACGCAAATGTAGGCCTTCCCGTCAGTTGGAATGCAGGTGCATTCTGGCTTGTCACATTTCTTACCGCAAGTCTTACCAGAAGTATCATCATTGCAGCAGCAATCAGTGCAACGCTTTATTTTTCCTTCTTCATCGCTGCCTACACAAATAGAATCAACTACTGCAATAGTGATACAAACACAGTTAGCTTTATCACATTTGCAGTTGCAACTTTTAGACTTGTCACAAACGCAATCGTCACAACGGATTATCTTCCCTTCCTTATTCTTGCACACGCAAATGCAAGCCTTCCCGTCAGTTGGAATGCAGGTGCATTCTGGCTTGTCACATTTCTTGCCACAAGTCTTACCAGAAGTATCATCAATGCAACAACAATCATTGCAGCGTTTAATCTTCCCTTCTTCATCACTGCGTACACAGATACAAGCATCTCCTGTAGTGGGAATACAGAAGCAGTTGGTTTTTTCATATTTGCTCTTACATTCTCCAGATTTGTCACAAACACAGTCACCGCAAGCTACAAGTTTTCCTTCCTTATTCTTGCACACGCAAATGCAAGCCTTCCCATCAGTTGGAATACAGGTGCATTCTGGTTTGTCACATTTCTTGCCACAAATCTTACCAGAAGTATCATCAATGCAGAAGCAATCAGAGCAGCGTTTAATCTTCCCTTCTTCATCGCTGCATGTATAAATACAAGCAACTCCTCCAGCAGGAATGCAAACACAGTTAACCTTATCATATTTGCAGTTGCATTCTTGAGTATCGCCACAAACACAGTCGTTGCTACGTTCTGTCTTCCTATCTATAGCTCTCAGTATCTTACTTTTATTATTGCCGGATGAGCCATTCTTCTTGGTATTTCTGCAGGAGAAATTGCCACAAGATTTCAAGTTTCGACCTCTACGGACGCAAACACTTCTCAAAGTAACTGGAATACAAATACATGTGGTCTTTACACATTGGCACTCGCATTTCTCATTCATAACACACTTGCAGGCTAGGCAGCGTATGTCGTCACCGCTGTCGTCTTGGGTGAAGCAGATGCAGGATTGGCTGACAGATGATATGACGACGCAGTTATCATCACACTTGGGTTCCCAAATGCGGTTGGATGTCTTACAGCACGGCATTTTGGAGAGTCTGAAATAAATGAACATAAACATTTATTACAACGCTCTGTTGTTGTCAAATAAGAATTAATTTTCCTCACAAATCTAAAGATTCGATATCTTTAAAGAAATCGATTGAGTACTTTAAAAAAATACGCATTTTAGATGATAGCCAAGCTAAGAAGTCATATTTGCCAGAAGATTGCCTCATTGTTTGGTTCTTTTTGGTGCGTTGCATAGATGGGAAAGTGAACTATTTAGATTGCCCTAGCTTAGTCTGAATACTATAAATACTGAAGGATAGCTAAATAGAGAGGTAGAGCATAGCGTTTATCCGCTCAAAGAGCAGCTCGACTGGGGAAGTACCTCCACCTTACAGAATACCGCAGCCAAATAACTTTATGTTGTGTAAAGTTGTGTTCCTGCGCGTGAGTAAGGTCGCCAGAGCTCACAGAGGGGGGAAGGTCGGTAACGCGTGAGCGATACTTCGTGTGTTGCAAGCGTCCATATGGCTACGGTAACCGCTTACCATCAGGCGGATCGTAAGCTTGTTTACCAACTTAGTCGTATATAAAAAAACTACTTTGAGACCGGAATTATGATAAAATCTAAAAAAAACTACAATGTACCGCCAAAAACGCGCTAGTTAGTCCATATTACACTAGTTGTGCGCTAGTTGACGGGCCAGTTGGCGCAGTTGGTTAAGGTTCACCCTACGCGTCGCAGGTCGTGGGTTCGATTCCCACACAGGACATGGATTTGTGTGCATGAACATGTCTGTATGTCCTGAGTCTGGGTGTAATTATGTATATTAAGTATGTATTTACAAACAAAAAGTATTATATGTATTTTTTTATATATATTATATCAGTTATCTGGTTTCCATAGTACAAGCTCTGCTTAGTTTGGGATCAGATGACCGTGTGTGAGGAATGTCCCAGGATATTATTATTATTATATTTAAATTTAAACGAAAATTTTCAACTCGTTGGTTAAGATCATGGCCATATGCTAAAAACCACATTCACTTAACGCCTTTATTAAGATTACAATAACGTTTATAATAACCGTTGTTTGTTATTATTATTATTAGGATAAGTAAGATGAAACAATAACTATAAATCAATATACTTTCTATACAGTATTTACTCAGTTGTAAAATAAATAGGTAAAAATGACTGTATTTTTTAAAATTTAAATCTCAATGACTCATATTGCGGGATGACTCATTATTGTAACCACCCATTCTAATTTATCTGCCAATGGGTACCTAGTAACTACCTACCATGATAAATAATCCTGTATTTGTAGAGTTAAAAAATAAGTAACGCGTGGGGAAGGAGAGGACTCATGCCGTGTCTTTATAAGTTATAATAATTGCAAAATGTCCACACAAGAACCACAAAACTAAAACTTTAACTACTAACATGATTAGCCGTTCTTAGTCGATCGGCAAAGTTAAGCTACCACCGTCGTGGTCGGTACCTGGATGGGTGACCGCCTAGTGGTATTTCAAATCGAGCGTTTCCGTGCTTCGGAAGGCACGTAAAGCCGTTGGTCCCGGTTATCACTTAATTGTGATAGTCGTTAAGCTAGTTGGATGCCTCCTAGGCGGCTTGAAAAAAATGCAACATTATAGGTTGACCACTAGCCTACCTCCACTGATCCGCAGTGGGCACGCGTGGTGGATTATTGCCCATTCCTTTCATCCTCATTTGTGAAAGGAGGCAGTGGGACATTATAGGCTGATTATGAAAAATGAGGGTGAAAAAATTCTGCAAATTATTCAAACTATTTTATTTTCGTCTAATCTAACGAACTGCCTAAAGTTCAAAAACTAATAAAGATACTTAAACCGCGCTTCATTAATTTAAACATAATCACAAACTTACCTCGTAATATACCTTATCAATTCTTAAACGTCACAATTATTAATCACTTGTGTCTCGGCTGTAGTCTACTGAGTGGCTGAGCGTAATGTTGTGACGCTGATAACCGCAAATGAGTTTTTATACACATTGCAAACCGGGCCGTGCGCACTGTTAAGTGACTACTTACGCCGTGCCGAGTGCAACACACCGTGTTCAAAACATGACGTATCCTGCGTACTTTGTGCCGTGTGAAATGTACCTTCACGATGATAATAAGAATTTACTTCTAGTATTTTCCATGTTGTTTGTTTGACGGGCCACTTGGGGCGGTTGGTTAAGATTCCAGCTAAGCCGCAGGTCATGGGTTCGATTCAAAATCAAAGCCATTTATTCAATATAGAATATGGTATATAATATCATAGAGTATTCTATTTGGTCCATGATAATATATAGCTATTCTAGCACCATAGAACGCGTAGAAACATTTAATGAGTAATTTTTCATGGTCATTGAAGTTGTAAAATATCGAACTTTTTTTGCAAATAAAAAAAAAAATAAAAAATTTACTCTGTAACATGACATTTTAGACATACATAGATTTTTTGTTTGTATGAGTGTTCCCAATCGATCTATAAAGGTAACCTCGTGCGCCAGCATTTTCAAAAAAGATCTAAATGGCGGTCGCAAAGTATGCCAAAATCTTCAAACGAATTGAAATCCAGTATGTTCATAAAAATCTTGTTCGTTAAAATATTCAAGTAATTCTAGATAGATTTAAAAAAAAACTGTAACCACAGCACATACAAGAGTTGCTTTTAATTTGCATTAATTACTTTACAAAAAATAATAATTAGAAATTAAAACAGAAAATTTATAGTGCAAAAAAAAATTACACCGGGTGCAAAATATGACGCATAATTATTGCATAGTTTATACCACTCCCCGCGCGCCGTGTAAAGTGTAGGTACTTGTTTGATTACCATGCGTGAGGTGAACAATATATTCGTGGTTGATTCTGGAATATAATTTATTGCGTCAGACACACACAGCACATGCACAGATGTGGAAAAATATTAGGTACGCAATCCAGAGGAAAGTATGCTTTCTCTGATTATAGGCTTTCCAGTATGCTTCTTTCCAGACAAAAATTCAAAAACAAAATGTTTAGAATCGGAAACATCCTACACCTCCAGGTACCAATATTTTAATCATACCAGGCCAAAGTTCCAGGCGAAGGAGGGTTCTAATGTAATTTAATTTGTAATTCAACTTAAAATTCAAATCTATATATAGAAAATTTCCTATTTATACGCATCGATTGGACCCAATTATATTTTTGTGCCTTTTGCGGTCGAGACCATGGGACCGTGGGGGTCCGAAGTTCGCCGTTTTGCTCGCACCTTGTCATCAAAATTGATCGAGACCTCCGGAGACCAGCGGGCGGGGAGCTTTTTCCGCCAACGCGTCAGCTTGGCTATCCAAAGAGAAAACGCTGCCAGCCTTCTGGGAACCCTGCCGTTAATCGGAAGCAGCGGCAGGCTTGAGGAAATTTTCTATATATAGATTGTATTTTGTATATATTTGTTGTAAATAAACATATTAATTTATAAAAAAAAAAAAAACAAATTAAATAAATACACTATCACGTCTTCTGCTTTCGCAATTTTTATACTGTTTTAAGGCCTGTGTTTGACCACAATCTCACCATGGTAAGTGATGATGTGGCCGAAGATGGTAAGCACACAAAGCCTAGAAGGAAATGGCTCTCAAGTGAAACTGTCGGAACACACCGATAGATGTTTGGCGACAGATTTTCAACTTGAGGGTGCTACAAAGTACCCTACCACCGTGCTATGGTTTCCTCACGATGTTTTCCTTCACCGAAAACTCAAGCTCATTGTAGGATTCGAACCCGGGGCCTTACCTTCGTCTCGGTATCCGACGTCACTACCACTGAGCTATCATTGCCCTTAATAACATAATCAAATATCATCGTCGTAAATTGTTAATGAATTACTACACAAAATGTTACTCCAAATAATTTGTACTCAATCGTCTTGATAATAAAATACTTTTTACCAGCAACCTTGGTCCATTCAACATAAACGGGCATGATATTTTCGTCACTAGACGAGTTGCTTCAGTCTGGCCAGTGTGGGCGATGGGCCCACTTGCCTTGAGCGCCACTATGTCGGCTGAATATTAAATAACTTGAGCCAGTACTTGAATGGGCTATTTGCTACTGGTTAAGTGTTATAGGGTTTTATTTGTTTGCAGTATGTTTAGTTGGTTGTACAAAAATATAAGTTTTTTATGTATTTGTATTCTTGGACTCGTAAAGAGTTGTCAGTCTAGCTAGATCCTGATTTGAATAGGTTTTAGGCGCTTTAATTCTTCGAGTTCGTCCTATTAAATCTCTCTAAATCTAGAGCGCTGAAAAAAAAACTTTTTTATATTCCTTTTATGAAATACTAGCTTCTGCTTGCGGCTTTGCCCGCGTGGCCTACAGGAAACAAATGACATATTTTTCTACAACAATAAAACAAAACAAAACAACTTCAGCCCGCTTCGAGGGAGGAATTATTAAAAACGGCCTAAACACAAAATTTGAAGATCCTATCTTCGAAACTGACGGACTTTCATACAAACTTTCATCCCCTATTTTACCCCCTTAGGGGTGGAATTTCTAAAAAGCCTTTCTTAGTGGATTCCTACTCTTCACAAAGAATATACTCTCTAAATTTCATGTCTCTAGGAGCAGTGGTTTAGGCTGTGCGTTGATATATCAGTCAGTCAGACAAGACTTTGAATTTTATATATATAGATACAGACCAAATAATCATTTTAAAACACCAATCATTCATAACGGCATTCACATATTCTCCTCATTCTGATGAAAAAAAAAATATAAATATCTCTCCAAAGTCAGAAATCGCATGCAACAAATTTAATAACAGAATCTATTCACGCGCGCTAATAAAATCGATTCACTTACAAACCTAACAATGTGTTACAGTAAAAAGAGAAATTAGGCTTTTTGGAGAAAGTACCGCGCCGTGCGGTTGCAATTTGTTTGCAAAGAGGCAATGACGCAACGCGTATCCTTGTATGAAGAATCGATTAAGCTGTTTCGTAATTATTTACTTTACGAAGACTTGCAAGTGTGGGCTGTATTTTAATTTGTTTATATCTTTAGGCTTTTTTTATACAACGATTTGTTTTTGAGTGACACTAATCACGTTTCTTGTATAGTAATATTATAGCCGTGGAATTTTGATAAAACTAAACATTTTATTTATCGCGGGAATAAATCCATCGAGAAAGAAGGTCAAAATCAAAATCAAAAAGTCATTTATTCAGTTTTGGGCCTAGTAAGGCACTTATGAACGTTAAATTGGTACATACAGTTGAATTTACCACCTTACTACCTCCCCCAGCGTAATATTTTTTTTTCTTTATAACGCTTTTAATACTATTATATTATTATTATAGTGTCCACAATACAGTACTCAATATCAACCTTGTAACCACAGAACCCCATTATTAGTCGCTCTACACTCAATACCACAACAATTGGCAATTAAACGGTAAACAACCATAAAATCTTCTAAGATATCAAGATGCCACCGTTTACGCAATAAGGTTCAATATCTAATAAGAAATACACTTACTGATAATGTTACAAGGAAGTCATATTCTATTATGTCCTAGAACGGTAGACAATCAATTAGTTTAGTCCTCAGAAGCGAAATTATAACGTACATGGTACAGTCCTGGAGAAAATAGCTAAAGAATATGAATATGGAGGAAATATTTTCATGCTTCTAAAATGTTAGGTTATGTGTACGTGATTACACAAGAAATCATTTATTGAGGAAATCAATTGAAAATCATATTAGTAATTTTTCAAGGTTGACATTGATATTTTTTGCAAATAACTCTGTAACGTGGCATTTTAGGACATAGACACTATCGTATTTTTTTGTTTATATGAGTGTCCCCAATCGATGTATATAGGTTTTATAGTGCGCCGCCATTTGTAAAAAAAAAAAAAAAACAAAATGGTGGCCGAAAAGTATGCCAATATCCTCGAACCCCTTTCAAGTAACCCCAGTAATTTAGGTTGTTCGTACAGACTAGATAAGAAAAGTTTTCTTAAATGTAGGTATAGATTGAAAAAGTAATAGTATAGGTATATTTAAATTCGTTCTATTGTTGATACAATTTAAGTTTGTATTACAAAATTACACCAATAGAAAACCTCTAAAAAATCTCAAAAACGTTCATAGGCAACAAGAGTAACATTTTAAGTTATAAAACTTTTCACCGCGACTGTACTTGCAAACAGGTTTGAATAGACATTTCCTTGTTTGTTAGTTGATGTATGAAATGTCTGTAAAGTATTTTGTACCGCAACATTGTCGCTGTTTATTCAGGATTGGTATAATTACATGTATTTAAGTCGAAGGCGTCTTAACGGATATGGTATTAGCTTAGAAGCTAGTATGGACAACTATATGCTTTATATTGCTAAAGATTTATTCCAAAGCGAAGAAATTCATGAAAATGTCTATGTATTATTAAATCTTCAAAATAATAAACAACTGATAAATTTGCGAGTAGGACTCGCGGCTTGTGGGTTTAGTAAAATGTTACCACAAACTAATAAAAAGTTTTGTAATTGCATTTTTGTTTTTTTTTTATCCTGTATAGGCCTGTGTTTGACCACAATCTCACCATGGTAAGTGATGATGAAAGTGGTAAGCACACAAAGCCTAGAAGGAACTGGCTGTCAAGTGTAGCTGTCGGAACACACCGATAGTTTAAAATAATTATCAATTTTAGGATTGTTTCCTTTCATCATCAAAGTGATCTTGTTCAGGTACATACACTTAAAATATCTCCACTAGCTGAGAACGCGGGTTTTCAATTACAAATTCCTCCTGACGTATGGATAACAATCAACCTATCCATTTTGTAAAAAGGCTGATTTTCCAAACGGCTGCAACATACGAGTATTATTTTTAGATCTTTATATCAACAAACAAACATTATTTTGCAAAATGATTTATTCAGAACCTCGGCACCTTTGTAGGACCTTCGACTTCCATCTTCGGCACAATGACGTATACTCATTCATGGCTAGATACCAACTGAATTTACCTGCCAATCGTTATCTATTGACACATATCGCGTAGGCGTTAGAGATTAAATTTCAATGGCTATTTGATTTAGCAATGCTTCTATTTTGTTATCTGGTAAATAGGCTATTTAGTTTATAATGTATGTTCATGAATGCAATTAATATGTGTTTTCTCTTCTGCAGGTTGGTTATAACTGTACTTTGCTGTATATGTTGGTGAGTTAATTATTATCAATTAATGTTCATAATATTATATTATCATTATTATTGAAAATGCAAATTTATTCAATTTGATTTAATCGTTCGTTTATGTATGCGTAATAGATAGATACCTATTAACTTTTATGATCCCAACCAGTTAGTTGTAATTATTTGCAAGTGATTTTTCAACTTGTGATAATTTTTAAGGCGATGTCAGCTCAGTGGTTGTAATGTCGAATACCAAGACGAAGGTCCCGGGATCGAATCCTACGATGAGCTTGAGCTTTCGGTAAAAGAAAATATCATGAGGAAACCATAACACGGTGATAGGGTACTTAGTAGTACCTACCTGGCTAGCTACCACCCTCAAGTTCAAAATCTGATCACTTCCCATGGTGAAAGTGTGGTCAAAACACAGGCGTATAAATTGCCTATACATACATAAAAAATAAAAATATTTAATATTATAACAACACTGCATGATAAATTCTACTCTCTCTTCTTCTCTTGTCGTAAAAAAAACTACTAACTTTTTTATTAAATCACTGTTTATTCTACAATTAAACTATTTGATAGAAGAGTTCCTTAAAAATATTTTAAATAAAGTATTAAAAAATAAAAACAAAAAAGTTTTGTTCTATCTCGTCTCGGAAAAAATCTTTATTCAAAAATAATGATTATTCTAAAGAAATGTAGGCCACTTAAACCGAAGCCCATTTCGTAATGAAACCAGTAATATCCGTTCCCGGGTCAGGTCGTGAGGTCGTCAGATGAAAGTAAGATTGCCCGATTCGGTTCCCATCCTGCCGAGTACTGTCGACTAGAGTGAGCGATCCGCTGCCGGGACCCGACCCGACCTAGTTTTGCGACGTAGACTTACGTCATGATTTGGATATGGAAATCCAAATAAATGCCAATACAATTTTCAAAAAGAGAACAAAATTTAAAATGTTGTGTCAATCACACAAAAAACGTAACCTACCCGAAAAATCTATTTTCAAATATCTAGAGTTCCATTTT